>JAQHUG010000014.1:331095-350501 GCA_028555095.1 Dicrostonyx torquatus | reverse complement strand
GCGATCCGCGCAGAGAGAGCTTCCTGCCTGGATTTCCAGTATTTATAGATCTCCTAAATAATGGGTACCACCCTTGGGGGTGGTAGCAAGGTGTGGTCACAGGCCAAGGGACCACACCCCTTCACCCCTCCAAAGTACATTCATTTTTATAACCAATGAATCTTTCATAGATCTCACATTCTAGTCCTCTTTCCCTGAAAAGCAGTTCTCCATAGTGATGTTTATTCCTGGTGGCTTTGGTCACAGTGGTCATATGGGCTATCTCTTGTGCTATGGCAAGAGCCAGTACAGGACAGGCTACATAACCAAGATGAAGTTGCCTGATGCTAAGGTCATGCCTGCTCTGGCTCCCAGGTGAGCACTGTGCTCAGAAGGCAGCAAACAGTCTTTGGCTGATGCTTGATGACTTGGCCCTGGCTGTTCTAAGCTCCCTTTTAGATTGCAATTGAGCTAGGTAGAAGGAAACCCCGTCATTGACCAGGTCAAGGGTGTGACATATTCCTTGTTGCTATAGGAGTTCCTCAAGTGTAGTTCTGGGGAGTAAGCAGTCTGCCTGTTGGCATTCCTGAGATAGCCCTCCACACAGGAGACTTCTGCTCAACATAGCCCCAGAGTAGGATTTGTCCCACAGCCACTCAGCTACCCAGGAGGGGAAGGGCATTGTCCTTAGTCCTGTCAGATTCAGGCCATCTTTGTGTCTCTCCTGTCCCTTACTATTAGAAATGGACAGAAGTGTGGGCAGATAAATGACCAACAAGGAACAAAGTGCCTAAGGCTGCACATCTGCTTTCCTAAAGAAGATGCTCGTGTCATGGGGTGGAGCTCTTCTGTTCTTACAGAACAACTGTTAGTCCTTGGAAATAGTGTGAAACAGCAGCCTCAACAGCTCTGCCTGATCCTGTTCATTCTGAACTTTTAGGGCTTCAGACCACACGCTTGGGAAACCACTTGGAAGACCGAGTTAACAAGTTTTTGAGACGCCAGAATCATCCTGAAGCTGGGGAGGTTTTTGTCAGAGTGGTGGCCAGCTCAGACAAAACTGTGGAGGTCAAGCCGGGAATGAAGTCAAGGTTTGTTTTTTCTTCCTGTCCTAAACTGTGGGGTAGACCCCACTCCTGACTCTGTAGGACTTAAAGTGTGACATACTTAATGCAAAGACTTGTGGTAACTAGGATGTGACCTTCTTTTCTGAATTTCAATTCATTATCCGAGATGGCTCCCTTGCCTAATAAACAGGACCAGGAAGAGCTGCAGCACAGCCCAAAACTACTCTGGCTGTCATTGCAAGAGGTTGCCAAACCTTGAGCTTTCTACACAGGACAAGCTTTGGTTTCTGTTTCAGGTTTGTGGATTCTGGAGAAATGTCTGAATCTTTCCCATATCGAACCAAAGCACTCTTTGCTTTTGAAGAGATCGATGGAGTTGATGTGTGCTTTTTTGGGATGCATGTGCAAGAATATGGCTCTGATTGCCCCCCGCCAAATACAAGGTAGTCTTCCATGTTATTTCTGAATGTGTTTTTTAGCCCCATGCTGGGTGGTAACAGACAGAGGCTCAGGTGTCTTAAAACTCTGTGCTTTGAAACTGGATTCAAATAGTTACCTGACTAAACCAGTTAGTTTTGTTTTCCTGTAAACGGTCAAGAAACAAAGGGTCTTGATGGTGATGTGGCATGCTTGTGTGTAGCCCTAGCTTTGCTTTGTCTTATCAAGATGATCACTGGGGAGCCAGAGTAGCAATAGCTAAATGTTCTGTTCAAACCAAGTCTCTCTGGTCCAAAGTTGGTTTGTTTAGTCTGGATTTTGGGTGAGAGGGGCAAAGAAGTGGCCTCTTCCAAGTTGCTCCCCTGGGGAAGGTTTCTCTCTCTTTTTTTGTAACAGTAGAAAATTATTTCTGTTTCTTTAATTTTTAGCTGAAACTGTGATTAGAGACTTTCACATCTAGTCAGGTGGCCTCTGGTGGCTTTCAAAATCTATTTCTGGGAACTTTGGGATTTTTAGTATTTTCAAACTTGAGGGGTACCCTGAATTAGAAATAAAAATGACACCCCACCCACCCCTGCAGGCGTGTGTACATATCTTATCTGGACAGTATTCATTTCTTCCGGCCCCGCTGCCTCCGGACAGCTGTTTACCATGAGATACTCATTGGATATCTAGAGTATGTGAAGAAATTGGGGTGAGTCTTGGTTCTTTAGAATCACTTAAAATGTTTTGTCTGTTTTGTGAATTAGTGCGTTTTTCTCATTTAGTTTGATGTGTCTTTATTCTGATGTATTGAGAGTGGTTCAGACGTCTGCTGAGCCTCTCACATGTGTCTGACTCCAAAGAGCAGTGTTTGTTCTTTGCCTCTGCTTTCTTTTCATTTTTCTTTTTACTTTATTGAGACATAATCTGTGTATCTTGTGTTTTGTCTGTTTCAGGTTTTGGAGTCAGTGGTTTTTAAAATTATTGACTGGTGTAACCATTCCATAAGCCGGTCTTCACGCACTCTCACTTCTTCAACAGAGCCCTGTGCCCTTTGCTACTACTCCCTGTCCTGTCCCTGGCTCCAGACAGCCACTAATCTACTTTCTGTCTCTATACATTTGTCTTTTCTACTCTTTGATTGGAAATCACTGATTGAACACACAACACACACTGACTTTTTTTCTCTGGTACTATGTGTTTAATAACACACCTGTCACATTCTTTTCCTAGACCTGAAAAGGTTTGCTAATGTGCCTTGAACAGAGTGAATAAGATATTTGACATGAATCCTCTAAAGAGAATCACTTGCCCAAGCTGCCTTTCCAGTCACAGGAGGAAGTAGGCAGAAAGCTGGCTGGTGCTTCACTTCCTTTACCATGCCCTGGCAGGCTCAGCTCCATGCAAGTACTTCTGAGAATGAAGTGCTCGTAATAATAAAGATAATAGATAATGGTTTTATACACACACACATACACACCATTCACATATTATGTTGGAGCCCAAGTATTTTATAAGACCTACCTAAGCATTTATGGCCATTTCTTTTGTTTTCATCTTTTCTTATTAATTTCTGTTTTTGCTTTAGTTACTGTTCTTAAGCTGCAGTTGCCTCAAAAATATATAACAATTCACTTACACTTCTGTCTGACTTGTTTTTTATGTTATTATAGGTATGTCACAGGACACATCTGGGCCTGTCCTCCAAGTGAAGGAGATGACTACATCTTTCATTGCCACCCTCCTGATCAGAAAATCCCCAAACCAAAACGGCTGCAGGAGTGGTACAAGAAAATGCTGGACAAGGCATTCGCAGAGAGGATCATTAATGACTATAAGGTACTCCTGTTGAAGGAAGATGTTGACTTTGTCACAGTTGATTAACATGTTTTATGTATTTTCTTCTGGCACTCATGTGCTTTATAACTATGATAAATTACAAGAAATAGAAAGCAAGAGCCTGAAAACATCTGATGAAACTGCAGAAGCAACTCTGCAATTGGTCAAAGCAGTGGGCCTTTTAGTCAGTTGATGTCTAGTTTGTGTATGTTGTCCCCAGTAGCCTCTCGGGGACCTCACCTCACCTCTATTCTGCTTCCTCTTAGGACATCTTCAAACAAGCAAATGAAGACAGGCTCACGAGTGCCAAGGAGTTACCCTATTTTGAAGGCGATTTCTGGCCTAATGTGTTGGAAGAAAGCATCAAAGAGCTAGAACAAGAAGAAGAAGAGAGGAAAAAAGAAGAAAGTACTGCAGCTAGTGAGACCCCTGAGGTACAGCCCAGCTAGAGCTGTGCCACCAGAGTGGCAGGCTGAAAAGTATACATTTGCTGTTGGCTTCTTACTGTGGGTGTTCTCGTGCACACACATAGGATGTCACCATAATCAGCAATAAGCAGATGTGGGGCCTAGTGGTTAGATCTGGAGAGATGGTGACCTGTTGGAACCAGGGCAGTACATGGAGATGGGTAGAAATTACTTCCCAGAGAGATTGAAGTGCCTTGTGCTGCGTATTGTGGCAACTCCCCATTTTGTGGATTTTTTTTTTTTTGACGGGAGTTGTTTTTTTGTTTTGTTTTGTTTGCTCTCAATCTGTTCACTGTTTACTATCCCTGTGTACCAGGGAGTGCAAAGTATACTAAGCAAGACCTTGTCCCTTCCCCAAGAGGTGTCTTATACTAGGAGAAACACGAAGGACCTGGATAGCTACATGATGTGTTTTCATGTGGTGGGGCAACTGAGAAGAAAGGAGCCTAAGGCAAAGAAGACAGAGGTTTGAGGGTGCCTTTGGAAACAGTGACCTCAGAGCTGAGATCCCACTTGAGTTAAGGGGAGAAAAGTATGCTGTATCAAAGGTCACAAGGTACTACTTGGTCAGGTAGGGCTGACAATGGCATATATATTAATTGTAGTCGTAGGTCCAGTAGGTATGTACAGTGACTTCTGGGGAGAATGCTTGTGGCATATGAGAAATGATGAGTTAGAAGAATGTCTGTGTAAAGCTTGAACTCACTTTGGTGAGGGAGAAACAAATGGTAGGTTGCATTGCTCCATAGGAAGTGGTCAGACTGGATCCCAGCAGGGCTAGAGGTGCTGACAGCATATAGTGACACCTGAAGCCTCAGATAAGCGTGCATGTTCAGTGTACACATGATCTGTTGAATGATTACAATGTGCTAAACACTGTACATGTTGAGTTATGTCTTCAAAAAGACAGCTATAATATAGAAAGCACAGACCAGGATGAAAGAGAAGCTTATGTCCCTGGTGGTTCCCAAGATCTCCCAAATTGTCCCCATTACCTGACTTTCTCTCTCTCTCCCCTCTCTCTCTGTCTCTCTGTCTCTGTCTCTCTCTGTCTCTGTCTCTCTCTCTCTCTCTCTCTGTCAAACCTTCAGAAGTTGGTCCATCCCTTCACCTTCTCAGAACTTGGCTGGTCCTCTCCATGGTTTGGTTTCCTACTTGACTGCAAAATGGTTCCCAAGAAGCTAGAGAGGGTAGGCCATATTCAGATTGGCCTTAAAAGACAGGCATGTCTCTGTGGCTGATTCAGTACTTTGCAGTGGAGACCAAGTGATCATGAGACCACTGACCTCAGAGCATAGGTGGCCCGACATAGAACCATTTGTCTCAGTTTGTTAAGGACAGCAGTGGTGGCGTCACTCGAAGAAGTGGAAGTGGGCCCACCTGTGGAAGTCACTGGTACACAACACAGCACAAGGACAGCCCTGCTGCTACCAAGGAAAAGGACTCTGAAGGAACACAGAACAAGCTGAGCCATCCAAGTTGGTCTCTGGCATGGTGTCAGTGAAGCTGTTCAGATGACTTAGGTGGCTTGTGCCTAGCTGTATGCTAGGGAAAGTGTTGACAAGTAGATTTGTTGTTTTCTGTGTATGCAGTGTAGATGCTGAGAGCAAGGATTCCCCTTCTTAAGGTTACCTAGGACCTCACAGTGGGATTAAGTTTAGTGTGGCTCACACTTTGTAGGGACATTGCTTTGCTGCTAAAAATTAGATTCTCCAGGAAGGAACTGGAAGAGAGGGAATGGGGGGTAGGGTGCTTCGTTAAAACATATTACGTGCATGTATGAAATTCTCAAACAGTTTTAAAAAACAGAAAAATTAGAATTTGAAGTTAATTAGAGAAGAGTTTCTGGTGGTGTTAAATGAGGGAGACAGGATACCACATCATGTATTCAACCCCAGCTTTGGGAAACAAAAAGCCTACCCTTAGGCACGTGTACAGGTAAAACTCCACCAGAAAAATAACCGAAGTGCATGTTTCCAGGTGACCAAAATAATTTCTCTATTTTTTTCTCTTCTTTTTGTTGATTTTTTTGCGACAGGGGACTCTGTGTAACTTTGACTGGCCTAAACTCAGAGATCAGTCTAACTCCTGAGTGTTGTGATTAAATGTATGTACCACTATGCCTAGCTCAAAAACAATTTCTTTAAAAAGTTTATTTGGCCGGGCAGTAGTGGCACCTTTAATCACAGAAATCGGGAGGCAGAGGCAGGTGGATATCTGAGTTTGAGGCCAGCTTGGTCTACAGAGTGAGTTCCAGGACAGGCTTCCAAGCTACACAGAGAAACCCTGTCTCAAAAAAAAAAAAAAAAAAAACCAAAAACAACAACAACAACAAAAATACCAACCTACAAAATAATAATAAAAATGAACTTTTTTATAAATAAAAAATAAAGTTTATTTAAAGTCAGGCATAGTGGTACACACACCTTTAATCGGATCTCTGTGAGTTTAAGGATAGCCAGAGCTACATATTGAGGCCTTGTCTCCAAAAAAGAAAAAATTCCAAATAATTCAAATTTATTTGAGGGCCAGTAAGATGGGTCCAAGAAAAAGTGCCTGCTGCTGCCACGTGTGATGGCCTGAGTTCAAGTCCCAGGGTCCACATGCTCGAAGACTCTAATCTCCCTTTAAAAATAAAAAAACTTATATCCTGACTTCCACATGGGCACTGTGACACACTCACAAATACACATAATAATGCATGTAAGTAAAGTAATTTTTTAAAAAAATATTTGATTTGGCCAGGCAGTGGTGGCGCACGCCTTTAATCCCAGCACTCAGGAGGCAGAGACAGGCAGATCTTTGTGAGTTCGAGGCCAGCCTGGTCTACAAGAGCTAGTTCCAGGACAGGCTCCAAAGCTACAGAGAAACCCTGTCTCGAAAAACTAGAAAAAAAATTTTTTTTGATTTAGATACATGATGAGTTTGAAACCTAGGTTATGCAGCATCACTTGGAAAAGTGACTGTCTGGGGCTGAGGGCATAGTTTAGTGTTGGAGCACATGCTTAGCTTTTGTAAGGCTCTGGTTTCACTCCCAGTACTGCAGGATAAAGAAGTTCTCTGGGTCAGATCTGATTAGCTTTTCCATGTTGTATTCTAAATGGATGATGCCCCAAGTTCTTTTTATAGTAGGATCATTGGAGCTCTTGAACTGAGGAGTGAGTGAGTCCCTTTTAGACCTCAGCCAAGTAATAATGAAAAAATAGTAACAACAAGTTGCAAGACAAACTTAGACTTAGCTCTACCCTAGTCCAAGTAGGGTAAGCTTGCTCCTCCAGGTGCTACCTCCATTTGAACATTCCCCAAGTCTTTCGAAAATTCATACAGATGAGCAGGCCTTCCCAAGACAAAGAGCCAGGTACTGAGCATGCAAGGTGGAACAGCATAGCTTTCCTGTCCAGTGGAATTATGGGGAGTGATAGGAAACTTCCTCTTAGAATCTAAGTTTAGATTCTGAATTAACATCCTGAAGAAGAACCAGGCAGTGGTGGCGCATGCCTTTAATCCCAGCACTCGGGAGGGAGAGGCAGGTGGGTCTCTGAGTTCAAGGGAGCTAGTTCCAGGACAGGCTCACAAAGCTACAGCGAAACCCTGTCTTGAAATTAAAAAAAAAAAAAAAGAAAAGAAAAGAAAGAAATCCTGAAGAAGTAAGTGGACATGCAGATTCCAGCCAGGCTTGGGAGATTCAAATTTTAGCCCTCTAGTGGCAGCCTATGGCCCAGAGCATATGCATATGAGGTCTCTGGAGCCCCACAGCTTAGGAAATGGATGTTGTTTTGACAGTTTTGCATGTGGTTACAGGGCAGTCAAGGTGACAGCAAGAATGCCAAGAAAAAGAACAATAAGAAGACCAACAAAAACAAAAGCAGCATTAGCCGCGCCAACAAGAAGAAACCCAGCATGCCCAATGTGTCCAACGACTTGTCCCAGAAGCTATATGCCACCATGGAGAAGCATAAGGAGGTAATGGCATAGTCTTGTGGGAGCTTACGGGGATACTAGGAACTTGAAGGAACAACAGGCACCAGGCCTGCTCTGCTGAGGCCCCTGTACAAGTCTTTGATAGAAGGGAGGACTACCTCTGTATAAGGTGGAACAGTAGTTTCTTAATACATTGTATATGGCTTATATCATTAGTTGTTCCATCCCAAGAAACCAGGGCCTCAAGCAGGCTCTGGGTTTGGTTAGCCTATTACACAGGAAGATGTGGCCCCACACTTTGCACATGCTGTCTCTCTGTGGGGTTAATGCAGCTCCTCTTTTCAGGTCTTCTTTGTGATTCATCTGCATGCTGGACCTGTTATCAGCACTCAGCCCCCCATTGTGGACCCTGACCCCCTGCTCAGCTGTGACCTCATGGATGGGCGTGATGCTTTCCTCACTCTGGCCAGAGACAAGCACTGGGAGTTCTCTTCCTTACGTCGCTCCAAATGGTCTACTCTGTGCATGCTGGTGGAACTGCACACGCAAGGCCAGGACCGCTTTGTCTATACTTGCAATGAGTGTAAACACCACGTAGAGACACGCTGGCACTGTACTGTGTGTGAGGTAAGCCCCATCACCTCCCTTCTGACCTTACCCCATAGGTAGATATAGAGTTCCAGCATTGTCCTCTGCAGCATCAGGAATGGATGTAGGTGTTGTCATCTCTACACAACACTGTGCTTTCTTTCCTAGCATGGGGGGCCAGGCATGAGTGGCACCCTTGTTGTCTTATCTGTGCTCTTGTCCGCCACAGCTACAGGCCATGTGCTGAGGCAGCCCGACTATGGAAAGACTTTGGAGCACTTTGATTCTACAGGAATTCCTGTGTATTTATCTCTTCCTAGCCTTGCTAAGGGCTTAGGGATGCATTTTGCCCTGATGGCAGGTTGACACCTTTGATCAGTCTAATGGCAGGATCACAGCACATGTAGTTAGACTTGATCCTCATGTATGCCACTGGCAGGCTCACTGTCTCCTGCCCTGTGTGTAGTTTGTCTTGAGCATGTAGAGCTTGTCCTGGTCAGGGCAAAAGCTGTCTAACCCTTCCTTCTTTGCTTACCTTTCAATTCTTATTTTTCCTGAGCTTTCTCCAGGCTTCTTTGTCATCTTTCTACTTCACGATTTTATGATTTTATGTGTTTTCTTTGAGCATAATTTTTAGACCCAACCTTAGGACTTCATCCTCAGATTTGTTTGTGGGTAGATTTGGTTGGATGTGTATATGTGAACTATTTGTGTGTATGCATACAGAGGCCAGAGGAGAATTGCTCTGTAGCTCTTTACCTCATTTCCCTAGAAAAGATCTGTCACTAAACCTTGAGCTAGGCTGGTAACCAGCAATTCCCAGCAATCCACTTACCTCCTCCCTGTCCGGTGCTGCAGTTACAAGCACTGGATTTTTGTGTGAATGCTGAGGATCCAAACTCAAGTCCTCGTATTTGACTATCACTTTATTTTACCCAGTGAGTGCTCTCCTAACGCCATCCTTCACATTTAATGCTTCCTTTTTAGTTCTTAAGTTCAAGTATCTCTCAGCCACTTGGGCTTCTGTTTTGGGGGAGGATCATTTAATGCCTTTCTCCCCGGGATAGTGTCTGACATCCTCTGATAGCACTAGGAGGAAATGGCCACAGTGTTCTCATTTCTCACTATTAAGTCTCAAGGTAAGGTCTTGATGCTTTTCTCAAAGCACATGAAATAAAGAAGGAAGTGGGTGGGGGAAGGGTTCCATTAATAACTGCTCAAACCTTGGGCCTATACTCTGCCCCGTGCCCAGGAGTGTCTGCTCATACTGGGCCCATGCTGATGTTGATCTGTCCCTTTTGCTTCTCTTCAGGATTACGACCTTTGTATCAATTGCTACAACACAAAGAGCCACACCCATAAGATGGTAAAGTGGGGGCTGGGCCTAGATGATGAGGGCAGCAGTCAAGGTGAGCCACAGTCCAAGAGCCCCCAGGAGTCCCGGCGCCTCAGCATCCAACGCTGCATCCAGTCCCTGGTCCATGCCTGCCAGTGTCGCAATGCCAACTGCTCTTTGCCATCTTGTCAGAAGATGAAAAGAGTTGTGCAGCACACCAAGGGGTGTAAGCGCAAGACTAATGGAGGATGCCCAGTGTGCAAGCAGCTCATTGCTCTTTGCTGCTACCACGCCAAACACTGCCAAGAAAATAAATGCCCTGTGCCCTTCTGCCTCAACATCAAACACAAGCTCCGCCAGCAGCAGATACAGCATCGCCTGCAGCAGGCCCAGCTCATGCGCAGGCGAATGGCCACCATGAACACCCGCAATGTGCCTCAGCAGAGTTTGCCTTCTCCTACCTCAGCACCACCCGGCACCCCCACGCAGCAGCCCAGCACACCCCAGACACCACAGCCCCCTGCCCAGCCTCAACCTTCACCTGTAAACATGTCATCAGCTGGCTTCCCTAATGTAGCCCGGACTCAGCCCCCCACAATAGTGTCTGCTGGGAAGCCTACCAACCAGGTACCAGCTCCCCCGCCCCCCGCCCAGCCCCCACCTGCGGCAGTGGAAGCAGCACGGCAAATTGAACGGGAGGCCCAGCAACAACAGCACCTGTACCGAGCAAACATCAACAATGGCATGCCCCCAGGGCGTGCCGGTATAGGAACCCCAGGGAACCAGATGGCCCCTGTGGGTCTGAATGTGCCCCGTCCCAACCAAGTCAGTGGGCCTGTCATGTCTAGCATGCCACCTGGGCAGTGGCAGCAGGCACCCATCCCCCAGCAGCAGCCAATGCCAGGCATGCCCAGGCCTGTAATGTCCATGCAGGCCCAGGCAGCTGTGGCTGGGCCACGGATGCCCAATGTGCAGCCACCAAGGAGCATCTCACCCAGTGCCCTGCAAGACCTGCTGCGGACCCTGAAGTCACCCAGCTCCCCTCAGCAGCAGCAGCAGGTGTTGAACATCCTCAAATCAAACCCACAGCTAATGGCAGCTTTCATCAAACAGCGCACAGCCAAGTATGTGGCCAATCAGCCTGGCATGCAGCCCCAGCCTGGACTTCAGTCCCAGCCTGGTATGCAGCCCCAGCCCGGCATGCACCAGCAACCCAGCCTGCAGAACCTAAATGCAATGCAGGCTGGTGTGCCACGGCCTGGTGTGCCTCCACAGCAACAGGCGATGGGAGGCCTGAACCCCCAGGGACAAGCTCTGAACATCATGAACCCGGGACACAACCCCAACATGGCAAACATGAATCCACAGTACCGAGAAATGGTGAGGAGACAGCTGCTACAGCACCAGCAGCAGCAGCAACAACAGCAGCAGCAGCAGCAGCAACAGCAAAGCAGTGCCAGCATGGCCGGAGCCATGGCAGGACATGGCCAGTTCCAGCAGCCGCAAGGACCTGGAGGCTACGCCCCAGCTATGCAGCAGCAACGTATGCAACAGCACCTCCCCATTCAGGGCAGCTCCATGGGCCAGATGGCTGCTCCAATGGGACAACTTGGCCAAATGGGGCAGCCTGGGCTGGGGGCAGACAGCACCCCCAACATTCAACAGGCCCTGCAGCAGCGGATTCTGCAACAGCAGCAGATGAAGCAGCAGATTGGCTCCCCAGGCCAGCCGAACCCCATGAGCCCCCAGCAGCATATGCTCTCAGGACAGCCACAGGCCTCACATCTCCCCGGCCAGCAGATCGCCACATCCCTTAGTAACCAGGTGCGGTCTCCAGCCCCTGTCCAGTCTCCGCGGCCCCAGTCCCAACCTCCACATTCCAGCCCGTCACCACGGATACAGCCCCAGCCTTCACCACACCATGTTTCACCCCAGACTGGTTCCCCCCACCCCGGACTTGCAGTCACCATGGCCAGCTCCATGGATCAGGGACACCTGGGGAACCCTGAACAGAGTGCAATGCTCCCCCAGCTGAATACCCCCAACAGGAGCGCACTGTCCAGTGAACTGTCCCTGGTTGGTGATACCACGGGAGACACACTAGAAAAGTTTGTGGAGGGTTTGTAGCATTATGAGAGCATTGGTTGTTTGTTTTTTGTTTTGGGGATTTTATTTTATTATTTTCATTTTTTGTTTTTTTTTCCCCTTCCCCTTTCATGTTCTTGGACTTTTTGTACTGAAAATCCAGGCATCTGGGCTCTTTTTATTAAGCCTAGATGGGACTGTGACTCCCAAGCATGGAAGGGTGGATTGATGTTTAAAGAAACAAAACAAAGAATATATTTTTTGTTAAAAACCAGTTGATTTAAATATCTGGTCAGGCTCTCTCTCTCTTGGCTTTTTTCTCTTTTTCTGTTTTGTTTCGGGGGGTGGGGGGTTGTTTGGATTCTTTTTGTCGTCATTGCTGGTGACTCATGCCTTTTTTTAATGGGAAAAACAAGTTCATTATATTCATATTTTTTATTTGTATTTTCAAGACTTAAACATTTATGTTTAAAAGTGAAAAGAAAAATAATACTCAGAAACTGGTTCCAGAAATAATGCATCTTATAATGTGTCCCGATAACGAGCCGATGTTGCGGGAAGATTTTTTTTTTCTATAGTGAACTCTGTGGGCATCTCCAAGTATTACCCCTGGACGATAGGAATTGACTCCGGCGTGCACACATGTACACACCCACACACATTTATCTATACATGCTGGCTTAAGCCAACCTCTTGTCTTGCAGATGTAGAAATTGTTGCTTTGTTTCTCTGATAAAACTGGTTTTAGACAAAAATAGGGATGATCACTCTCTTAGACCATGCTAATGTTAATAGAGAAGAAGCATTCTTTTCTTTCTTCTATGTGAAACTTGAAATGAGGAAAAGCAATTCTAGTGTAACTCATGCAAGCACTATAATTACTATAAATAAGAAAATTCAAGAAGATTCAATCACTGTATAGAATGGTAACGTACCAACTCATTTCTTATATTGTTAAATAAACTGTGTGCAACAGACAAAAAGGGTGGTCCTTCTTGAATTCATGTACATGGTATTAACACTTAGAGTTCGGGGGTTTTTTTGTTATGAAAATGCTGTTTTCAACATTGTATTTGGACTATGCATGTGTTTTTTTCCCCATTGTATATAAAGTATCGCTTAAAATTGATATAAATTACTGAAGTTTTTAACATGTATTCTGTTCTTTAAGATCCCTGTAAGAATGTTTAAGGTTTTTATTTATTTATATATATTTTTGGAGTCTGTTCTTTGTAAGACATGGTTCTGATTGTTCGCTCAGAGTGGAGAGGTCGGGGCTGCAGTCACAGTTGCAGTGTGGGTGGCAGCTGGGAAGTGTCCCAGGCTTGTAGCCACCAAGTGGGAGGGGGGCTCCCTGTGCAGAGAGTGAGGAGGCAGCTCAGCATTGCCTTGCATATTCAGTACTCACAGGTGAATGTCACCCATGCCATGAGGGACAATCACCACTGGGTCAGAAACAGCACTTTGCCTCTAGCCTACTCTTCCTGTCCTCCTCCTTGTTGGCCAGCTGCCCCTGTGGGAAGGGCTCCTGCCCCCCTTTTTTCAGACAGCCTCCCTTTCTCTACCCAGATCCCACAATCAATGCAAAGGGTGCTCCAGGGACTTGAGGTGGTTCCTGACCTCTTCTCCCCAAAAGTTAAACAGGGAGGTTACCTCCATCAGCCTGCCCCATGTGGCTCATTGGGGCTTTGCAGGTCTGGTGCCACCCTGGGGGCTGCTACTTTATGGCCTTACTGGCTTGTGAAGTCCAGTAACAGGTGTCCTTTCTGAGCAGGGGTTGGTAGCTCCTGAATACTGTAAATGTCACATCTAAGAGGAGGACCACTGACAGGGGGACTAAACCCCTAGCCTGCTGCTCCCAGGGACCTTTTAAAAACAAAACAAAACAAAAAAAAACAAAGAAACCTGTCTTCCAACAAAAGAGTGATCTAGATGGGGGTGGGGCAGCTAAATTTAGAAATCATGACCCAAATAGCCTTCCTTTTGGCCTTTTAAGTTCACAGAAGTATTTTCAAAATTCATGATACTTGGAAATCTAAATTTGAGGAAGCCTTTCAAGATTAGAGTTTTGAATGTAGAACTTTGAATCATGAATTTTAATACTGTGGATAAGACCAGGTAAGGAATAGACCATCATCTAATATCCCCTATCCCAAGTCCTCCAGAGGTGATGCTCCGTCCTTGCTCAGCTTGATGGGTCCTTGCACATCCTCAGCTCTCTTCAGAATTCCCTTGCTGCCAATTGGGAAGCCCCAAGCCATGTGTTCAAACAAGAAGAGGAACTGGAGCCTCAGAAGAGCTGCTCTCCGTCCCCCTCAGAAGGTGGCACTTGGCAAGGAGTCTGCATCCTGTGCCGTTGTCCATCTGGATGTCGAAGGATGTGGCTGAGGGTGTGGGCTGTGGATAATATCCCTAAGTTTGTCCTAAGGAAATTTCTGTAAGAGCTGGAGTGCCCAGACACTGTGTCTCATGCTGTATACTTAAGAGGAGAAGAAAAAAAGTCCTATATTTGTGATCAAAAAGAGGGAACTTGAAATGTGCTGGTGTTTATAATAAAAGCTGGTAAAACTGCTTGGATTCAAAGGTGGTTCCGATTGGCTAATGATCCCCTTAGCATTAGCTCAAATGCTAGTCACTAAACTACTGAAGATGCCAGGTGTCAGCCCTGCATGCATTTGAGGCTCTTGAAACTAGCATTTAAGGACTGAATGCAGATAATGTGCTGTTCTGCAGTGTTGGGGTAAAGACATTTAACTGCCTTTTGATTTCTCTTAAATGGGGCTAGTGGGCATGGTAGCTCATGCCTTTAATCCCAGAAATCTAGAGCTAGAGGAATCAGGAAGACCTCAAACCCAGAGTTCCACATAGGGAATTAAAGGACAGCTCCCTGGCTCCATAGAGACCTGTCTCAAAAAAAGGAGAGGGGCAGAGATCACATTTGAATCAACATTTAATTTAGTGCTGCATGACAAAATAAGCTGGTGTTTATAACAAAAGGAAACACTTTTCATCAAGGTGATTGTGTATTTGGTAGCACTATGCCTGGAAATACAGGACAGTGTACTGGGAGGCAGTCCTGTGTCCAGATGCTGTAGCAAGCCTGGGGAATGAAGGAATAAGTTTGCCCATCTAGGATTGACAATACACAGGAGCCTGATCGGTAGTGGGTGCTTTACATGCATTGGTTATTAATTCTGGTGCAGGGTGGGGAACAGTAATAACATACTGAGGAAATGGTTCAGAACCCAAACTAAAAGCAGACCTCAATGAGTTTGTGTGTGTGTGTCTGCTGCTGATGTAAATTGTCTAAAACATGGCTTTTACCATGTTCACACCAGTTTGTAGAGGATTTGTTAGAAATCTCAACAATTCACTTCACTAAACAAATTCAGAGGGAGTCTGGTGAGCCTAGTAGCCACAGAATTGAGTTCCTGTCACCTCTTCTGGGTATTTTCCCCTCCTGCTGATACTGCCCAGGGCTCCTCAGATGTTGGCACAGATACGGGCCACTAACTTTCCATGTTCCTTCCTGGAGTGAGCAAAGAAATTCTAAATGTCCCAAGCTGGAAAGTGGGCCTAGACAGCAAGGGGTAATGTCAGGTGGTGGTTGAAGTGGACCCCTGTTTGTCAATCCCTCTGGAGTTTGGCTGGAGAGAAGGGCCTGGGAGTTTTGTGGGAAGTTATTTTCTGTTGTCCCTGGCCCTTGGTAGATACGTAGCTCAAATTTTTTTCTCACAGAAATAGACCACAGGAGAGCCTACGGTTGGTTTACAATGGCAGAACCTACATCCCCATCCTTAACTACAAAGCCCAGGTTTCTCTTCCTTTGTCAAATGCCACTTCACCTTTCTAAACATTCTCGCCAAGCCATATCTGTTCCATAGATGCCCCTGTCAGCTGTGACAGAAGATGTGATTCCAGAATGGAGAGTTAAAGGGATAAAACAGAATGAAATGTGAGGCCTCTCAATTCTCCTAGGAGTAGTGTCCAGGGAAGCTATTCTGTGTGGTGACATGAATGGGACGTAGGCAGGGTAGGGTAGATGATACAGGGCCTGTGGGCAGAGGCAGAAGCTAGAAACTGATTGTAAAGATCCAGGAAAGGGCGTGGTAGGACTCTAACGAGGAAGGGTGGGGTTAGTTATGGAGGATGTGGGCCATGCAGCAGAACTGGGGGGAAGGGAATAGTCATGAGGTGCTCAGTGAAATAATGTCTTATTGCTTCTTTCCACCTTACATTTTGAAATGGTTTTTTCAGTGAACCTGGGGCTGACAGATTTAGGTAATTGGTTAGCCAGCAAATTTCGAGGATTTTCAGTTCCCTAGAGCTGAGATTACAGGCACACATTGCTCTGTTATATTCTTGGGGATATTAGGGCATCAAGCACTTGCAGACTGAGTCAACCCTCCAGCCACCTGGATCTGTCCATTCCATCTATAAAATCAAGCATGGAAGAGCTATTCTTGACATAATCGACCTGGAACTTTCCTAAACATGGCCCTATACCGACCTTTAAAGTTACCCCACCCCCACCCCAAGACGAGTTTCTCTGTAGCAATCCTAGCTGTCCTGGAACTTACTTTGTAGACCAAACTGGCCTCGAACTCAGAGATCCCCCTGTCTCTGCCTCTTTGCAAGGGCTGGGATTAAAGGCATGTGCCACCACCTGACTTTACAAATCTTAAGTAAGTGGTTTTGTGTGGTGTGTATATTCCAGCAGTTGGGACTAGTGTCAGGTAGCAAGCTAAGCAACCGCGTTAACTTTTTTTTTTTCTGTAAAATTTGATCATAGCAAAAATATATTTAGAAAGTGAGAACCTGTTACAAAGGAGCCATCTAGTCCTTGCTCTGAGATTAGGACAGTAACAAGCAATCTGTTTACGAAGTGGCTGGAGAGTTTGGATCAGGATGTAGAGACCACGTTTATGGCCTGGATCCCCAAACAAACTCCCAGTAGGGAGAAAGTCACAATAAACGGGTAAGTCCAGTTCTGGAGGTGTTGGTTACTGATTTCACGTTTTGGGAACAATCAAACCTAAAATCTCTTTGTCACAAGCTTTTTTTTTTTTTTTTTTTTTTTTGCATTGCTGTAGAAGATTCTTCCAGTGGCCCAAACGTATAGAAGCACATGGGTGGGTAGGTCCTCTGGATCCACACTCCAGTCTCGAAAATGGGGTGCTCCGGCCCCGGAGACAACCCCCCCCCCACACACACACACATTCCCACGCCCTTGTCACTGACACCCAAGGTCAAAAAGTCCGGTCCTCAGGCCCCTGCGCTGAGATTTTGCTCCGTTCACGTTCCCGCGCAGGCAGAGCCTTGGGCAGCCCGAGCCCGTCGCTCTTAGTGACGTCACTGCGCCGTCCCCGCGGAAGGCCTCCCTCGTCACTGGTGGCTTTTTGCCGCGCTGGGACGGAGGCATGGCGCGCGAGCTGCGGGCTGTGCTGCTGTGGGGCCGCGGGCTGCAGACTACACTACGGGCTCCGGCGCTGGCGGGCATCCGACGAGGTGAGCGCGGCGCGAGAGCCCCGAGGCGGCGTTCGTGACCGTGCGCTCTCTTGACTGTGGGAGGCCGCACAGCACCGGGGCTGCCGCGCTGGGACAGGGAAGTGCGGTCGCTTCTAGGGAGACCAGCCTGGTCTGGTCAGTCCTTGGAGTTACTGATTGGGTTTCGCAATCAGGACCCAAGTTCACTCGTTCGTTGCACACAGCTGTGCACACGCTTAATTCCCGCAGAGCTCAAGCCCTGGAGTAGAAACAGTGAACAAAAACAGTGGTCACCTCGGACTTCAGAAGCCAGTGAACTCCCAGTGGTTGGTCCCTGCATTCCTAGGGCCTGCAATTAGAAGATACAACAAGGAATAGAGCGGGGGGAAGGACCTTAATCTGTGCTTTCCCACCCCCGCACTCGAGTAACGGTGACGGATATATATATATATATACGCTCTATATATAGTATATGTATTTACAACTATTTAAATAAAAGGGCCCAAGCCCAATATGAATTGTGCTGAAGAATCTTCAAGCTTCCCAACATTCCGTCCACAGCTTCTCACGTTAACATATACCGGCTTTCCTTCGGCTACAGAGTTCTGTAGCGCTCATCAAAAACTGTTACAATGTGGTAAAGGTTGAAGGAGTGTTTAATCTTTAGGAACATGTATTCAGTTCTAGAATTGATGTTTCAGAGTGCCTTTTTTGTTACCTGATTTTGCCAAGTTGTGTCTAAATTTGTTTGTTTAATTTTGAGGCAGGGTTTCACTGTGTTGGTCTGGCTGGCCTGGAACTTGCTACTCAGACCAGGCTGGCCACAAACTCAGATCTGTCTGCCTCTGCCTCCCAGAGTGGTGGGATTAAAGGTGTGCCAACTTGCCTAGTGCTCAGAATACTTTTTGTCATTTTATGTATCCTCATAGCAAAACTGCCTATTCCATAGTATCTTCCCCATATTTGAATATGTCTTGGGAAAAAAAAAAAAAACCAGTGCCCTAAGGGCCATTGTGTAACTCAGTCATAAAGTTTGTGCTTGGTTTGCATAGTCCCTGAATTGGTCCCCAGCACCATCAAGAATACTAAAAAGAACTCACTATAGAAGACACCTGTGATTTGTATCTACACGAATGCTAGTGAAAGGCTGTTTTTACTTGTTTAAGGCTGGATTGGTATCTTCTCTAAGATTTCTTCTTTGTATCCTTGCATAATGTTCTGCAAACACCTTCTCAGCCTTAGCTAGTTGGCCCAGTCTGTTCACAAAGGCTGACTCCAGAGTCTCATGGAAGCTAATCTGCAAAATTTGGTGTTCCTTTCCACAGACTGGTATTCTCCCTGGGTCTTTTTTAGGTGGAGAAAACATTTAAGTAGTATACATTTTCTGTTGGCGATTTTGCTACTTCATTAAAGCTCCGATGTCAGTCTTTCTTTGATGTTGTATCAGCCCTCCAGAACCCCCTGCTGTTAATTGATTGATTGGTCAATTGATTGTTTCTCTATAGCTTCCCTGAATTCTGTCTTAGGTGCTTGTCCTAAGTTCACAGTTGTCATCTATAATAAACTTGTCATGGTAGGATACAGCTCAGCCAGACAGGAAGTGGTACTCCGTGAAAACTAACTCTCACCTGTGTCATTGCGATTTTCTGATTGAGATTTGTAACTCCAGAAAAACAGCAGCATATCTCACAACTTAAAACACTGTTCCCCTCTGAGGTGCCACTATGAAGCAGAGCTCTAGTAAGGACAGTTACAGATCTAGAGGAAAGCTGAGGTTGAAGCCCATAGCTCATGTGTAGCTTACTTGAGTGGCTTCTATGGTTGGGTGACTTGTTTTTCCTCTTGAAAGCTAGTCTGAAAAACCTCTACAGGGCACCCTACGCCCCTGGACCAAAACCTGCTTCTGTTTAACATGGTGACTGCTGGGTTTATATTCTCAGGCTGAAGAAAAATATGCTTTTATCGTAGATGCTTTGACTTTGATGATGGCTAAGAATTTGTTACTAGGAAATGAAAGCTTATCCCTGTTGTGATTTAGTGAGATAAATTATATATTAACAAATTAATAAAAAGAATGTCCACCAAAAAAAAAAAAAGCCGGGCGGTGGTGGCGCACGCCTTTAATCCCAGCACTCGGGAGGCAGAGGCAGGTGGATCTCTGTGAGTTTGAGACCAGCCTGGTCTACAAGAGCTAGTTCCAGGACTGATTCCAAAGCT
>JAQHUG010000014.1:247384-320234 GCA_028555095.1 Dicrostonyx torquatus | reverse complement strand
ATGGCCAGGAGTTCACCAGTTAGGTCAGAGTTACGTTGTTTCAGGGCCTGAATTTCTGCATCAAGGAGTCTGATAATGTCATACAACTTGAAAAACAAGGCACAAACTATGATCAAGCCGATAAATGCCCAAAGAAGGCCAGATGGGAACCAGCCATATATGTCAGAAAGAAAATCGTTGAGGGCGTAAGGCCTAAAATCATTTTGATTGAAAAACTAGGGGTTTTGGGAATAAGGCTTTGTGAAAGACATCTTACCACAGTTCAGATGTATAAGGTTTCTGCAGGTTAATCGCTTGTCTGGTATGACCTTGAGCAATGAGCAGTCACAGTCCGTGGTGGCGGGACAATTCCTTTACTCAGACTCTGGAAACAGACCCCTGCAAAACTCCAGAAATGTCTTGGCAAGGGCCTGGATTGAGGGTGGAGCCTCACTCACAGTGTATTCAACGTGTCTGCCTCCAGTACAGACACCTGCAGCGGCGGCGACCGGGAGGCTCGGGGCCAAAGTTCCCAGACCCTGCACTGGGTGAACGGGCCCGTTTGGTGATTGGCGAGCTGCTGAGGTCCTGCGGTGGCCCGCGGCGGTACGCAAGCAGAGGAAGTGCTGTGCAAGCAGTGGAGCAGGAAAAGTGCAAAGTTCCGAGCGACAAACGGACAGGCAGTGGGATAGGTGTGCGCGGAAAAGCTGTGGCCGTGGGGGAGTGGCTGGGCTGAGCAACAAAACGGGAGGCTGGGGGGCCCGCGGAGGGTGGGGGCACGAGTGCAGCGGGCGGCGGAACAGTTGGAGGGCCGCTGCGGTGAGCCTTGAAGCCTAGGGCGCAGGCCTGGGTGGAGCCGCTGCAGGTGCAGATAAGCCATGGCGGTGGCTGAGCAAAGCCGGAGCTGGGCGGGGCAGGCCGCAGAAACCGGCGAGAAAGGACTCAGAACCGGCTCTGAATTTCAGAAAGTCCCAGACACAACGAAGAAACGCAAGAAAAGTGGAATGGGGCGGAGGAACATGGCCGCTCGGTTCGGCCCGAGTTCATGTGCACATGCGCTGGGCTGGAGCGGTGGGCCAGAGGAAAATGCAGATCCCTGCCTCAGGCTCCGCAGATTACGGCTGCGCTGCGGAGCGGAGAGGAGGCAGGCTCGGGGAGAAACAGAGCCTCACCCTGGGGAGAAATACAGCCCCACCCGGCTGGGGGGGTCCCAAAATGCCCCATGTTGGCGGGCGCCAAGTGTGACAGTTTTATTTAAGACACACAAGTTTAATAAGGGCCAAAATACACATAGATTACTATACCAGAAAGAGCTCCTCCGAAGAAGCAGGCAGGGTGGTGATCCTCGCAGAGAGAGCGCTTTTGACGTGGGCCTATTATTTTATACCTCTCGGGACCTGGTGGTCCAGCCCTATTAATTAATTGACAATTAATTAGGGGCAGAATAATTAGCTAATGGCGGGGCTATAAGCCGAAATGGCCAAGACCACTCCCCTTCAGAGTTCAGTGTCACGCCCACCTCAACCAGCAAGGAAGACGCAACACCGGAGCTCTTCTTTAAGCAGTTTAATCAGGACCTTTTGACAGCGCTGTCTCTCTCATATCTCTCTTGTGTGTCTCTCCCTGGGCAAGCCTCTCCCAGCCCTTAAGTAGGCTAGGGCAGCCAACCCTAGGTAGCCACGTGGGCACTACCCATTGGTCCAAGCATATGCAAGCATTCTCATGATTCCAGCCATAGCCAAAGAGCGTTCACCTGCGGGATGGTGAGTTGTTTGTCCTAAAGAGCGCTCACCTGTAGAAGGCTCTCTACAGTTCAGCCTGAAGATCGGAAAAACAAAGCAACCAGCCGTTGCGGCTCTTACCTCTACCTCAGACCAAAATGGTTATCCTGCCTCCAGGAATCTCAGAATGAGACTGAGACTGAGACTGAGAGCTGTCTCCTCCTGTTTTATATTCCTCTCTAGTGCTGAGATTAAAGGTGTGGCCCACTACTACCCAGTTTCTATGGCAGCTGGTGTGGTTACTGGGATTAAAGGTATATGTCACCATTGTCTGTTGTGTAAAGCTGACCAATGTGGCTGTTTTACTCTCTGATCTTCAGACAAGGTTTGTTTATTAAAATACAATTGAAATATCACTATGCATACTTGCTGTTAGAAGACCTGAGGTGTGAGCTGTGACAGACCCCACTCTGGATCCCTAGTGAGAAGAGTTCTTTCAATGTTTTTCTGTTCCCTAGAAGTATATTCAGATGATTCTTCGGACCAGATTAACTTTGGGAGTTAATTAAAGTTTGCTGATAATTTTTAAGTCTCCTAGATACTGGGCATGGGCACCCACTTTGGTCTGTTTTTGCTTTGATGCCCTTGGGTCTATCCCCTTCCACTGTACTTGGCCCGTACCTGTGTGGTACAGATCAGAGAGTGCTACTGAAGAACATAGTTCTTTTTTTCCAAGACAGGGCCTCATATATAGCTAAGAATCACCTTGCACTTAATTTTTTTCTTACGTTTATTTATTTGTTTTGTGCATGCTCGATAGTACTCATTTAGTGGTCAGTGGATTCCTTCCTCTGTCGTGTGGGTCCTGGGATCACACTCAGGTCATCAGGCTTGGCAGAAAGTGCCTTTACCTACTTACCTATCTTGCTGGCCTGACCTGGAATTTTGTTTGTTTGGTTCATTGGTTTTGATTTTTTTGTTTGTTTGTTTTTTGAGACAGGGTTTCTCGGTGTAACTTTAGCTGTCCTGGAACTCACTCTGTAGACCATACTGGCCTCAAACTCACAGAGATCCAACTACCTCTTCCTCCTGAGTGCTGGGATTAAAGGTGTGCACCACCGCTGCCCAGCCTGGAAAATATATATATGCACACACACACACACACACACACATACATACATACAGTCTAGGGCTTTCGTTTGGTTTTTTTTTTTTAATGATTTATTTTTATTTTGTGTACATTAGTGTTTTGACTACATGTGTATCTGTATGAGGGTATCAGACCCACTGGAACTGAAGTTACAGACAGTTGTGAGCTGCCATGTGGGTGCTGGGGATTGAACCTGGGTGCTCTGAAAGAGAAGCCAGTGCTCTTAACCACTGAGCCATCTCTCCAGCTCCTGTTTTTTCGCACTGACTAGGAATGTCCGTCAGAGCCTCATATACTCAGGGGTCAGCCAGGCGGTGGTGGCGCATGCCTTTAATCCCAGCACTCAGGAGGCAGAGGCAGGTGGATCTTTTTGAGTTCGAGACCAGCCTGGTCTACAAGAGCTAGTTCCAGCGCAGGCTCCAAAGCTACAGAGAAACCCTGTCTCGAAAAACCAAAAAAAAAAATACTCAGGGGGCGAGAGAGGGTAGGTGGCCAACTCAGGAAGCTCAACAGGCCCTGGCAGCTCAGGCTCTTCCTGATAGTCTTTACTTCTCTGGGCACAGTAGGCCAGCAGTTCAATTCAGCCTAGGTGCCTTTCTCTTTGGCTTCCTTTTTTTCCTGACCATTTTCCTTCACCCCTGTCAGAAAGCTGCGTAAGCTCTCAGAAAGCTTAATATGTTCAGTGTGCACAGTCATTCTCCTGGCAAGCTTGCCTTGAACATGTTTACAACAATGCTAGCAGCGTGCTAGGTGACACTGTAGGCTCTGGTTTTGCGTTTATGTGGCATTCCTGTCTGAAAAGTGCTCGTTCCCCTGATGTCTAGAGTGGCACCCTTCTTGTAGACGTGCATATGTGTGGCCAAAAGAGGAGTCCATGGAGAACTGGTGCTTCTCCTCTTTCTTTGTGTTTGTCACTTGGAAAAATTCCTGTCATCCACATCCAGCTCTTAAGTGCTAGCATTACAGACATGTATCCCTGCATTTAAATTTTTAAAGATTCTTTCTGAGGGGATTAACATTTATTTTGAGATGCTGAGAATCATGCCCGATATCTCAGCTTTGGGGGGAAGTAAGACAAGGATTGTGAGTTTGAAGTCAGCCTCGGCTATGCAGAGAGACTTTATCTCAAAAACAAAATCCATACAGGAGTGACAAGGGTACTTCTGTCTTGGAAATGTCAAAAAAAATGCTACCCTCAGGGGTGGTTGTACACTGTAATTCTAGCACTGGGAGGCTGAGACATAAGAATCAAAATAAGGAAAAACTGAAAAGGAGACACTTGCTCGCTCAGTGGTGCTGACGTTAACCAAAGTTCTGAGATAGATGAGCACCTGATGGACAGAATGGAAGGATGTTCAGGGGGCGCTCATGTTGATCTCGCATTAACCACCTCCTTGTCTCCTATCTGCTCTCTGTGTGTAGTCAAGGCTTCTGACCTCCTTTTCTATGGAAGATAGAGGCTCCAGTGTTTGATCCCCACTAGATGAAGTGAAGCAGTAGTTTTTGTTTTTATGGTGGTAGGGATTGAAGCCAGGCTCTTATGTGCGTTAAGCTAGTGTTCTACCTGCATCCTTAGCCTCACCTCCGTTGGGGGAGGGGTGCAATATCTCTCTAAATTACCCAGGCTTCCTTGCTCTCATTCATTGTGTTCACAATCCTCTACCTCAGCCAAGTAGCTGAGACTACAAGCCTCTGCCACTGAGCCTAGCTTACCAGTGTCTCTTTCCTCGTAGAGTAAGAGAGACAGATATTTGGAGAATGTTTACCATTCCGTGCAGGTCAGTTAAGAAAGGGCCCATCACTAGCTTCTTAAAGTCTGGGTTCTTATGGAGCGCCAGGCATCGCTGAACACCCTGAAAGGAAAGGTTTGCCCCAGAGCATGTGCTGAGGACACGCCGTCCACAGTGGGAGACTGGGTACTGCGCGCAGGCCTCATCTGCAGCAATTGCAAACTCACCAGGCAGATCTCAAGCAATGCCACTCATCTTCCTGCCTCTTGCTCCCATTCCCTAGGTGTTTATACGAGAGCTCATCTCCAATGCCAGTGATGCCTTGGAAAAACTGCGACACAAACTAGTGTCTGAAGGCCAGGTGTTGCCAGAAATGGAGATTCACCTTCAGACTGATGCCGAGAAGGGCACCATCACCATCCAGGTACTTCTGTCTTGACATCACCTAGCTCCTCCTCAAGAAGCAACCAGGCTGACCAGACTCAGGAAGGCCTGCATTCCAGATAAGCTGAACTCAAGTGATGTGCTGAGCACTCTCCCGCTCTGAAGACTCTTGCTCTCACTCACTCACCCACGGGACGAAGCTTAGAGGCACTGGTGGAAGAGAAGGAAATTTACCATTACCCAAAAGGCTGTGGTTTGCCTTTTTATTACTTCAGTGGTCTCTTTTGAAGAGTGAGAGTTGTGGAGGTTTTATTTTCACTGTTTGTGGTGCTGGGAGTTAACCTGGAACCTGCTATACACTAAGTTCTCTGTCATTCATTTCTGTCTACCCTCAGGTCTAAGTTTATCATTTTTTCTCTCTTTTTAAAGGTGTGTTTGTTTTTATGTATGTGTGTATGTGTGTGTGTGCACCAACATGCATTCAGATGATGAGAAGAGGGCAGCATAGAAGTTTTTTTGTTTTTTAGCTCTTCCATTAACATCTGTGATACTTGCAAGTGAACTTACATGTATGATGTGATGAGGACTGAAATTTACCCTGTGTCCATGATTATGAATTCTGCACTGTTTAAGAATTCTACCCCATTGCATTATCCTGGAACCATGGTCAGAAGTGCAGTGGCCTGCACAGACTTCTGGGTCTGTCAGCATCCCAGAGCACTCTGGTTTTGCTGGGACAACTTTATAACAAGTCTCAAAATGAAGCAATCTATTTTCTCCAACTAGTTCTTTTTTTTTAGGGATATTCCAGGTTCTGTGTATTTGTATAAGTTTTAGAGCCGGTTTGTCATGTCGTATAAGACTTGAGATTTTCATTGGGCTGTGGCTGGTCTGCAAGTCAGTTCGGGAAGAAAGCAACAGCAAGTGAAAAGAAATGTCTTAGATACATTTTTTCCTTTATATCATCCTAACATGAAAGTTTCCTTTAAAGAATCTGTGGAAAGTTCCAATGTGTCTGGGTGAGATTGCATACACCACTAATAATTTATATATAATATAACCCTGAGGATACTAGGGAGAGCCACAAACCCAAGGCCAACCTGGGCTACATTGTGAGACCCTGTCTCAGAATAAAGCAAAGCAAAACAAAAGCAGTTTTTAAAATCCTGGTATACTAAGGTACATATTGCAATGTAAATTGTATTTACTGACTAACTAGAAATCAAGTTTTATATAATTTTGTTGGCATCGTTATATATAAATTAATTTAAAATCATTCCTTAATTATTATTCTTCATGTTCCACAGAAAAAGATTCAGTCTATATCTTGGACTCTTTCTTGGAGAGAATTAGCTAGCAGGTTTTTTTTGTTTGTTTGTTTTTTGTTTTTTGCCTATTTTGTTGGGTCCTGGCCCATGCAACAGGCATGAATTTGCAGAATGACAGCAGCGAGGCTTTATCCAGCAATTTTGTGCTGCACATTGCTGGCACAGCCTCTTGTTACAGCTTGATTGTCAAAGGTGGTTTTATTGGCTTCCTTGTTAATTTTTACTTACTTGGTTTTTGAGAATTTCATATGAGAACCGTATTTACACTGTTTCTAGTCCCTCTCCTCCATCCAGCCACCTGTGTCCCATGTCAAAGTTCTTGTCTTGCTCCTGTCTTTGTTGACTTCATTGCCAGAGCCCTCAGAGGGCTCCCTTCACACTACTCTGGAATGACATCTGGCCGTGCTTTTCTCACTTTCTCAGTTGAGGAAGCACTGGTATCTAGAGAATTCTTCAGTTGTGTGGTGGGCAGCAGTGAGAATGATGAAAAGCAGTTTTGTGGTGGAAAAGTGAGGAACTCAAGTAGGTCGTGGCGGGACTTTGGAGGAAGAGAGCCTGTAATGACCAAGACCTTGGCTTTTCACAGATGCAGCGGCCTGAGTCTTTATCTGCTCAGAATGCAATCTGATAATATATGAACAGTAGAGAGTGCCATCACAGTCTAGACACTGGGCAGCCCGTGACCCCGGCACTAGCACATCACACATCTTCCTGTGTCCTTATGTTACCCATGTGTGCTAGCTAGCTTTATGTCGACTTGACACAGGCTAGAGTCATCTGAAAGAGGGGAGCCTCAATTAATAGAATACCTCCATAAGATCCAGCAGTGGTACATTTTCTTATCGGTGGGGCAAGACCCAGCCCACTTTGGATAGGGCCACTCCAGGCAGATTGTCCTGGAGTCTGAGCCAGCCATGATGAGCAACTCCTCCATGGCCCCTGCATCAACTCCTGCCTCCAAGCCCTGCCCTCATGGCTTTTGATGATGAACTGTGCTATGGAACTGTGAGTGAAATAAACCCGTTTCTCTCCAAGTTCCTTTTGGTCATGGGTTTCATCACAGCATCACAGCAGCAGTTACCCTAAGACACCGTGCTAGTAGGCTCCTCGGGCCTCTTTTTGGAATGCGAGCTTGGTTTATGCCTGTGTGGTCCCAGAGATGGAACCCAACCTTGAGCTTGCCAGAGAAGCATTCTGTAGCTTCTGTAGCCCCAGCTGGTTGGAGCTCACCATGTAGCCCAGGCTGGCCTCAGACATGCATCAATTCTTCTGCCTCATCTTTGCAAGTTCATCATCACATCTGACTCACAGACCTTTTAATTTCATTATTATTGTTTTTATGGGCACTGATCTGGTGTATAAGAGAGTTCTTGTGACCTGCTCACCTCCAAATGCCCACATACTAACATTATCCCTTGGGGGAACAGAGTTTAGCAGAGGCCTGCTGCAGGAGAGAAAGACCTGTGGTCCACATGAGAGTTGCAGCTATCCAGGAATGCATCAGCTGGGGAGCTGCAGGATTTCCTTCCTACTTGGAGGATTAGACTGCCCCCAGAGGACCCTCACTTTGCACAGGACCCCAAGGTTGTAATTAACTGGGTCAGAAGAGCCCCTAGAGGATAGATTCGAGCCTGGCCTGGGTGTGGCCAGGATGTTCCTCGATGATGGGAGCTGGGTGTTCACCTGCTGACTTGCTGACCTAGTTCCTTCTTCCCAGCATTGGTTTTGTTTGTTTCATGGAACTGTGGATGAAACCCAGGCCCTCCAAAGATGACTAAACTACTGCTACACGCTGGGCCTGAGGTGTTTTCTGTGACAAGACCTCTGACCCTTCTGATACTGTGAACTGACAGGACTGGGCTTTCTTTTCTTTTCTTTTTTTTGTTTTTAGAGACAGGGTTTTTCTGTGTAGCATGAGATCCTGTCCTGGCATTCACTCTGTAGACCAGACTGGTCTCAAACTCACAGAGATCCATCCTCCTGCCTCTGCCTCCCAAATGTGCCACCAACACCTGGCTAGTACTGGACTTTCTGATGAGCTTGTAGTATGCGTCCTCAGCCCTACCTAGCCAGTGTCACTGAGGTTATCAGTGTTCATGGTTCTGTATGTGTGCTTTGGCCTAGCTACACAGGCACTGTGTGTAACAGTATCTCTCTCTTCAGGACACTGGCATTGGGATGACACAGGAGGAGCTGGTATCCAACCTGGGCACAATCGCCAGATCAGGGTCAAAGGTAGGTATAGCCTAGAGCATTGTCCCTCCACTGAGGGCGGGCATTGTGGAACCATAGAGAAGTTCAGTTAGTGGTCTCATGTTAGAGCGGAGACTGAAGTCACACTCCTCAGAACTGCAGCACAGTGAATGAACACTCTGAAGCCTGCCTGTCCAAGTCCAGGAGCCGTTCCATTTCCTGATACTTGTCTTCGAGTTAGCCCTCAGCCACCCCCTGAGCTACAAGGCCTGACCCAGTCAGCAGAGGTAGCCATTTCTCCCAAGCAGCATTGATTTTAAGAATGACCTTGGGCCACCCTGCCTGCATGTGCTGTGTTTCTAAGGACAGTCAGCTAGCTGTTAGTAGTCATTTTATTCCTAGTGTGATGGAAGCTGTGCTGGGATGGCAAGATGTCTCTGTCCTGGGGTGCTCAGCAGAGGCCAAAGGGCTGCATTGCCCTCTGCATCCTGCGTGGTTTTCTGTCTGTTTCTGCTGCATAAATGACACCATTAATAAGAAACTAAGTCTCATGAGAATTTCTGCTTTAATACTTTTCTGTGCTGTGACTCTACCCATGAAGGTGCTTGTGAGTTTTGTATAAGGTAGTTTGCACTATCTCAGAGACAAGCCATGAGCTGCACGTGCTGGTTTTAAATAAATTAAAACAAAATGAGATATAGAGTCAACTCATTGATCACACTAGCCAGATGTGCTGGGAGCTGCCGTGTTGCGTGTATGCGGAGAACAGATCTTTGCAGGATGTTCTAGGCAGTCAGCTTAGGCCAGAGCAGTGGACAATGACAATGTGAGAATAGCCAGTCAAATACTGGAGTGTAGTGTAGAGGCATGTGTTCATCCTCTATGTCTATGGGACCCCAAGGTGAAAGTATTTTTAAAATGTGGTACCTGTCCTGAACACACTAATTCTTTAAACAATACACTCTGGCTATTTATACTCTGGGTGCTGTAAGCAGCGATAGTCTTCAGTATGGGAGCAAAGAGCGTAGGTTTTATAGAAACTCCTTTAGAGAAGATACTTAGCATCCATGGATCTTGTCCCCTACCCTGGTCCTGGAACTATATCTCAGGGCACTAAGGGACAGTAGAACCAAGTTTGTACTATTTCTCACAAGGTATAGAGGGCAGGAGACATGACACACAAGACAACTGTAGCAGCTCCTCGACCTCGTCTGATATGACCTGAAGTTGTTGACAACAAGCAGTGTAAATAGGGTACAGTGCTGTCCCTGTCTGGGCCGGCTGCATGGCTTTGGGAAGCTTGTTCCAGCTTCTGTTGCCCTGGTCTTTTATGAGAGTATAAGGAGGTAGAGAAGGTATCAGTGTGCTTGCTAAGGACTTGCTTTTGGCACACGCTAGAGGACCGTGCTGGGCACAGCACAGATGGGATCAGCTTCTCTGAACAGTCTTTGCTACCACAGGCCTTCCTTGAAGCACTACAGAACCAGGCAGAGACCAGCAGCAAGATCATTGGCCAGTTTGGAGTGGGTTTCTATTCAGCCTTCATGGTGGCTGACAAAGTTGAGGTCTATTCCCGCTCTGCGGCCCCAGACAGCCCAGGTTACCAGTGGCTTTCAGATGGGTAAGTAAGAAGGGGCCCACCTCACATAGGCAATGTCCCTTTCCCTCATGGCGCTCAGTCTAATGTTATCTGGCATTCAAACTAGAGATTCCCTGGGAGTTTGCAGCGTTGACTCGGTATTGAGACAGGATCTTTATATTTATTTAGCTCAAGTTATCTCGGAGTGCCTTAGGTAGCTAAGGTTGTCCTTGAACCCACCACAGTCCTCTTGCCTTAGCTCCTGAGTGTTGGATCACAGATGTGCACCGCTGCATCCAGCAAGAGTTAGAAGTACAATTTGTGAGCTGCTTCCATGAAGCCTGACTTTTCTGCTTTGGGAAGCCGAGTGGCCTTGGGCATGGGTTACTGGGCTCAGTGATGCTGTCCTGTTTGGGTTAGGCTGAAAGAACAGGCCTTCCTCTGATGCCCTTGCCTGCAGCTATGCAGCTAGCTTCCCCTGGCCTTGGTGCTGTGGGAGCGCCCTTTTCCTACTGACCTTTATGCTTTCTAATCTTTCTTTCTTTTTTTTTTCCCCCCCCAGGCAGGGTTTCCCTGTGTAGCAGTTGTAGCAGTCCTAGCTGTCCTGGAACTCATTCTTGTGAAAACCAGGCTGGTCTCGAACTCACAGGGATTCACCTACCTCTGCCTCCCGAGTGCTGGGATTAAAGGCGTGCACTACCACCACCTGGCCTGCTTTCTTATCTTGACACAGTCACCTACCCAGCTCGTTGGGAGGCGGCGGGGTAAACCTGTGTGGGGCCTTTCCCAAGACAGGACTGACCTTGTCACCCTCTTCCGTCTGACAAGGGCTGTGTGCTCTCAAATAGTTATCTTTTCCCATATACATTTGGGGTGATGCCTGACAAGGTGATAAGTTGAAACAAATTCAGACTACTTTTGAAGAGAGTGGTACCTCAGCCAAACTGAAGCTTGCTACCATTTTTCCAATCTTGATTTCTGAGTCTTTGAGAATTTCATACAATGTGTTTTGGTCATAGTCACCCATACCTCCTAGACCTACCTCCCTTCCCCAACCCATCCAACTTTGTATTCCCCTTTTTTTTTTTTTAATGCATCCAATTCAACTTGTGATGCTCATATATATTCTTAGATACCTTCATAGTGGTCTTCCTGCGAGATGATCTTTAAAGCGGTTTTCCCTTTCTGAGCAGCTCTCAATTGTGAATAGCTCCTTAGCTAGTGCCCACCTCCCTGCCCCACGCTGGGATTTTGTCTGGCTCAAGCTTTGGTCAGTCTTGTGTGTATTGTCTCATCTACTGTGAATTCATATGTGTAACTGGCTCTCCAGTCTTTCCATCCCTCGTCACAGTGACCCCTGAGCCTCAGCAGGAAGGGCTCTCCTGTGTTCTATAGCTGTGACAAACACCACAACCAAGGCAGTGTATAAAAGAAAGCTTGTAATTGGGCTGATGGGTTGAGAGAGTTAAAGTCCATGATAGTGGAGTATTGGCATGGTGGCAGGAATAGCTGAGAGCTCACATCATGCTCCACATGGTCATGCTTCTTATCATGCTTCACATGGTCTATGACTCATTGTATGGCGTCTTCAGCAGTAAGGGCTTAATGTTAACGTTGAAGGGTAACCAAGAGCATTGGCAGTAACCTGTAATGTTGGGGATGGGGAGTCTATGGATCCTCACTAGCTAACAACTCCAAAAGAGGTAACCTGTTCCTGGCACTGGGCATTTTGTTACCCTGTGAATTAAGGGGCATGGTTGCTTCAATATAGGTTAAATGCATTTTAATTCTTTTTGCATGTGTGTACGTGGATATTTTAGGAAGCATCAGTAGTAGTAGATTTCCATAGGACTTTTTTGAAATGTCCCTAGCGTTAGTTATTCCTTTCTGTACGTATCCTTCCATCCCTCTTCCCATTTATCCCTTTATGCCACTGTGTTCTGTCTCCCCTCTTTTGAAATCCACCCCGCCTGTGGCTCTTTACTAATTCCCTGACCTGTGTGTATTCTAAAATGAGCACACACTGAAGATTCAAAGCTAACATCCACAAATGAGAGAAAACAGAAGACATTTTGCATTTCTCTTCCTGGGTCACATAGGTTTTTGTTGTTGTTTGCACATTTGTTTGTTTGGGTTTTTTTTAATATTTATTTATTAATTATGTGCAGTGTTTTGCCTGCACACCAGAAGAGGGCACCAGATCTCATTACAGATAGTTGTGAGCCATCATGTGGTTACTGGGAATATAACTCATGGCCTCTGAAAGAGCAGCCAGTGCTCTTAACCTCCGAGCCATCTCTCAAGCCCTGTTTATATTTTTAAGGGCAGATTAGCAAGGTTTTATTGAGAAGTGGAGTAGGAGCTCCCTGCAGGGTTGCCCTGAGTTAGATTTTTTTTTTTTTTTTTGGTTTTTCGAGACAGGGTTTCTCTGTGGCTTTGGAGCCTGCACTGGAACTAGCTCTTGTAGACCAGGCTGGCCTCGAACTCACAGAGATCCGCCTGTCTCTGCCTCCCGAGTGCTGGGATTAAAGGCATGCGCCACCACCGCCCAGCGAGTTAGATATTTTTAAATGCATCTGCATGTTCCTGGTCAGGAAGCTGGCTGCACACACCCTTCTTTAGTCTGTATTTCAGCAAATTCCCTGAGAGCAATTCACAGTGGACACTACACAGTGTTGGCAGGGGAAGGTCGGGGGCAGGGCACAGAATATTCCCTCCACTTGCATTTCTGAAATTGTTTCTGCTCACCTTGGGGGTCCCCTTGCCATTACTAGTCGTAAGTCACATGGAATCAGTCCCTTCCCCAGCATCCTGTGCTGATGTGGAGCTAAGCTAGGCTTACTTTTCAGTCCTGTGCCAAGGAGGTTGTCATAATGAATGACAGGGTGACTGAGGAGTCCAAGTACTCATACTCTCTACCAATTTGCAGCTGTCCTTGACCCTAATGTCTGTTCACTGCCAGAGTCAGAAGCGAGAGAGCTAGATGTGGTGGTGCAGATCTGCAATCCCAGCATGGCAGGGGGGTTGTGAGTTTGAGTACAGCGTGGGCATCTTAGCAAGATTCTGTTTAAAGGAAAACAAGGGCAGAATGGGGTGGTCTTTGCTTTTCTTCCACAATCTAGTATGTGTTCCACTTTTGAATATTAGGGAGTAATTGGGTCTGCCACACAGGATGTGATGCACAGCTAGCTGTGGAGCTGACCTTGCTCTCCTTTGTGTTTTAGTTCTGGCGTGTTTGAAATTGCTGAAGCTTCAGGAGTTAGACCTGGGACCAAAATAATCATCCACCTCAAGTCGGACTGCAAAGATTTCGCTAGCGAGTCCCGGGTGCAAGGTAAGGACAGCCAAGCCTGCAAGGCAGACAGGCCTGGGTTAGGGGCATGGGCACGGGCACAGCATGGATGGGTCAGGAGAGGACTCAGCTTCTTACTCAGCTGCCACGTCTGTGGCAAACGAGTTCTCATCAGCTCTGTTTCAGGAATCTTGATGGCAGGGCTATGCAGCCCTCTGTCATTTCCTGCTGGGATTGGAAGTCTGTCATGCCCTGAGATCTATGGCTCTCCCACTTTCTGGGCAGAATCTTCTAGGCCTTCTGAGAAGGAGGAGAGATGAGTACTTCCAGCCACTTTCGACTCACCAAGAGCTCTTGAGGGTGCTGAGCAGATCCTTTTTTTTTTTTTAAATTTATTTATTTATTATGTATACAATGTTCTGTCTGCATGTATGCCTGCCCGCCAGAAGAGGGCACCAGATCTCATAGATGGTTGTGAGCCATCATGTGGTTGCTGGGACTTGAACTCAGGGCCTCTGGAAGAGCAACCAGTGTTCTTAACCTCTGAGCCATCTCTCCAGCCCCATGAGAAGATCCTTTGCCACCAGATGGCCTCCTGTTCCCATGGTGGATGTGACTTCCCTGGAGGCTATTGGTTTTCACTGTGTGTTTTTCTCCTGCAGATGTGGTGACAAAGTACAGTAACTTTGTCAGCTTCCCCTTATACCTTAATGGAAAGCGGATTAACACCTTGCAGGTGAGACCCTGGGCTGCCTGTGAGGCTCAGGCAGCTGCAGAAACCCTCCTCAGGGATGTTGAGGGAGATGAGTATAAGGGGACATTGCTTAGATTCACAGGAGAGATGAGAGCTAGGGGTACAGACAGTTTTCCTTGAGGTGTAAGTCACATGTCACCAAGTGCTCCTCCCCCAATTTGTTGAGTGGCGGTTGTGTTGTACAGCCAGTTCTATCTTCACAGCTGGTTTTAGAACACTTCTAGCATCCTGAAAAGCAGGCCTGTCTCCACTAGCAGTTCTCATCCCCAGACTTTACAGCCACAATCAACTTTTTCTGTCTGGTTTTACTTAATTTGGGCATTGTATATCAGTGGAGTTTGTGACTGAGTAGTATTCCATCTCACAGATAGATCACATGTATTGACTTACCTCTTGTCTCTGCTGAATATCCTCATGTCTGGTCCTCTGCTGTCTTAATTCTTCCCATCCTGCTGTCAAAGGGAGGGACTCTTGCTCCAGAGCCTTTTATATCTTATTCCTTATATCACCTTAAGTCTGCACCAGTGTGAGGGTTTCCTGATTCCTGCTGGCCTGTGTATGGGTCTCATCCCAGGCCCCTGCAATCATTGAGAAGCATGTTTTGGACATGATACCTCCCCTTTGATATCAATCTTCAGGCCATCTGGATGATGGACCCAAAGGACATCAGTGAGTTGCAGCATGAGGAATTCTACCGCTACATTGCTCAGGCTTATGACAAACCCCGTTTCACTTTGCACTATAAGACGGACGCACCACTCAACATCAGCAGCATCTTCTATGTGCCAGAGACGGTGAGATGTTTGCCTCTTCACAGCATAACCCTGGGTCCAGGAGTAACTCAAAACACCCAGGGGGTTCTCTGAGAATTGCTGCATATACAGAACTGCATGTATTTGCCATTGTGATGCAGGGGTTGAGGCTTCTGCAGGCTGCTTCTGCTCCCATTTCCCCTCTATCCCGCTGCTTTGCAACAGCAGTTCTGCCAAGTTCACAGTGCAGAAGCCTAGGTGAGTTCTACTCCCCTGCCCTCCCTCAGTGGACCCTGGCAGCATTCCGTTTATTTTACTGTCTGGAAAAGGACTGTGCCCTCCCTAACTGTGAGTGAGGTTTTTCAGCAAGACCGTTGATATCCATGGATTAGCAGAAATGCTGAGTCTTAGCTCGCTGGGGCTTCCTAGGTCAGCCTACAATGCAGCTACAGCCAGTGCTGAGGTAGAATGAGGAGCTTCAGGAGGGCGGCCAGCAGGTCCACAGCCTCAGTGGACCAGTGAGGCTGCAGGCCATGAGACCTGTAATGCCCAAATTCCAACAGCATGTCTTCATGTGTCAGGAGATATTCTTGTTTTCCCACAACCATCTCAAAAATGTAAAAACCATGGCCAGGCCCCATCTTACCATGGTGGTGGGGAAACTCATACTGACTTTGGGGGGAGGCTGTGGTTTGCTGGTTCTGACTCCTGGTAACATGTGACTGTTTGTGGACATATAAGACCTGTTTAGTGTCCTTGCTTGGTGCAGCTGGAGGAGGTGCTCATCCCTCCAGAGCACTCACAGGTTCTAGCAGAGCTGACACATGAGGAACAGGTGTGCTCTCCCTCGCACCTGGGCCTTGTTCACTCTGGGGCTCATCTGTATGACCCAGGGACCTGACAATTCTGCTGTTAGCACCTGGTCATATTCTTCCTTTCTTCCAGAAACCATCCATGTTTGACGTGAGCAGGGAGCTGGGCTCCAGCGTGGCACTTTATAGCCGCAAGGTCCTCATCCAGACCAAGGCTACAGATATCCTGCCCAAGTGGCTGCGCTTTGTTCGAGGTACTGTTGCTGCCATCCAAGTTCTGGTGTGGACAGTGACCGAGTGTCCTAAGTGCCATGGTCCTATGTCCTCATGCTTCTCACTGCTTTTGCATCTGCTGTCTCTCATACCATCCTCACGCAGTAAAACTCGGCACCTCTGGGGAACAGCTGAATTGTCCTGTTCTTTCATGTTTAGACATTTGGTTTGAATTTCAGATTTATGCCTGAGTTATGCTTGACCTGAGATTGTAGAACAGTACAGAGTTGAGCATTCACATTTACAGCACAAAGACCAACCCTTCCTATGATACAGTTAGAAACTTTGTGTCTTTTGAGACAATCTTATATGTAGCCCAGGCCTGTCTCCCAAGTTCTGAGATTACACACTAGCTTATTTAGTACTTTGAAACTGAATGCCAGGATGTGTTTGCTGTGTACCCCAAAGGCACCACCCCAGTACAGGCCAGTCCTGCCCTGAGATGGTTTTACCCTGGGACTGTTGAACTGCCCACCACCCATGGGCAGGCTGAGGAGCAATGCTCCTCTACCGTTCCTCCCCCTCTTACCACCCATGGCAGTTCAGAATGTGAGACCTCAGGTAATGGTTGAAGTCCCATTTGTACAGGGGTTCTAATGTTCCCTGTCTCCTCAGGTGTGGTGGACAGTGAGGACATTCCCCTGAACCTCAGCCGAGAGCTCCTGCAGGAGAGCACGCTCATCCGGTAAGTCTAGCCGGCGACTGGCATGGCATTCTCGTGAGGACTGTCCTTTACTTGGATCTGCCCTCTGCCCTAGGTGTAGTTTCCAGGAGCCAAGAACAGAGGGCAGAGAGAGGCCTGAGAGCAGGATCCCTCCATGACCTTCTTAAAGTGTCCTGACCTCTGAGGTTTACTGTTGAACAAATCATCCTGATCAGGAAGAATTTAGGATTGGCTGGGTAACTGCTGAGGTTGAGCCTAGAAGTAGTGGAGCTGTGCCAGGGCCAGGCATCTCAGCTTGTCCCCTTTGGTTACAGGTGCTCCAAGGAATGTTTTGCAAAGCACTTGCAACAACTGCATAGTATGTATATATTATTTATCTAGGCTCTTAGGGTGGAACACAAGTGACTTTTCCCATTAAATATAAAATATATAATGAATAAAGAAAGAATTTGATCCTTTTTTCTCTGCCCACTCTGATGCTGTTAACCCCAGACTGCAGAATGCATGCCAACAGTGTAGTGCAGCTGCGGGCCCCATGATGGTGCTTTCCCATTGCTAGTGGTGCATGTGTAGGCCCAAGCTCAGGAGCTTCTAAGGGGTAGGAAATGCACTGCCGCCTTGCTCTCCACTAATGAAGAGGGCTGTAGGCTATTTTTGAAGCGTTACTGGTCCCAGCTGTGGCTCATTATCGTTCCCCGCCCCAAACCCACCCAGGTATGGCCACAGTTGGAGAGATTCTAGACACTGTCTCAGAGTTGGATGAGGCAGGGGTGACCGTAGAACAAGCATAGAGCTGAATTGGGTCTGGGAAGCTCTTCTGAAGCTAGGAAGTCAGACCTGCTGCCTGTGTGGAGACAGCTCTCAGAATCCTGGAGATGAGGTGGCTGTGTGTCAGTGTCCCCAGTCCGACTGTGCAGCTGTGCAGCTGTGTTAGGTGCTGAGGCAGTCTCTCCTTTGGTGCCTACGTGACGGTGTGCAGCCAGCACCTCCTTTCTGTTGGGTAGTCGGACTGAGCTCACCCTGTACAGAAGTGACCGCCTTAGCCAGAATGTTAAAGGACTCAGAATCTTTCTGAGTCAGGGAGTAGGCTAAAAGCATGTCTGCTCTGGATCCTCTGAGATAGAGTTGTCATCTTGATGCCATTTTCCTCTGTTTGTTGGTTGGGGTGTCACCAACCTACAGAGACATCTTTCTACTCAGTAAAACTTCAGTACCAGCAATTGGCTTTGCTCTGTCATTGCTACGGTCTGTCCTTAAGCCCCACTGTGGCTACAGTTTTTACCCCTCAGGTTGAAAGCATGTAGGTTTTGTGATGTTGCATGTCTCCTGGGAGACATAAAAAACAGAATAGAGAGGGAACTGGCAGCGAAAATAAAGACTGTTGGGTTCTGCTTTGTGGGGAAAATTGGAGTTACCTCATAGAAGCAGGCGACTCACAGGTAGCTGTACCAAGTCCACTTCAGCATTTCTAAGACTGTGTGGCTGTGGCAGCAGAATGATTGAAATCTCAAGAGAGGGTTAGTTTTTGCCCTGAGAAAATTTTGTGACCCCCCTCTCCTGGGAAAGGACCAGTAACCACCACACCAGGGGAGCTGTTTGTTGTATGGTTCTGTTTCTACACTGCCGAGACTGCAGACCACTGCTTTGCTTCTGGTCATGTCAAGCCCAGAGGAAATAGTCTCAGTTCACTGCTTTCCCCAGGAGTCTTATGGCATCAGGCCATGCATTCTGTGGAATGGCCCTGCATTTGGAAATGTGTGACTTTCCCAGGGAAGAAAGAGGTTGGTCCTGTGGATGGGGCAGGATTTTTGACTTGTCCCTTGATTAGTGGTGTTCTGTTGGACACTGAGGGTAAAGGGATGTCTTCCAGGCCTCTCTCCATTTGATGACCCTGCTGTCTCTCAGTGGGTGTCGTGTGAAGTTGTAGGAATGTGAGTTTGTACACACACATTATTATTGTTTTAGGGGTTTGTTTTGTTTTGTTTTTCTTCTGCTTTTGTTTTTACAGCACTGGTTATTGCCAGGCAAGTATTCTACCACTGAGCTACTTCCCCAAACTTGGGGTACTTTCTTATTTAGAAGAATGTAGATGTAATCTTCAGCAAATTTTCAATATTTCACTTATTTATGATCTTTTAAAATTGGTGTTAGGATTGAACTGAAGGATTCATACATGCTAGGCAACCCTTTCTATGGTATTCAATAGTATTTAAAAATATTTGCCACTTGTCTGGACTGTAGACTGTTTACCCATTTTAGTCAGGGAATGATCTATTCCTGTCTTACATTTCTGGTTTGGAACTGCCTTTGTGTTGGCCCAGGCACACCAGATACTGCGGGTCTTGGCTCTGTTTTGATCACAGCATCAGAGAACCTAACTAAGACAGTGACCGTCCTTTACTAAAGCCCACTCCTGTGCACTTGACCCTGACACCATTAATAAAACTGCTTTCGGCCTTTATGTGATAATACAATAAAAATGTCCATTAGAGAATCATATTGTAACTTTGCCAAGTTACAGTGTATGTGTAATCTACTCAGTATATTCCAGGTTATAAGTGTATAATGCACACAGTACTTACCTAAATATGAGGACCTCTGTGGTATAAGTGTGGCCTTTGTGTCAATACATACTGTGCATTTGTGCTGTTGGCCTTTTCCCAAGATTTGGTTTTTGGTTTTTTTTTTTTATTTTGAGGAGGGGGGGTATTGGTTTGGTTTTGGTTTTGGTTTTTTGAGACAGGGTGTTACAGCTCTGTGTTACAGCTCTGGCTGTCCTGGGATTCACTTTGTATCCCAGGCTGGACTTGAACTCACCCAGATCCTCCTGCCTCTGCCTCCTGAGTACTGGGATAAAAGGCGTGCTCCACCATGGCTCTGTTTTCTAACTCAGACATCTCTTCCTGCTTCTAGCATAGATAGATATAGGTGGCTTCAGCAAACCCTGAGTCTGTTCATAGTTAAATAGTCATGTTCTATAGTAGAAGTCACCCTCCTTATCTGCTGGTGCTCAAGACATCCACTGCTGGTTGTCCTCTTGAAGTTTGTACTGCCATCTTCCTGCAGGGTACAGTGAGCTTCTCCTTGGGGGGCAGTGCAGGGTCCCTTTGATTCCAAGTTACAGTGTATGTGTAATCTACTCGGTATATTCCAGGTTATAAGTGTATAATGCACACAGTACTTACCTAAATATGAGGACCTCTGTGGTATAAGTTAGAAAAAAGGTGTGCTGCTGTGCCTGTTCCTTTGGGCTCTGGTGGGTTGTGCCTTTCTCACGCCCCTGTGGCCCTGGTAATACACAGAAAACCCTGTTCACAGTCACTAACTTCTGTTCTGTAGGAAACTCCGGGATGTTCTACAGCAGAGATTAATCAAGTTCTTCCTTGACCAGAGTAAAAAAGATTCTGAAAAATATGCCAAGTTCTTTGAAGATTATGGCTTGTTCATGAGGGAGGGCATCGTAACTACTGCAGAGCAAGACGTCAAGGTAGGCTGACTTCTGGTTCTCTCTGTCAGAGGAAGATAAGGCAGATGGGCACTTGTCCTCTGCTGCCAGGGGTCAGCAGTTGAAACACTGGGCTCCTGAGTCTCCTGATAAACGTAGCATGTGTCCTTAACTGTTTTAGTCTAACTCAAGTGACTGACCAAATACCTGATAAAGGCAATCAAGGGTAGATTTGCCTGTTCCTGGTTACAGAGGTTTCCCTTGGTTGTGGAGGGGAGGATGTGGTTGGCGTCCAGACAGAGAATTCCTGTGTTTTCTATCTCTTCTTTTTCCTCTTATTTTTACAATCTGTGAGATGGTGCCATTCACACTCAGAACAAGTGATTCCCTTCAGTTAATTGTGGCTCCTTCAAGTTTTCAAGTTGAGGGTTTTGTTTGTTTGTTTGTTTGTTTTTCGGTTGGTCAAGACAGGCTTTCTCTGAGTAGTAGCCCTAGCTATTGATTTTCTTAGGGCATTTGTTAGTAAAGACTAAAGGAATGGAGAGCTTAGATCTGTACAGAGCTGTTGGAATCCTTTGGTCTAGGTTAAGAGGTTGGAAGCGCCCTCCCAGACTCTCCCAGAGGTGTTCTCTGCCTAGGCATGCATGTCTCAGTCCAGTCAAGGTGACTGTCAGGATCAGCCGTCACATACCCTTGTGCCACAGGCATTATGCTCTTAGCTGTAAAGCCCAGCCTCCTGTCTCTTGATACCCTGGCCCCAGCAGCTGGCAGGAGGAGGGGTGTTATGGGTTCAAGGAGACTACAGAAAATCGGGGGTGTAGAATGGGGTACAGCTACTGTCTTAGTTACATTTTTTTTTTTTCTTGAGATAGGGTTTCTCTGTGTAGCCCTGGGTGCCCTGGAACTTACTCTGTAGATCAGACTGACCTTAAACTCACAGAGATCCACCTGCCTCTGCTTCCCAAGTGCTTGGATTTAAGGCGTATGTCTTCAGCACCTGGCTCGACCTGCCAGGACCACTTGCCCAGATTGGCACCACCCCACAGTGGCCTGGGCCCTCTCACATCAATCATTAATAAAGAAAATGTCCCACAGACTTGGCTGTAGGCCACTCTTATGAAGGCTTTTTCTCAGTTGGAAGTCCTTTCCAAATGACTATAACTTGTGTCAAGTTGACAAAAAACCTAGCAAGTAGTCACTGTATTCTTGGTAAAGTCTTTCACACCACCACTACTGGGGCCAGGAATTTAGCTAATTATAGAGCTTATTGCTTAAAAATGGTTCATTTGTTCCTAAACGGCTTGGGACATTTCTTATGGATCACTTGCATGCTGTAGAATCCATCAGTGTCACTGCCCTACAGGCCGTATGTAGCTCCTGGGTGTGCAGGTGCCAGGCTGGCTCCTCCCCCAGACTGCCAACACGTTCGAGCAGTGCTAGTCTACTTACAGTCGTCATTTGTTACTCGTCTGTGGCAAAGAGCTTGACGAAGGAAAGATTTATTTTCACTCAGCTACCCTTTGGTATTTGGGAGCTTTGACAAGGCATTAGGAGCATGTGGTGACAGGAAGGGGCTGTGGACAAACATACCCTTAAAAGAAACACCCCCAGTGATTCTACCAACTAGACCCCGGTCCTAAGTTGTCCCCCACCCCCCACACTTGCTATTAGCTCATTTAGCCATGAACTCATCAGTATGCCAGAGCCCTTGTGATCCAGTCAGCTCTCGGCCTCAATGGTGAGCCCTTGGGGGCACTTATGATCTATGATCCAGTGTGTGATACATCACTCATCCATCTCAGTTTTCAGGATTTATTCATTTATGTATGCATCTGTGTATGTGCACATGTGTGTGCAAGTACACCCATGAAGGCCAGAGAGTGTTGGGTGGCCCTCTGTCACTCCCCATCTATACCTTTTTATGGCATTCTATGTCCCTAAACTCAGAACTTATATTTTCTCAGCTTGGTTGGAGAAGCCAGAAAGCCCCACCTTGGATGTGTGAGACACCCAATTGTGTGAGCGCTGGGTCTAAATTCCAGCCATTCTGAAGACTTGCAGCGAGCTCCTATAACCACTGGCCTTCTCCAGCTCCTGATCTGAGAACCTTTAGCTAACAGCATGTAATAGCATTTGTTGGGCCAGGGCCTTTTTCAGATGCTCAGTACACATTTTCACTAGGTGTATTTGTGTACAGTAAGAGCCAGATGTGCCTTGCCTTGACAGACCTGAAAACCTATGTCTCTATCTGCTTCGGTCTCCTTTGTGTCCAAGGCACAGCATATAGCACGTTCATTTGGACCTGCCCCAATTGTTCTCCATATCCTTTCCCCAGGTTTTTGTGCTGGGATGGTCAGAGGTGACAGTGGTTTAGATAAGATAGCTTCCAAGCTGGTAGCTCCAGGACCTGCCTTGCTGCTGTTCTTTTCTGCACAGCCAGTATGGGTTGCATGGGTCATATCTCTGTCCTGTTCCCTAAAGGCCCTTCTTCTGCTATATAAAGAACAGGTACCATGAACACTCCTGAGTCTGAGGAGATTGGGAAGTGTGGAATTTTTGTCTGTGTCCAGTTGTCACTGGAGAGAGAGAAGATACTAGGCACCCAGAGTAGTATCTGTCATGAATAGGGCTGACAACCCTGAAACAGTTCACCCAGCTCTTCTGGAGGCCCTAAGCCACCTAGGTTAAAAGATTTTCCCATGGTCCTATATTTCTTCAGTGGGACTCCTGGGCTTATCTGAAGCCGCAAGTTCACCCTTGTGTCTGGGGAACAGGCCAGGGAGCCAGAAAACTTCAGGCTTCACCAAGAGTTGGGGATGATGCTCAGATCTTGGCCCTGGGGTAAGCAGTGATTTACCCACATATCTGCAGGAGGACATCGCGAAGCTGCTACGGTACGAGTCTTCAGCCCTGCCTGCTGGACAGCTGACCAGTTTATCAGACTATGCCAGCCGAATGCAGGCTGGCACCCGTAACATCTACTACCTCTGTGCCCCTAACCGGCACCTGGCTGAGCATTCACCGTACTACGAGGCCATGAAGCAGAAACACACTGAGGTGGGTGGGCTCTGGCCCTTTGCCAGGCCAACGCTGGTATCTTAGAGGGTCTGAGCTCTGAGGAAAGGGCTTGAACTCCCAACTCTGCATGGGAGAAAATGACTAAATGTGTTTTGAGTGCCTGTAGGCAGTGCTCGTCTGTGATGTGGCTGTTGTTAGGTAGATGAATAACATATGTATCTGTCACCAAGACAGCCAGAGCCTCTCTCATAAGCTTCTGGTGAGCTCTTGCCCAGGCCCCAGAGTCCTGGTGTCCATGGTGTCCTCTCTGCACTGTGGGTTGATAGGCTTGGATCCCCACAGGTGCTCTTCTGCTACGAGCAGTTTGATGAACTCACTCTGCTGCACCTGCGGGAGTTTGACAAGAAGAAACTGATCTCTGTGGAGACAGACATTGTCGTTGACCACTACAAAGAAGAAAAGTTTGAGGACACATCTCCAGGTGACTCCCATCTCTCTCTGGGGTATGGTCCCATGTGAATGTTGGGCAGAAGACTGTCGCTTGACCCACAGGGCCGTCTTGACCTGCCCATGAACATAGATCATTCTCTTTCACTTGCATTCTGGTTCACCAGCCTACAAAGGAGGCTGCTTGGGAAACATCCAGGGCCCAGGCATTGCTCTGCTACCACCACCACCACCCCCTTGTTTTTTTCCTGAGACAGGGTTTCTCTGTGTAGCTTTGGAACCTGACCTGGAACTCACTCTGTAGACCGGGCTGGCCTTGAACTACAGAGATCTGCCTGCCTCTGCCTCCCAAGTTATTGGGGCTTTATGTTGGGATTAATCCCACTAAACCTCTCAGGATTCAGAAGGATCACTATAGCAGGCAAAAACTGGCTAAAGATATCTGAGGGTAAATAAAATAAATTAGCTCACACAAGTCTTTTATCATGTCCCATATATTCTTCCTACACTCTTTCCAAGACTCTCCATGTTTCCCTTTTTTTTCCTTGTCCCTTGCTATTCTTTCACTGTTCTACCCATCCCACCTGGTTTCCAGTTAACAAGCACGGATTCACAGAATCACGAAAATAAAGGAAGCATTTTATGTCTCAGAAAGGGCGTGGCTGTGAAGCTCCCCAGAATATATCAGGAGGATTGATTTAAGTATCAATACAAAATTCTAAGAAGTTTTTGTGCACTAAATGTATTTCTTTTTTTTGTTTGTTTTTTGTTTTTTTTTTTTTGAGACAGGGTTTCTCTGTGGCTTTTTTTTGGAGCCTGTCCTAGAACTAGCTCTTGTAGACCAGGCTGGCCTCAAACTCACAAAGATCTTCCTGCCTCTGCCTCCCGAGTGCTGGGATTAAAGGCGTGCGCCACCACCGCCCAGCTGTATTTCTTAAGTGTAACGAGTTAATCTAGAAGTTTGTGAATAATAATTGTAGTAAACGCATCAGTGCTGTTGCACTTTCTGAGCACCTCTGCTTCCTTTCCGAGCAGCTGAGAACACAGTCTTGGTAACCATAGTAACCCACAGGCCTGGGAGGAAGGCAGAAGTGCTTGATTTGCATTAGTGTCTAGCTACCTGAGTTAAAGGAAATCTCTTTGGAGACTTTGTGTCCAGCCCCAGCAGGGTGCCTGCAAGTGCCCATTTGAGAAGGAATTTCTTTCTCTGGGGCTGCTTTAGTGACTCAAGCCCTTTTCCTGTATCTCTAGGGGTAAAGGCATAAACATATAATTTCCTGGGCTATGATCATGTTAGTTGAAACGAAGGTGAAGGGTAAATACAGAATATTAATAGCTTGTTAGTTTAGAGCAAAAGGCCAGTGGATTACACCTTCCTGAGTCTGCTGTTTGTCAGTGAGCGCAGACATACTGTCTCTCTGTTCAGTACCTCCTATTTGGGGCTCCTTTCTTGCCAATGAGTCCTTTCAATAAGAATAATTGTGGAGGCCAGGAAGTGGTGGTGCATGCCCTTAATCCCAGCACTCTGGAGACAGAGGAAGGTGAATCTCTGTGATTTCGAAGCCAGCCTGGTCTACAAGAGCTAGTTCTAGGACAAGCTCCAAAGCTGCACAGAGAAACCCTGTATCGAAAAAAAAACAAATAATAATAATAATTGTGGGGGGACTAGCTTATGTAGATTTGACTGTTAGAACAAAGGTTTGGCCGAGTGAATGCTTTTACACCTATGCCCCATGGTGGAAGTCATCCAGTTGCCAGTACAGGAGAAGTCAGCTTTAAGGAATGATTTATACACTGCTGGAATATTATGGAAAGGAGAAACGTCATGATTTCACAAGATTTCTACAGAATTGACAGTGGCAATCCAAGAGACCAGTGTTCCTGAAGCCCTGCAAATAAGCCCCTCATATGGAGTGTACACTCCCGTAAGTCTGTCTAGTGGTCCATCAGCTTTTACTGTATAGTCTTGTGGGCTCACATCACTGAGTGTTGGGATTAAAGGCATGCACCACCACCACCCAGCTTCCGTCCTCCCTTAAAAAAAAAAAAAAACGGGAGTTCATTTTGTAGCCCAGGTTTGCCATGATCCTCCTCCCTCACTCTCTGGGTACTGGATTACAGGTGTGTGTCACCATGGTTGGGCTCAGACATTTTAAAGTCCTGAAAAATTTGCAAAGGACAGGGACGCACCAGTGTTTTCCAGGTTTCTCTGTGTCGGTGAAAGGCATTTCCAAGAGCCTCTGTCCTAGTTCCTGGCGAGGTAGTGTGGTTAGACATGGCTCAGGAGTGTGCTGAGTGGAGCCCACAGAGTGAGACAGTGGTTAGCGGTTCCTAGGCTCACTTACTTCTCTTGTGCAGCTGGTGAGCGCTTGTCCGAGAAGGAAACAGAGGAGCTAATGGCTTGGATGAGAAACGCACTGGGGTCTCGTGTCACCACTGTAAAGGTAAAGCCTCCCTGCATTACTGTGAAACTTAGTGTCTTCTCGGAGCCCAACAGTAGCTGCAAGGTTCCACAGGATGGAGACTCCACCAGGCACTGGCTTCATCTTGCCTGACACTGTCACTCTCTCAAACCTGCCAGTCTGTGTTTTTAACATGAGGGTCCTGCTCGTTGGGGTTTCTGTCCCACCCAGTACCCCACAGCCGGCAAGCCCCAAAGAAAATCACACAGAGAGTCTACATTAGGTTATTAACTGATTGGCCCATTATCTCAGGCTTCTTACTAGCTCTGATAACTTATATTAACCCATCTATGTTAGCCACATGGCTCAGTACCTTTTCTCAGCTGGGCAGCTTACATTGTTGCCTCCTTGGTGATCTGAGCAGGAATGCCAGGGAAGCTTCCTGCTTCCCAGACTTTCTCCTCGCCCTGCCTCTACTTCCTGTCTGGTTGACCCGGCCACACTTCCTACCTGGCCAATCAGCATTTATTTAAAACATGATTGACTGAACAGACAAGTCTCCTGCACCAAGTCTGTACTGTCGCTAAACTCTGGAGGGGTTTAGGCCTCAGGGCGTGTGCTTCTGAAAAGCCTCCTTTGCCTCCTTGACTTTGCTCTCCTGAGGATCTCACTCTAACACAAGGGTCCTTGAGAAGCTTGGGCTCTGCCACTTCACACAAGAAGGGCGAAGGATCAGAGCCAGGCCAAGTCCATCCCCTTAGACATCTAGTTGTGATCTTTGTCGTCACAGCCTGGACAGATTACTGGAGCAGTTGGTACAGAAGTAGACTACCATAGGGCCAGTCTGCCTTCTGCCTGGTGGCCTGGGTAACTTCAAACCTTGTCAACCCTGGGCCCTTCACTGTTGAGTTCTTCCTCATCCTGAGCCTTGTTTGCAGGTGACTTTCCGCCTGGACACCCACCCTGCCATGGTGACGGTGCTGGAGATGGGGGCTGCTCGGCACTTCCTGCGCATGCAGCAGCTGGCCAAGACCCAGGAGGAACGCGCTCAGCTGCTGCAGCCTACTCTGGAGATCAACCCCAGGTGTGCCCAGGCTCCAGCTCCCACCACAGATCGGGGAAACATAGGGTCTCCTGTCGGGAGAGCATTTTAAAAAGTATGGGTGTACTTCCGAGAGAAGGCCCTAGGAGTTAGAGTCTGGATGTGAAGCTTGTGTGCCGTGTAAGGTGGTTCCGAGAGAAGGCCCTAGGAGTTAAGCAGAAGCTTAAAACGTGCTTACTGGAAGTTTATTTATTTATTTATTTTGTTTTTCTAGACAGGGTTTCTCTGTAGCTTTGGAGCTGTCATGAAACTAGCTCTTGTAGACCAGGCTGGCCTCTAACTCACAAAGATCCGCCTGTCTCTGCCTCCTGAGTGCTGGGATTAAAGGCATGCACCACCCCTGCCCAGCTCTTACTGAAAGTTTAAACAGAACATTTCTGGTCTTTTTTCCCTCATCTTTGTATCCTTAAAACCACTTTTGGAAGTTGCCATTTTTTAGCTTTATGGAACGGGTCCTGGTGAGTGTGGCAGAGGACTGTTTTCAGCTGAGTGATGATCACTGTGTGGACCCATCTTAGGACAGATTTGTGTGACTTCTAGTTTGGAGCTGTTGGGAGCAGGGTAGTTATGAACACATGCTTCTCTAGGTTGTACAGTCTTCAGTGGTCCAGGCAGTCCCCAGAGTTCCCAGGTCTGTGATGGGGTGAACACCTTACATTTTTTGGCCTGCCATAGAACCTGTCTTCTCAGACTTCTCTCCTGCTGCTTCTCTTCTTCAGTATTCCTTTGTAGTTAGTTTGTTTGAGACGGTCTCACCATGTAGCCTTGGCAGACTGGAACTTGCTATATAGACCAGGCTGGCCTCTAACTCCCAGAGCCCTTCTGCCTCCCGAGTGCTGGCATTTTATGTGTGCACCACTATGCCTGGCTTTAGTTTCTAATGGCTATTGTCATAAGGTATCTTTTGATGATAGTATGATCTTAATTTTAATGTAATTAAATTTATAAATCTTAGCTGCTTTAGGGTTTCTGCAGAATTAATTCTAAAATCTGTATAGTTTAGACTTTGGAGTTAATTGAGAATTTGTTTGATAGTTTTTGTTTTTCAAGACAGGCTTTCTCTATGTAGCCCCAACTGTCCTGGAACTTGCTCTGTAGACCAGACTGGCCTTGATCTGCCTCTGCCTCCCAACTGTTGGGATTAAACAGTGATACTGGTGATACTGACACTCTTATGGTGATTGTTATCTGGGTGTTTTCTAGAATCCTGGTATTTTTTTATGCTAGACAGATACATTGTAGTTTTTAGTGTCCTAATAATGATAACATAATAGCAGCAGCTCTGGTTAGTGATGCTCAGTTTGAACGGTTTCCCTCTTGGTTTCCATGATGCAGGCACACACTAATAAAGAAGCTCAGTCAGCTGAGAGAGCGGGAGCCAGAGCTGGCCCAGCTGCTGGTGGATCAGGTGAGGAGGACTGTTTCTCTTTGTCTGCCTGGGGTAGGAAGCTACTCTCTTCCTAGGGGTCACATGTAGATTAGACTGGACTTGAACCCCCATCCTGATTTTTCTCTCCCATCCCTCATTTCAGATCTATGAGAACGCCATGATAGCCGCAGGACTCGTCGATGACCCCCGGCCCATGGTAGGCCGCTTGAACGACCTTTTGGTCAAGGCCCTGGAGAGACACTGACAGCCCAGAGACTGGGTCTTGTGTGCAACCCAGGTCTTCTCAGGTGACAGATGGAGCTGCCTGGGGAGGAAGGACTTGATACACGGATAATACCACCAACTGCTCAAGTTCATCTTTATTTACCTCAATTAAACAGTATTGCAGTCCCTATGGTAGGCTTCTGTCTGTTCTGAGACAGAGAGTGCTGGAGTACCACTCCTGTCTGCTGTACAGGTGGAGTCTCCCTCACCAGAAGCACATACTGCACTGCCTGATGACATCAGGTTTACTTGAGTGTCACCTCCACTGGGTAATGGTCACTGATGGCTTCAGCCTGAAGAGGTGGGGAGGAGGGAGGGCATGAGGCCAGAACAAACTCCATCCTACCAGAGTGAGCAGGTAGAAAGCCTTGCCGCTCTGCTCCTGACCTAACCCTCCTCCACCCACATCTCGTGTGGGAAACAGTAGCAATGTCTGGAATCACCAAAGCCTGCTCTTGCTTGGCCTTGGGTTAACGTAAACCACGTGAAGGAGGGACACATACCAGCTTCTGAGTAAGTTTGTATGCTGCTTGGAAGTCAAAGGGAGCAGCTGAGTTGGGAACAACAGCAGCCTGGAGCAGAGTTCCAGCAACCACGATCCTGTAGGACATCAGAGGACAAGGTTCACCCTCTTGTCCCACATAGACTTAGGCAATGGTTTCCTGGCCCTGGAGTCCAAACTTGGTCTACCCAGGAGCATGAAGAGAGGGCCCTGCACTGGCAGGAACTAGCAAGTTCACTGATTCTGAGTCTGGAGCACATGCTGGCTGCTTACCTGTCGTAGGCACAGTGTGTGGATGTGACCGTAGTGTCCACACTGTCAGGGATCAGCCACTGGAAGAGAGTGCTTGTCCAAAGGCGGATGGAAGACCATTGGGAAGAGCTTACATAGCTGCAGCCAGCATTGAAATCGCCCATGAACATGACGTCCTACCAGGAAACATGCCTGTTGGTCCAGGGACGATCAGGGCCAGTAGAACCCACTGTCCTTAGGATGGGCTCACCTCCAGGTCCCATTTTTGTCGGACATCCAGGTAAACATCATAGAGGGCATCAATCTCAGCCACAGCATCTGCTGGGGCTGCGTGCAAGGGCACAATCGCAAACTCTTTGACCTCTGAGGAGATAGTAGATAGACATGGATCCAGAGACCAGCCTGGACTATAGCTGGCCTGAGGATACACTGGGGCCCTCAGCAAGGCCTGGCTTAGCTGTGGAGCAGCGATAGATTGTGTGACAGTCTCCAGAGGGTAGGCAATGTCCTTGTAATTAAATGTAAATTAAGAGCACTGGGACCTGAGGGCATTCCCACGGGAGTGGCAGGGAAGGGGGCAGCCCTGCCATAGGCTTCTAGAGTCTGGATGAGAGCTGCAATTTGTGACTCCCCTTGGCCTGGGCAGGGCTGAAGGTGGAGCACAGCAGCACTCACCGGTGGACGGGGAAAGGAACTTGACAATGGTTGGCTCTCGACTGAAGGTGTCATTTCCACAGGGTTCACAGCCATCATCATAGTAATAGCTGTCCAGAACAGACACCTGGTCAGGCCTAAGGAAAGACCAGGCAGGAGGTGAGTTCAAGGGTGAGAGCCACTCTCCAGCCTTCTAGAAACCTGTCCTGGGAACAGGAGAGGCTAGGTGTATACTCACCGTGACACAGGGCTAACCCAAGTCTTTCTTGTCCTGTTACAAGCTGTGAAGAGGCGCCAGCGTAGATAGCTGCCCACCCAGCCTTAACCTTATCCCGTGGTCCTGTGTTCTTGTCCTGTAATATACATTGCTACCCTACTCTGTAAGGGCCTCCCAAGTTAAAAGGGTGCCCTGGGCTTTCTAGACCACCCTCAGCTTCTGCAGTACAGATTTGGGGGTCCTATCTACATTCCATGCTTGTATTCTGGGCATTGACATCATAGGACTTTACCTGTACAGGAAAAGGTACTGTTCCTTGTAGCTGTTGCGGCCCAGCGGCTCACTGACCACAAAGCGATAGGTGTCAGGCGCGTCCCTGGATAAAGGAAACCAAAGGTGCTTTGGGACCACAGAGGGAACCTGGCAGCTGGTAGCAAGGTTCCATCCATGGAGCACAAGGGGAGTGAGGGGGTGAGGTTGTTTCCCGAGAAGTGGTTGTGATATCCACACTCCAGGACCTCACTGTCACCCACCGATTGAGCATATCCAGTAGCTTCCCAACAGCCACCAGGTGGGTGTCTCTGACCTCTTGGACAAGGGCGATGTCATAGCGACGCAGGATCTGGGGGTAGGGTCACAACAACTTAGCAAGGCAGGCTAGGTGGACAGTCCTGCCACCAGCAGCCCAGGGCTGTAGCTTACACTCTTGTCAGATATCCGCCATCCATGGACAGTATGACAGTGATCTGGGCTGACAACCCGGGGACTGGTAAGGCCTGAGGTTCACTGACTTCTGTGGCCCTTAGCAAAGCTACCACCTCCCCTGGGGATCTGTGCTCTCAGTCATGGCCCACCCTGAACTTACTTCCACAATGTAGCTAGAGATGGTAGCATTGGACATCTTAGTGTCTCCAAAAGACCGGATGTTGAAGGCTGCGATTCTTAGAGTCACAGCCAACTGCAACAGGCTGAGCAGGGTGAACAACACCCCCATCAGCCCTGTGCATCGCATCCTGTGAGATTGTAGGTGGTCAGCACAAAGAAGCAGCGACCTTGCCACCCTAGGCTTCCAAAGCCACCCTGTTGTAATACTGTGATAGCACCAGCTGGGAGCCATAAGTCCTCCCCCCCCCAACCACCTCCTGTACCTGTACCATAGAAGAGACCCTGGGTTCCTCATTCACTTACTTGGAAGCCTGGCCTGGGTACAATGCACTCGGAAGTGACTGGTCTAGCCAGAACAGATCTGCTCTGCTGGTGGAGTGAGTCCCTGAGTCCACTCTGGGACTGGTTGATGAATGAGGGAGCTTGCTCCACCGATGACCAAGCCTGCTGGTACAGAGATGCCTGTAGAAATGGTGAAAATTCTGCCAAAAACCTGGAATATTCTGATACTAATTTCTCCTTTTACTTGTAAAGAAAATTTCTTTTAACAAAATGTGTGAAGGAGAAAAACGAAAAGCAGTGTGCAATTGCAGAGCGGCTACCTCTCCAGGTCAATGCTCAGGCAATGCCAGCCTGCCCTGCCCTGCCCTGCCAGTTTTAAAGGCTCAGGCAGTTAGGACCTCCCCAGGGCACGTGTGTACCCTTCACCCAAGAGCACAGAACAATGGGGTTGCCTATGTGGCCATCCCACTGGGGCCTGAGGCAGGCCAACAGCACGTGCTAACTTCAACAGACATAGAGCCTCCTTGCTGCTGTAAAAACAGTGTCTGATAATGTTTGTGTGTGGTTATAAAATGTCTGATAGTGTCCTCTGTCCATCCTGTCTTCACCGCCAGGGATGGGCAGTAAGTATGCTGGCTTATCTACTCGTGTCTGGGACAGCTTAAAGTTACCTTGTAGCCAGAGGCTAATTTCCAGACTTGTTGTACATGGACAAGGCAGCTGCTCTGCTCTGTGGCTTAGGATGACCCCTTACCTCCCAAGCTGGTAAGCTGCTACAGGCTCTGGGTGGGAAATGCACAGCCAGGCCATGGGAATTCTCCCTCAGGGAACAAGCTCTGAGAACCCCAAGTGCCTACATCACAAGACGACATAACTCAGGGATGGGTCTTGCCATGATTTTTCAGTCTTTGTGTTCCTATTCTGGGGCTGCTGGAAGTCCATGAAAACTCTAGCCAGAAGTCCCGCACCTGGATGTTATGTGCATCCCACTCTAGGGGAAGATTGTTGTCACTTCAGCCTTTCCCCTTCATGATCAGATTGGCTTCTTTGGGGTCAGTTATTCCTCTATTCAATCAATGGAGCTGCATCTAAGTTCCTCTCAGATAAGTCAGGATACTGTCCCATCTCACCGCCCTTGATCACATCTCTGGTCCCCCCAACTGTGAGTCTGTGTGCACATATGGAGACCAAAGGTTGATATAGGACTTCCTCCTCTGTTGCTTGCCATCCTATTTTATGAGACAGGATTTCTCACTGAATCTAAAGTGCACCAAATTGGCTAGAGCAGCTGGCCAGCAAACCCCCAGAAGGCCCCATTTCTCCCTGCTAGTGCCATACTGATCTTCCATGAATGCTGTGGATCTGACTTGGATTCTCATGCTTGTGGGTGGGTACACACTTTGCCAAGTGAGCCATCTTCCCAGCTCCCAAATATTAGAATGTGAACATTTTTGGGGTACCATCATTCGTCCCTCTATCAGAAGCTCTGCAGGAGGGGTTGGCTCTCCAAGGACAACACTACCATGCTATGGGGACAGAACCCTCCTTAGGAAGGAGGAACTCGTAGACTCGGGGAGAAGTGGAAATAAGATATAGAGGTGGGCAGCTACAGGAGGTTGGGTGTGTTCCAGAGCAGGGCAGCCTAGAGGGCAGGAGCCAGAAAGGCTAAGGTCAGCAACGGACAGCAGATCTGCCAGCTGGCCAGGCACCTGGCATGTAGGACTAGAAGGAATAAGAATACAGAGGTAAGGACACCTCCTGAAAGTCGGTGTGGCACTGGTGCACATCTCCATGTCTCAAAGGTAGGGTCACCCACCTGCCTCTTCCGCGGCCAGAAACCCCACCACCATCCTTTTGTTCAAACAGGATCTCATATACCTCAGGATGTGTTTGTAGCCTGGGACGATCTTCATCTTCTGATCTTCTGCCTCCAACTTGCACATTCTGGGCTTTGTAATGAGGATACGTGTGCTGGTTGAGGAGCAAACTATAATCCAGCCCCACTCAAGTCTTCAAAAGTGTGCCTGGCCGTGCTTCATTTCTCGACCTGAGTCTAGAACAGACTCAAGTGGACCAACACCCTGTTCCCACACACCCAGCAAGGCTGCTGTGGCACCTGGTGGCTCAACACAACTCATGTTTCTACTTCGTTCACACATCTGAGAGACTAATGGTGGGAATGGGTGCAAACCTAGGGGGGGCAGCCAATGTGCACAGAAAGGTGGCTTGGACCAGTAAGATCTGGCACATGTAGCTTTCAGTATAGGGCCCCATCACTGGTTCTCAACAGGTGGTAGGTGGCTAAAGGTAGTGGCTAGCCTGTCACCCACTCCCTGCTCCTGGGAGCTCCACGGTACACTTACCATCCTTCCAGCCAACAAAAAGGTTAGCATAGGCCTTAGGCAGCAGCTTGGTCCTGGGCACCAAGTAAATGTGACGGCTAATATGGCTCCCTAAGCAGCTCAGCTTGAGTCAGGGCCATTCACTTGGGATAAGGGCATCTCTGCCTACTCTATGGTTTGAGGGTCAGTGGGCACAACACTAGTTAAATGAATTTGCCCCTCTTAGAAGGAAAGAAGCCTCAGGGATGTTGCACAGTCTTGCTTGCCTTTCTCTCCTGTGTTCTGTGTCAGCCACAGCTGTGTAGTGAGTCTTAAGTGGCCTCAAGACTCAGCATGCACAGTAATAGTTGTTTTCTGGTCTGTGGACCAGGTGGGATATCTTTGTCCCTGGGACTAGAAGGACAAGAAGGAGGGAAGTGGAAAGTCCACCAGATAAACAGGGTGTGTGATGCTCTCTCATCTGTATGCTGTCTCTGCCATGCCCCACATCAGCAGGAAGACATGCCAGAACCCACTTTGGAGATGTACAGATAGACTCCATTGAAGGCAGAAGCAGCTCAGTGCTTCTGGAGTTTTCAGTCCTTTCAACAAGGAAGTGCGTGTTGACAGCCAGTGGCTATGAGGAAAGCTGGCTACTTTTTCAAATCAGGTGAACTTTTTTAAGGTCATCTCTTAATCTACAATATTCTCTTTTCAAATTACTCTTGTCACTGATACTGAACGGGGAAACAGCAAATGACAATGGTTTACTGGAGTATGAGCCAAGTCAAAGGATATGGAACAAATCCTCTTAAGCACCGTGACCAGAAACAAATAACCCCAGTGGGGCAGGCCAGGTAGGGCTCTGTGCCACAGCCAGTGTGCACGGCCCTCACTAGAGGAGCACAGAGTAACTGCAGTGAGCTCGCAGGTCGGATGTGTGAAGGAAGTGGTGTTAGCAACATTGCTGCGTACCATGCTCAGTGCACTGCTGACCCATGATGGCTCCTTTATTCCTTCCTAGTAGTCTGTGTCTGTCTGCAGGCCTCAGCTGCGGAAGCTACTGAGAAAGCATTACTGTGAAAACTGACGCAGACCAAGACAAGGGTAGTACTATCTCTAGCGAGTGAATGAATCCCACGAAGAATGGTTAAAAATAGAGTGTGTCTCTAGGTAGTGGCAGCACACACCTTTAACTCCAGCACTCGGGAGGCAGAGGCAGGTGGATATCTGAGTTCAAGACCAGCCTGGTCTACAGAATGAGTTCTAGGACATCCAGGACTACACAAGAAACCCTGTCTTAAAAGACAACAAAAAAAATCAATAAAAAAAGAATAGCTACCCAGCACTCGGGAGGCAGAGGCAGGTGGATATCTGAGTTCAAGACCAGCCTGGTCTACAGAATGAGTTCTAGGACATCCAGGACTACACAAGAAACCCTGTCTTAAAAGACAACAAAAAAAATCAATAAAAAATTCATGTTTGCTAACTTTTCCAAATATTTACTATAAATTGTGAGGTCCTAAATACTGTTTAGGTTTGCCTACCTAATAAAAACACATCTGACAGTGATTTCCTTTGACCTAAGGGCCTCTTAAAGAATTAATACTGAGTCTGCACTACACTAGAGGAAGTCTAGGAAGCTCTGATGGCCTGAACAGGGGTCATATAGCCTGCCTTCCTTAATACTTCATTTCTCAGTTGTATCACATAAGAGCTTAGTCCACAAACTGTTCCTAAGAACCTAATGCCATACATTAAGCGTTTTATTTGTTTTTAAATGCATGCGTTTGTACTGATATAAGATCAGCAGTGGGCAGTGAGATAGACCAATGGGTAAACATGCTTGCAACACCAACCTGACAACCGGAGCTGTCTCTGGAACCCACATAAATGTTAAGAAAAGAACTGACTCTCAAAGGTTGTGCACACATAAGGGGGAAAGATATTAGCAACCTCTGAAGAGTGGTAGGGAACAAATGTTTCTCCAAAACAAGATCCAAGACTCAGCAGCTGGCCCTGCCGTCTTCCTAAGTGGGGCCACTGAGTATCACTATAGGGAAACGACTCCCACAGATAAGAGCAAGGAGGGAGAAGACTTTGAACCTGGGTTCTACAGTCCCCATTAAGGGCCAAGGGCCAGGGGCCACTGATATCACAGAAGGCAACTGGGATTCTCTGCTTCCTTATTAAGGAACAGAGTGGCATGTGGGAGGGGTTTGTGCCCAGACAGCCTTGAGTCTGATGGGACCTGAGTCTGATGTGACACTGGCATGGCAAGTCTATAAATGTGTTGGGCTGCACCCATAGCTGTCCTGGGATGCATGTAGGTCACACCTGTGCCTGTACCTAATGCCAGCCTACAGCAAAGAGAGGAGATGGGGTGGAGTGGTCATTAGCACCACCATGAACACACACAGCTGAACCAGACTGGGAATAGCACCCACTAAGGACAGTATCACCAATAAATTTCATCAAAGAGAAATAAGAGAACACAGGAAAAAGAAACTGGAAATAAGCTGGTAACTCCAGTGGTGATGTTTATTCAGACACTGTAAAACAGTGTCTGTTGATCTTATAAACATGTGACAAACCTGGAGGTACAGGCATACAGTCCAGAAACTCAGGAGGCTGACACAGGAGTATCAAATTCTAGGTCAGCTTGGGCTGTACTGTGAGGTCAGTGCCAACCTGAGTGAGTGACTTAGAGCCTGTCTCAAAAATTAGCTCAGTGGTAGATGGTAGACTTCTTGCCAGCATGTTCAAGGTTGTAGGTACCCTCAACACATACCGAAGAGGCAAGAAAGTAGTTCTAAATTTAAGTCCCCCTTGTATTCAAAATTACAAATTTTAAAAGAATGGAGAGCCTAGTGAATGACGAACAAGCATGTGGGTTCCAGATTTGGTTAACGGCACTGGGGTTGCACACCAGCCGCGAGCCGCAGTGTGGCGGAGTGAGGTTGGCAGGGTATGCCCCAAGCCTGGGTGATAGAGATACAAAAGGTCCTTGATTTCTATGGTCTGAGTATACTGAAATTTTTCATGATTAATTTTTAAATTTTATACAACAAACAAACACACAAACAAAACCCCCAAGGAACCCAAATCTGTGTTCCTGGGATGTGGTCACTCATATTTTATTCAAAATAAACATTTTTATTTCCACAAAAAGGAAAAAAAAAACATTGAGTCATACAAGCAGATACAGTGTGGCATCCAAAAATAGACTTGAAAATGAAAGCTCAAAATTGTTTAGCCCAAAGGTTGGCATTTCAGAGTGTTCCTTGGATAGGGAGGGGTATCTGGCACACAATGAGAAGGTGGCCTCTGGGCAGATTGTGGGAGGGTAAGAGGTGACAGGCACTAGTGGCAAAGTCATGTGGACCATGAAGAAGGGAATTTCTTAATCAGCTGCTGTCAGGTTGGGACTCAGAGAACTATTGGATAGAGGTAGTTTTGCCTGCTCAGGAACTACTCTTGGGGTTTCCTGAGGCAGGGACCGCATCTCAGACCTTACTGGGCTGGGAATGCCACCCCTAAACTCTGATGGGCATCCTGACCTTCCAGTCATTATGGATCCTAAGTGGTACTCCTGCTGCCCTTCAGTCATGCCCTACCCACCCAGGTTTTCAACCCCTAAGACCATCCCCTCATCTTCTCCAGATGCACCCAGCTTCTCTGCTTCTCCCTCAGTGTGCAGTCAGTACACCCTATTACCAGGGCTTCAGGGTGACTCAGCACACATCTGCGGGCTCCCAGGACACCTCATAAATTTGTAACCAGATCCTTGGTCACGTTATTCTCCTCCTCAAAATCTGTCATGAAGTTGTCATCGTCCCTCCTGTGAAATCCAGTGCTGACCGTGACCTGCGGGGTTCACACTCAAAGCTTTCCATTCAGCCTCAGAGCAGCCCTTCTCATTGTTCCAGGTTTGGGTTAAATGTGACCTCTTCTGAAGAAACTTCTCTCTCCCTGTGGTCCCATCCCTAACACAGCCCTGCTCTCATTTTCTCATAGCCCGGGTTGCCTTTTTTTAAAGGTGTTCAGCAGTATTTGCTCCTGTTTCCAGGCAGCTTCTTGGGAACACCAGCTTCCTGAGGCAGAGACCATGTCTCTCCTGGCTGTGGAAGTCTCTAGTGACTTCAGCCAATCATACAGGCAAAGCTGCGGGATGGCTGAGCAACAGGCTCACCCACCCTGTTTTTTCCAGACCTTTGTCTAGGGATCCTCCAGAGAAGCCCAGCAGAGAGCAACAGGAGCACTAAATAGCACTAAATAGTTCTCGGGTGGCACTGGCCAGAAGCTCCCAGGGGGTTGGTAGTTGCTAACAGGGCCACTTCCTCTCAGCCACTGAGTGCTCCTCGGGTCAATGTGCACTGGTCCCATAGACGTAGCATCCTGGGGACAAAGACAACAGCCATGTTTTTGCCATGACATTGCTTTGTCCCCAGAACAGGCCTCAGGTAGTCCTCAGTTTAGCAAGCTGTTTTTGGCCCGCCCCAGTATGGGTTCACCAACCCTGCTGTTGAAAAGATGCCATTAACCCAGAGTGGAAAATTCCTAAGAACAACAGCACCTGGTTTGCTGAGTCCCACAGCTGCTACACAGTCGCGCTTGGCCAGTCATGCTGAGCCCTGTGTACCAGTGAGCAAATTAAACTGTATGGCATGTGAGACCAATGGCACTCCCAGGCAGCCCCTGCTGTGTCCTTGCTGCCACCACCACTGCCCTTTCTGCCCTCTGCTGTGAGGGGACATGTGAATGGAGATGCCCAAGAATGCTGCAGAAGCCAGTGCCCTGGTGGCCTTGGCAAGAAGAGAGCTGTGTCCAGTAAGCACATGACAAAAAGCTTACCTCTAGCAGACAGGGGAGTCTGGCTGCTAATGTCACATTTACACCATCTGATTTGCCTTGCATATCTGGTCCCACTTCTCTTCTCTCTCCACAGCATCTGACACGCATTGTGACTGATCAGTCTGGTCCTCAGAGGGGTGTGGTGGTTTGAATAGGAATGGCCCCATAGACTCATATATTTGAATGCTTAGTCCTCAGAGTAGGAATTGTGTGAAAGGATTAGAAGGATTGGGAGGCATGGCCTAGCTGGAGGAGGTGTGGTCTTGCTGGAGAAAGTGTGTCACTGGGGGTGGGCTTCTGAATGCCAGGCCCAGACTCTCTCAGTCTGGGTCAGGATGTAACTCTCAACTTCAGCACCATGTCTGTCTGCATGCCACCGTGCTCTTCATAATGATGGTGAGGGACTCAGCCTCTGAAACTGTAAGCAAGCCTCCAATTAAATGCTTTCTTTATAATAATTGTCTTGGCCATAGTGTCTCTTCACAGCAATAGGACAGTGACTAAGACAGAGAGTAATCTAAACTCTTAAGAGCTAGGACATGGTTAGTGCACCTGGGATTGCAAGAACCCATGAGTGGAGGCGGGGTCAGGAGCGCCTCCCATGTGAGACAACAGCACTCTGACACAGACTACAGTGTAAGCACCTGACCTGAGGCATGCTGGCTCAGTCCTCTGTTCTTAGGCTTCCGTATCCACGGTCCAGTGGGTGACAAGTGACCTAGGGTAACTGTGGAACTATGGAGCACTGTTATAACTGAGAGAAGGTAAAGGAGGCCCTAAGGGCACTGCTTAGATGAAGATACTTGGAGAAAGCAGAGAACCTGACGTGGTGTGCTGGGCAAACAGCAGAAGTGCAGGGCAACAGCCCCAGCAAGGGCTATGTGCCCATCTCTGTAGAGAGGGAGGCTTCCTGTACCCAAACGTGAGTCTTATACTGGCCAGCAACCCGGAGGCTAATGCCAGTGCTGACAGAACCACCCACATTCGAGCCACGGACCCTCAGACTAGCACATGCTGCCTTCTGTCTAGCTCTGTTCACTCCTTCCTGGGAGAGGCAGTTGGTCTCAGACTTCCCCATCCTGGCCCTACTCTGGCTCTGCTGATCTCTGCTCTTGTTTTTGTTCTGTTTGTTTTGTGGTTTTTTTTTTTTAAAGACAAGGTTTCCCTATGTATCTCTGGATGGCCTGGAATTTGCTATGTAGCCAAGCTGGCTTTGAACTCACAAAGATCCACCTGCTTCTGCCTTCCAACTGTTGAGATTAAAAGCATATCCCACCACACCCAGCCACTCTCTGCTCTTTGCAACAACAGAGAGGCAATGTAGCCCCAGCACAGACAGTCCTGTCTCAGGTATGGGGAGATCATGGCTCCCCAGGTCTCCAGAGTGCTTCTCCCACACCCCTTGCCCATTCGCTGTCATGTTCTCTTCTCTTCTCTCTCTGTCTTTTTTAAGGTTTATTTATGTATTATGTGTACAGTGTTCTGACTGCATGTATGCCTACACACCAGAAGAGGACACCAGATTTCATTATAGATGGTTATGAACCACCATGTGGTTGCTGAGAATTGAATTCAGGACCTCTGAAAACGCAGTCAGTGCTTTTAACCTCTGAGCCATCTCTCCAGCCCCCATGTTGTCTTCTCTTAACTGATCTTATCTCTGGGTTGGGGGACATGCACACAAGACATATTTTCCAGGTGAGCTTATGGGAGATTCATCATCTCACAAGACCACAGTGACAGCTTTCAGGCCATTCGTCTCCCAAGACTTGCAACAGGAAGCTGTCCCAACTCCCTACCATCACTGAGGTAGCCTAAATAGGGAGACAGACATAGCCCCATGCTCCAGCTACAGGTCAAATGGAGTTGAAGCACGGAGTCCTGGCTGTGGAACAGAAAGGCACCCCTGGAGGAAAATGGGAGAGGCAGCTGTCCCGTGTCAACTCCAGATGGAGTCACACAACTTGGAGTAGTGTCTTCTCGCCACGCATCTATGTCTGCTCACCTTGCAAGGGTGGCATTCTGGACTTCACTTCGTGACCTGTGTGGAAGCGCAGCTTCCCATCATGATGGCGTCAGCACTTCTCCATCTTAGGCAGGTGTTAGGCAAGAGTACCTGGGAGCTAGGGTAGGTCCAGCTTTTTGTCTTCTGCTCAACCCAAAGCCAGAGTTGGCCAGACATGTAGATTTGTCGAGCCTGTGGGATTCCTGGGGCAAGGCAGTAGCTCTGCCTTCAAGAACAGCTTTTTTTCCTTGCTTCGGCTCCTGGGAGGAGGCATGAATCTACAGGGGCGCTTCACCAATGACCCAGCAGCAGCAAGCTGGGAGGCTGGGCTGGCTGGGAGGCCACCACCACTCTATAGACATCTTGATATTCTCATTTACATGGTGGCTGGTTATGAAAGAAGAAATAGACTATTAGTGGGGTCAGTTCTCCTAACCACTAGGCGCTACTTGCTTTTTGATGTTTATCACAGTCCTGACACACCAGCTTTTTGTTCTGTCCACATTCAAGAACCTGGATAACTGGACAGAGGCAGAAATGGTTCAGCAGTTCTTACCAGACCAGGACAGGAAGCTCCGTGAAGGAAAATGAGCAAAGTGGACCTAAGACTTCAGCAGCTCCAGCTGGAAGGAGGTTCTAGACTTCAATGTGGAAAGGGGGCCCTTGAGTTCAGAAGACAGGCTACACTTACCAGGGCAAAGGGCTGGAGAGGAGGCTGGGGCACAGGTTAGTGCTCCAGGGTCAGGGTCTGCAGGGGGCTCCCTCAGCCACAGCTGGGATTTAACCGCTGAAACTACATGGGAGTAAAGAAAACATCAAAAAAGGGAGGGTTTTTTTTTGTTTGGTTGTTTTTGTTTTTGTTTTTCGAGACAGGATTTCTCTGTAGTTTTGGAGCCTGTCCTGGAACTAGCTCTTGTAGACCAGGCTGGTCTCGAACTCACAAAGATCCGCCTGCCTCTGCCTCCTGAGTGCTGGGATTAAAGGCGTGCGCCACCACTGCCTGGTTGTTTTTTGTAAAGCAACAGATGAACACTCTCCAGAGTCAAAGCAGAATAAGGATACTGGGTACCCACAAGCCACCTTACCAGCTCACAGTTACTGGATAGAATACCCAGAGGGGCATCACCTAAGAATACGGCAAATTAACTGTGGACTCAAGGCAGCTCTGGACTACTTGACCTAAGCTTAGAAGCAAGCTGCTGAAGTTCAAGGAGTTCTCCTGCCAAGCCAAAATCCAACACGGTTTCAAGGAATACAGCAAACTTCATCACCAGCAATTTAAAATTCTGACACCCAATAAAAGGAGCAAATCATTAGTGAGGGTCTTCTCAGAAACACAGGAAACCATGCAGTGCATCAAACACCAGAGGCTTCATGGAGAATACCATTAAACATGAACAGGAAATTCACTCAGCAGACATGAAGATGCTGTGGAACACCTCAGAATGGAGCCAGGTGCCAAGCGAAGGACTCAGACATGGCATCACTCACTCCCCACGGGATGGTGAAGACCCTCGACAGCTGTAGGCCATAGCTGGTGGTCAAGTAGCCCCTACAAGGATGCTAACAAAATCAGCCAGAAGGCTGTTAATAAATATGGTGGGAAGACAAAGACACCCTGGTGTGGGTGGGGTTTACTTACAGGAATCCAATGTGAAATGACTATAGCCATTTTGGCTGTTACTCCCCTCATGCCTACCATGACTCTGCCCTTCAACCTACCCTCTGTAAGATGCACACAGTCGTTAAGATAGTCATTCACCAACATCCAAACTGTTTCTTCTCTTTTTTCTTAATCTTGATTTACTCATTCAGTGCACACACATGTTTGGCATGAGGGCATGCATGCACAGGCGCCTTCAGAGGCCACAGGAAGGCACCAGACCCCCGGAACTGGAAGTACGGCAGTTGTGAGTACCAGACATTGGGCTGGACACCACAGCTAGACCTGGAAGCTCTCTTACCTGCTGAGCCATTTCTCTAACCCTCTTAAAAATTTAAAATATTAATTATTATTGTGTATATAATGTGTGTATGGGTGTCAGAGTACAACTCACAGGAATTGGTTCTCTCCTTTCATCATGTGAATCCCAGGAACTGAATCAGATTGATAGACGAACAGCCAGTGTCTTTACACACTGAACCATCTAACTGGCCCTAGACTGTTTAATTGACCTTTGAATATGTCAAGAGTCTTTGAGAAAGCCAAGAGTATTTAAGTTGGCTGCAGCTCCTTTGTCTAGCTTGGCATATAAGCTCATCTTCCTGCCTTAGAATATTGGGACACTTGTCTTTCCAATGTCCAGGGCACACTTCTACTTACTAAAGTCTCCAGCAGAGTGGCTTTTGTAAGCTGGGTATGGTGATACCAAACTATGATCCCAGCACCGGCAAGGGTGAGGACGCCACAAGTCGAGGCCATCCCAGGCTGCATAGTGAGTATTGAGCTGGCCATTGCTCCAAATCTAGGCCCTGTCTCAAAACAAATAAATAAATAAGACATCATACGGTACTGAACTTACCTCTTCCGTCTTTGTCAGGCTAGTTCTTACACACTAGAACCAGGGTTTCCAAAGCACAGGGCTTTCCAGCAGCCAGCTGGGCTGTATGAACTAAGGCAACCTCTGGACTCTGTCAGTCCAGATCAGAGGACAACATTAACAAAGCACACAGAACCAAAGACAGCCTTTCTCCTCAAGCACCCTCCACTGTTGTAGATTAGCATCCGCACGAGAGAAAGGCTCATGTCCCCAGCAAGCCACTCGGAGCATTCAGAGCTGACGGGTAACAAACTAAGAACTGCTGTCATAAATTTTAAGAGGAAGCACAATCTAGATTTCTAAAACACTTTTTAAAAAAAAGTCACTGAAAGAAAACCCTGTCTTGAACCCCCCCAAAAAAGAAGAAAAAAAAGAAGAGAAAAAGAAAGAACATTAGAAACTGATCCAGAAACAAGTTAAAGGGACCAGCAGGCGAAGCACAGCAGCTAAAATAACTTCATACACTCAGGAAGGTAGGAGAATGTGGGAAAGTGTGAGAGGCCTAACCTGACTCCTTCTAATATCTGAAATGGAAAAATAAGGCACAGGGGCGGGAGAGATCGCTCAGTCGCCAAGAGCACTGGCTGATCTTGCAGAAGATCTGGGTTTGATCCCTAGTACCCACACAGTGGTTCACAGCAGCACATAACTCCTATCCACGGGATCTGATGCCTCTTCAGACCTCCATGGTGACCAGGTACACATGTGAACAGACATACGTAAGGAATACATATCATATTCATATAATATAAAATGATTTATTTTTAAAAAGGTATCCCAGGTGGGATTAACAGCAGATAAACATGGAAAAATAAGAGGCCAGCAGTTTGAAGACACAGCAGAAACTATTCAAATACACACAGAGAGGAAGAGTCATTCACTATCACGCAGCTCACTGTGTGCACAACAGGCAATCCCAGACAAATGAGTTTGAATGCATCTGAAGAAACAGCTGAAAACTTTATTAAATATGATGAAAACTACAAGCACACCGACCTGAGCTCAGTAAACCTCAAGCAGACAAACCTCTAAGAACTGCTCTATGCTGGTTCTTAGAAACCTCTACACAAGAGCCAAACTGAGAACCAAGTGTGTAGGCCAAACCACAGGAGCAAGATGAGGCAGAGGCGGAGTAAGCTAAGAAGTAAGTCTGTGTGCCTGAGGAAGGGCCGCAGGAGGCAGGGATGTGGACACCGCTGCTGGGCTGCATGCTGCTGTCTAGCTTCTCTGTGGTCCACATCTTTCCTCACCACCCCTGACTGGCCCATCTTGCCCATACCAGAACAAGCTATATATACAATAAATCACCTCTTCTACTGAAACCTACAGCCAATATTATATTAAATGGGGAAAGTTGCAAGTTATCTTTTCTTTTCTTTTTTTTTGCCAATTCACGGGGTTTTTTTTAATTGTTAAAAGAAAAATTTACATTTACTCCCCTTGTCCCAGGCCCTCCGGCTCCCCCACGACCCCACCGCCCTCCCCCTGCTTCCTTAAGATGGGGCAGGATACCCTACCCTGTGGGAAGCCCAAGGCCCTCCCCCCTCCATCTCGGTCTAAGAAGGTGTGCATCCATATAGAATAAGTTCCCAATACATGCAGAAGAGATAGGTCCCAGTGCCATTATCATTGGCTTCTCAGTCAGTCCCCATTGGCAGCCACATTCAGAGAGTCCGGTTTGGTCATATGCTCATTCAGTCCTGGTCCAGCTGGATTTGATGAGCTCCCAATAGATCAAGCACACTGTCTCAGTTGATGGGCCAGTCCCTCGCGGTCTTGACTTCCTTGCTCATCTTCTCCCTCCTTGTGCTCTTCCACTGGGCCCTGGTAGCTCAGTCCCTTGCTCTGATGAGAATGTGGGTCTCTGGCTCTATCTCCATCCATCATGCGAAATTTCTATGGTGACGATTAAGATATTCAACAATGTAACTATGGGACAAAATCAGTTCAGGCACCCACTCCTCTGCTACCCAAGTACCTAGCTGGGGACAACCCTGGGAACACCTGGGATCCCCTCTAGAGACAAGTCTCTTGCTAATCTTAAAATGACTCCCTTAATGTAGATACCTTATTCCCTTCTCCAATATCTTTTCTAAAGTTATCTTTTCTAAAGTTATTAACAAAACAGGATAGTTACTCACTCCACTCTTACTCGATATAATAGAATTCTTAACCAGAGCAACAAAGCAAAAGGAATACAAACAGGGAAAAAATTCTCTCTACTAACACAAGATGACAATCGTATGGACCCTAAAAATTCCACTAGAAAGCACTTAGGTCCGGTAACCTTTCAGCAGAGCAGTGGGACACAACAATAGCATAGAATAACCGGTAACTTTTTTTTCACACCATAGCAGGCATGCTGAGGAAGAACTCAGGAAAACAGTCAGGCATAGCGGTGCATGCCTTTAGCAGCACTCAGAAGGCACAGGCGAATCTCTGGGAGTTTGAGCCCATCCTGGTCTATAGAGTGCGTTCCAGAACAGCCAGGGCTACACAGAGAAACCATGTCTCAAAATCAGGAAAACAATTCTATTCATGATAGCTTCAGAAATAATAAAGTAAAATAATGAAATGAAACGAAATGCCTAGGAATAAAGTGAGACTAAATAAACCACGAAGCTAGAAAAGCTCTATAATGAAAATTTCCACACTAGAGAATGGAAGACCTTCCATGTTAATGGATCACAGAACTGATATTGTAGAAGTGTAGTGTAGTGTAGGATGTATTCCTGAAAGTGACCTATAGATTCATTGTAATTCTCTTTCAAATTCTAATGATATTCTTAACAGAAATAGAAAAAATCTCAAAATTCATTGAGAAGCACAGAAGATCCTAAACAGACAATGCAATCTTGAGGAAAAAGAACAAATAGGAGGTACCACAGATTGATGCCAAGCTATATTCTACAGCCATGTAAACACACACACACAATGTGCACACACACATGTGCATGCAATACACACATGCACACACATGTGTACATACATACACATGTACATGCACACACGTGCACACACATGCACACACACACAGTACAAAAAGAGGCACAGAGACCACGGGGACAGAAGATTCTGAAATAAACCATGCTGCTACATCACCTGAATTCTACTAAGGATGCAGAAGCTGTACCGGAGAAAAAACAGCCTGTTGTGGGATGTTTGATCATACTGTGTGAAGATGTCTCTGCTTTACCTCACCTACTGAGGCATCTTCTCATTGGTTTAATAAAGAGCTGAATGGCCAATTAGATAGGCAAGAAAGGACAAGTGGGACTTCTAGAGAGAGAGAGAGGAACTCGGGAGAAGAATCTGAGAGTGAGGAAGTGGGACATAAGGTACTGAGCAGAGGCAGCGAGTCGTGGTAAAATGCAGATTCATAGAAATAGGTTAATTTAAGTTTTAAGAGTTAGTTGAGAACAAGCCTAAGCTAAGGCCAAGCTTTCATAATTAATAAGAAGTCTCTGTGTCATTGTTTTGGAGATGGCAATCCATCCAAAGAAGGACCTGCTGCAACAGCCTCTTCAGTAATGGTGCTGGTCAACCGGGTGTTCCCACGTAGTAGAAGGAAGACACCAGTTTCCTATCTCTCATCTCACACAAAAATTAGTTCAAGCTAGGCATGGTGGCTCAGGCCTTTAATCCCAGCACTTAGGAGGCCAGACAGGTGGTGGAGCTCTGAGTTGGAGTCCAGTCTAGCTACAGAATGAGTTCCAGGACACCAGGGCTACACAGAGAAAACCTGTCCCTGAAAACTGAAAGGAAGAAAGGAAGAAAGGAAAAAAGAAAGAAGGAAAGAAGGAAAGAAAGAAAGAAAGAAAGAAAGAAAGAAAGAAAGAAAGAAAGAAAGAAAGAAAGAGAAACAAACTCTGCATGGGTTGGGGAAACTGCTTTGGGTAATGCATTTGCCACAACTATAAAGACTTGAATTTGTATCCTCAGGACACACATAAAAGCCAGTAATGTAAGCATTATGAATCCCAGAATCCTTCAGTGAAGACAGAACACTCCCTAGGAAATCCAGGAGTGGAAAAACAATAAAGAATAAAAGATTAACAATATAAAACAATATAAAAAAATAAACCCTGCTTCAACCTGAGGTGATCTGATTTCCACACCTGGTGCTTCACACACGCCTGCATTCACACTCAGGTGCATACACACACACCTGCATTTGCACACAGCCATATATACATGTGCTGCATTCAAACACAAGCTGTATACATGCACATACCTGCATTTGCAAACAAGTGTATACACACATACCTGCATTCGCACACAGGTGTATACATGCACAGGTGTATACACACATACCTGCATTTGCACACAGGTGTATACACACACAGGTGTACACACACATACCTGCATTTGCACACAGGTGTATACACACACAGGTGTATACACACATACCTGCATTTGCACACAAGTGTATACACACACAGGTGTATACACACATACCTGCATTCACACACAGATGTATACACACACACACACACACACACACACACACACACCCCTCTACACAGTAAATGAAACAATTAGGAGAATGAAGAAGGCATACCAGACTGGGAGAAAATCTGTGCCAGTGATACATCTAGCAGGGGTTAATATCTAGAATATATAAAGAAGAAAAATTAATGAAACCCCATCCACCCCAAATCATTCACTAGATGGGTTAGTTAAGCAGAAAGATCTCAAAAGTACAAAGAGCACCCTTCCCACTGTGCTACTTGGGACCATGTGAAGCCCTGTGACCACAGCCCCATTAGATCCCCATTCTGGCCTCTACCCCACTTATCTCCACCTTAGGACAGTGCTGTGTCCTGTGCCCCACTTCCACAGAGCCACCGCCCATTCCCAATGTGACTCCAGCCTCTGCCACCAAGGATCACCTGTAGAACCTTCCAGACTTCTGAAGATGAGCAGCAAGAATCATGTAAGTCCACAGAAGGCTTGCTCCTGAGCTCAGAAACTGCACCTAGCCCTAGCTGGGTTGAAAGCACATCAAAAGGGTGGCCCCAAGATTGACCTCAAGCACCATTCAACTGGTCCACACCTCATAAGTTGGGGTAAAAGCAAACAAAATCTAAACACCCACTCAACTAGGGCCAGACCAGACAATCATACCAAGAAACATCATCAATGACCTGACTACAGGTCCTTAGGTTCTATCACCATGAATAACCATGAATAAAATGGTGTGTCTCCTACAGAAATTAGCATCCTCGCACCATAATGTTCCAAGAAATAATAAAATAATGAAGTAATGAAAATAATACAAGATATGATAATAGGATTTAACAAAGAGATAAGACTTATGAAGAAAAGCCAAACTGAAATAAAACTCTAGATGAAAAACTTACATGTTAAACACAACTCAAGGGGCTGGAGAGTTGGCTCAGCAGTTAAGAGTACTGGCTGCTCTTCCAGAGGTTCTTAGTTCAATTTCCAGCAACCACATGGTGGCTCATAATCTATAATGAGATCTGGTGCCCTCTGTTGGCCTGCAGGCACACATGGAAAGAATGTTGTATACATAATAAATCTTAAAAAAGAAAGACTTACCAAGAGATTGAATTAAGGGAAGAGAAAATATCAGATCTGGAAGACTAGGAACATGGATGAATCACACAGTCAAAGAAAATGATGGATCTTAAAGAACCCACAAATAGGACACGCAGGAACTTTGGAGTATTATAAAAAGACCAAAGTTATGAAGTGCTGTGAGACAATGGTCTTATACCCTATAAAATTTTGTTAGTTGTACTAGTTTAATAAAATGTTGATTGGCCAGTAGCTAGGCAGGAAGTATAGGTGGGCAGCCAGAATAGGAGAATTCTGGGTAGAGGAAAAGCCAAGTCTCTAGCTATCACCCAGACACAGAGGAAGCAAAATAAGGATGCCTCACTGATAAAAGGTACCAAGCCACGTGGCTAACACAGACAAGAATAATGGGTTAATGTACGATGTAAGAGTTAGTTAATAAGAAAGTCTGAGCTAATAGGCCAACCAGTTTATACTTAATGTAGGTCTCTGTGTGTTTCTTTGGGACTGAATGACTGTAGGACTCAGCAGGATAGAAACCTCTGTCAACAATGAATTATAGATATAGAAGAAGAAAAATCCTAGTTTTTCAACAAAACCAAAGAATAATTTTTAAAAGAATAATTTTTAATCTTAGTCAAGTGTGGTGATGCACACCTTTAATCCCAGCACTCAGGAGGTAGAGACAGGTGGATCTCTGTGAGTCTGAGACCAGCCTGGTCTACAGAGAGAGTTCTAGGACAGCCAGGGCTGTGTAGAGAAACCCTGTCTTGAAATGCACCCCCAAAGTATGCCTTTATTATCTGAATTTCCTCAGAATGTCCTGATGCTTCTTCCCTTTCATCTCTGATGTTATTAGTATAGGTTTCCACTCTCTTTCTTTTCATTATTTTGATTAAATATTTGTCAATATTGCTAAGTTTTTAAAGAATCAACTCTGTGTATTTTTTTTAAATTTCATCCTTGACTGATTATTTCTTTTTGTATACTCTGTTTTAAGAATTTATTTATTTATTTATTATGTATACAGTGTTCTGCAAGCATATATGCCTGCATGCCAGAAGAGGACACCAGATCTTGTTACAAATGGTTGTGAGCCACCATGTGGCTGCTAGGAATTAAACTCTGGTCCTCTGGAAGAGCAGTCAGTGCTCTTAACTGCTGAGCCATCTCTCCAGTCCATTGTCTACTCTTTTGGGGTATTGTTTGTTCTTGTTTTGACAAGGCCTCCAGGTGCATCATTAAATTAGACTAAACATCTTGGGACACAAAGGCAGCCCTAGAGTTGCATTTTTTCTGTCCCACCAGCCAGCTCCCAAATAACCACATGGAGACTTATTATTAGTTGTAAAAGCTTGACTGGGGCTGGAGAGATGGCTCAGTGGTTAAGAGCACTGGCTGCTCTTCCAGAGGTCCTGAGTTCAAATACCCAGCAACCACATGGTGGCTCACAGCCATCTATAATGAGATCTGGTGCCCTCTTCTGGCCTGCAGGAACACATGGAAGGAATGTTGTAAACATAATAAATAAATAAATCTTAAAAAAATAAATAAATAAAGTTTAAAGGGAAAGGAAATGATCATTTATCCCCAGCACCCAATACACAATAAACATAAAAAAAGCTTGGCTATCGCTTAGGCGTCTTCCTAACTTGCTCTTACAACTTAACTCATTTTTATCAATGTGCTTTTATCTTGTGGCCTCCTTACTTTTTATGTACTGCCCATGCTTCTGCTCCATCTTGCTGGCTACTCCTCCCTTCTTCCCAGCATCCTGTGGACCTGAAAATCCTGCCTAGCTATTGGCCATTTGGCTTTTTACTAAACCAATCTGAGTGACAAATCTTCACAGTATACAAAAAGTTATTCCATAACACAGTCCTAAGAGGCAAGTTTACAGCCCCGGCTATATCTAAAGACTGGAGGGACCTCATGTTAGTAGTGTAAGAAGGCATCTGGAGGCCTACTCAAAAACAGGGCTGAACACCAGGCGGTGGTGGCACACGCCTTTAATCCTAGCACTCGGGAGGCAGAGACAGGCGGATCTCTGTGAGTTCGAGACCAGCCTGATCTACAAGAGCTAGTTCCAGGACAGGCTCCAAAGCTACAGAGAAACCCTGTCAAAAAAAAAAAGGGCTGAGGAGGAGGAGGAGGTAATTAAACACCTATATCCTATATGCCACTGAACTAGAAAATCTAAAAAAATTGGACAAATTTCTAGATACATATGATCAACCAAAATTAAATCAAAATAAAGTAAATCATTTAAATGGAGCCACAGTAACCAATGAAATAGTCATTTTAAATCTACCAGTTGAGAAAGGCCCAGCACATGGATACAGCACAGAATTCTACAAGACCTGCAAAGAGCTAATAGCGATACGGCTCAGATTATACAACAGACAAGGAAAGAACACTTCAAATTCTTTTTATGAAACCAGAACCTTGGTACCAAACCTGATGACCAAAGTTTGATGCCCAGATGTGAGAAGGTAATAAACAAGAATGCAAAACCTAAAGTTGTCCTCTGACCACCACACTGGCTTATGAATGCACCCATGATGTATGCAGTAGTAGTAACTAAAGTAAAAAGTTTATTTATTTTTTGTATTTTTTTATTGCTTTATAAATAATACCATTCAAAATTTCCACCTCCTCCCATTTCCCTCCCTCCTCTCCCCTCCCTTCCCCCTCCCCCTCCAGTCCTAAGAGAGTGCAGGGTACCCTGCCCTGTGGGAAGTCCAAGGCCCTCCCCCCTCCATCCAGGCCTAGGAAGGTGTGCATCCAAATAGACTAGGATCCCAAAAAGTCAGTACATGCAGTAGAATCAAATCCGAGTCTCATTATAATTGGCTTCTCAGTCAGCCCCCATTGTCAATCACATTCAGAGAGTCCAGTTTGATCACAGTCTTAGTCCAGCTGGCCTTGGTGAGCTCCCATTAGATCAGTCACACCATCTCAGTGGGTGAACAAATCCCTCACGGTCTTGACTTCCTTGTTCATCTTCTCCCTCCTTCTGCTCTTCAACTGGACCTTGTGAGATCAGTCCAGTGCTCCATTGTGGGTCTCTGTCTCTATCTCCATCCATCACCAGACGAAGGTTCTATGGTGATATTCAAGATATTCATCAGTGTGGCTATGAGATAAGGCCAGTTCAGGCACCTCTACTGCCCAAGGACCTAGCTGGGGACATCTCCTTGGACATCTGGGAACCCCTCTAGAACCAAGTCTCTTGCCAACCCTAAAATGGCTCCCTTAATTAAGATATCTTCTTTCCTGCTCCCATATCTGCCCTTCCTCCATCTCAACCATCCCACTCCCCCAAGCTCTCCCCAATCCTCCCCTTCTCCCTTCTCTCTCCCCCTCTCCTCTTCCCCCCACCCCACCCCACCCCACCCCCATGCTCCCAACTTTTGCCTGGCGATCTTGTCTGCTTCCAATTTCCAGGAGGATCTATATATGTTTTTCTTTGGGTTTACCTTATTATTTAGCTTCTCTAGGATCACAAACTATAGGCTCAATGTCCTTTGTTTATGGCTAGAATCCACTAATGAGTGAGTACATACCATATTTATCTTTTTGGGTCTGGGTTATCTCACTCAGGAGAGTGTTTTCTATTTCCATCCATTTGCATGCAAAATTCAAGATGGCATTTTTTTTTAACCATTGAGTAGAACTCTAATGTGTATATGTGCCACACTTTCTTTATCCATTCTCCCATTGAGGGGCACCTAGGTTGTTTCCAGGTTCTGGCTATTACAAATAATGCTGCTATTAACATAGTTGAACAAATGCTTTTGTAGTATGATTGGGCATCTCTTGGGTATAATCCCAAAAGTGGTATTGCTGGACCCTGAGGTAGGTTGATTCCCAGTTTCCTAAGAAACTACCACACCGATTTCCAAAGTGGTTGCACAAGTTTTTATTCCCACCAGCAATGGATGAATGTTCCCCTTACTCCACATCCTCTCCAGCATAGGTTATCATTGGTGCTTTTGATTTTAGCCATTCTGACAGGTGTAAGATGGTATCTCAGAGTTGTTTTGATTTGCATTTCCCTGATTGCTAAGGAAGTTGAACATGACCTTAAGTACATTTTGGCCATTTGAACTTCTTCTGTTTAGTTCAGTACCCCATTTTTTTTTTTTTTTTGGTTTTTCGAGACAGGGTTTCTCTGTGGTTTTGGAGCCTATGCTGGAACTAGCTCTTGTAGACTAGGCTGGTCTTGAACTCACAAAGATCTGCCTGCCTCTGCCTCCCGAGTGCTGGGATTAAAGGCGTACGCCACCACCGCCCGGAAGTACCCCATTTTTTAATTGGGTTATTCAGAATTTTAATGTCTAGTTTCTTGAGTTCTTCATATATTTTGGAGATCAGGCCTTTGTCTGATGCGGGGTTGGTGCAGATCTTCTCCCATTGAGTAGGTTGCCTTTTTTGTCTTAATAACTGTCCTTTGCTTTACGGAAGCTTCTCAGTTTCAGAAGGTCCCATTTATTCATTGTTGCTCTTATTGTCTGTGCTACTGGGGTTATACATAGGAAGTGGTCTTCTGTGCCCATGTGTTACAGACTACTTCCCACTTTCTCTTCTATCAGGTTTAATGTGGTCAGATTTATATTGAGGTCTTTAATCCATTTGGACTTGAGTTTTGTGCATGGCAATAGATATGGATCTATTTTCATTCTTCCATATGTTGTTATCCAGTTATGCCAGCACCACTTGTTAAAGATGCTTTGATGCTTTTTTTTCTTCTGTTGTATAATTTTAGCTCCTTTGTCAAAAATCAGGTGTTCATAGGTTTGTGGATTAATATTTGGGTCTTCGATTTGATTCCATTGGTCAGTGTCTCTGTTTTTATGCCAATATTAAGCTGTTTTCATTACTGTAGTTCTGTAATAGAGTTTGAAGTCAGGGATGGTAATGCCCGAAGTACTTTTATTGTATAGGATTGTTTTGGCTATTCTGGTTTTTTTTTTCCTAATAAAGTTAGTTATTATTCTCTCAAGGTCTGTGAAGAATTTTGTTGGGATTTTGATGGGGATTGCATTAAATCTATATATTGCCTTTGGAAGAATTGCCTTTTTTACTATGTTTGATTTTACCGATCCAGGAGCATGGGAGATCCTTCCATTTTCTGGTATCCTCTTCGATTTCTTTCTTCAAAGACTTAAAGTTCTTGTCAAATAGATCTTTCACTTCCTTGGTTAGTGTTACCCCAAGATACTTTATGCTATTTGTGGCTATCATGAAAGGTGATGTTTCTCTGATTTCCCTCTCTGCTTCTTTATTCTTTGTGTATAGGAGGGCTACTGATTTTTTTTGAGTTGATCTTGTATCCTGCCACATTACTGAAGGTGTTTATCAGCTGTAGGAGTTCTTTGGTAGAATTTTTTGGGTCACTTATGTACACTATCATATCATCTGCCAATAATAGAAGTTTGACTTCTTCCTTTCCAGTTCAAATCCCCTTGATCTCCTCATGTTGTCTTATTGCTATTGCTAGAACTTCAAGCACTATATTGAAGAGGTATGGAGAGAGTGGACAGCCTTGTCTCGTTCCTGATTTTAGTGGAATGGTTTTAAGTTTCTCCCCATTTAATTTGATGTTAGCTGTTGGCCTGTTGTATATTGCTTTTATTATATTTAGGTATGAACCTTATATCCCTAATCTCTCCAAGACCGTTATCATAAAGGGGTGTTGAATTTTGTCAAATGCTTTTTCAGCAACTAATGAAATAGGTTTTTTTTCTTTCAGTTTATTTATATGATGAATTACATTGATAGATTTTCGTATGTTGGACCAGCCCTGCATCTCTGGGATGAAGCCTACTTGATCACAATGGATAATTGTTTTGATGTGTTCTTGGACTCAGTTTGCCAGTATTTTATTAAGAATTTTTGTGTCGATGTTCATAAGTGAGACTGGTCTGTAATTCTCTTTCTTGGTTGAGTCTTTGTGTGGTTTTGGTATCAGGGTAACTGTTTAAAAAGAGTTTGGCAGTGACTCTTCTGTTTATATTATGTGAAACACATTAAAGAGTATAGGTATTAACTCTTCTTGGAAGTTCTGGTAGAATTCAGCATTAAAACCATCTGGTCCTGGGCTTTTTTTGGTTGGGAGGTTTTTGATGACAGGTTCTATTTCCTCAGAATTTATAGGTCTATTTAAATTGTTCACCTGGTCTTGATTTAATTTTGGTATATGGTACTTATCTAAAAAAATGTCCATTTCTTTTACATTTTCCAATTTTGTGGCATACAGGCTTTTGTACTAAGACCTAATGATTTTCTGAATTTCCTCAGTGTTTGTGGTTATGTTTCCTTTTTCATTTCTGATCTTGTTAATTTGTGTGTTCTTTCTCTGTCGTTTGATTAGTTTGCATAGGGGTTTGTCAATCTTGTTGATTTTCTGAAAGAACCAGCTCTTTGTTTCATTGAGTCTTTGGATTGTTTTCTGTGTTTCTATGTAGTAATGAGGGGAGGTGGGCTGTATCCCGCCCAGCTCCTGGTGCAGGCAAGCTGTGTTCCCGGTGCCTGGCTCCCAGCTGCACGGCCGTACAACTAGCTTATACCCGGAATAATTACACACAAACTGGATTCAATTAAATTACTGCCTGGTCCATTAGTTTTAACCTCTTATACATATTAGTTTAATCCATTATCTAGTAATCTGTGTATCACTACGTGGTCGTGGCTTACCGGGAAGATTCTAACCAAAGTCTATCTTGGGCTGGAGAAACATGGAGTCTCCTACCACACTTCCCTTCTCTCCAGCCTTCCATTCTGTCTACTCCACCCACCTAAGGGCTGCCCTATCCTACAGACCAAGGCAGTCTTTTTATTTAACCAATGAAAGCACAGAAATAAAGGACCCTCTTACACCATTTCTATTTTGTTGATTTCAGCCCTCAGTTTAATTATTTCCAGTCTTCTACTCCTCCTGGGTGAATCTGCTTCTTTTTTTTTCTAGAGCTTTCAGGTGTGCTGTTAAGTCTTTAATGTGAGCTTTCTCCATTTTCTTTTTGTGGGCACTTAGTGCTATGAACTTTTCTCTTAGCACTGCTTTCATAGTGTTCCATAGTTTTGAGTATGTTGTGTCTTTATTTTCATTGAATTCAAGGAAGACTTTAATTTCTTTCTTTATTTCTTCCTTGACCCAGAGGTGGTTCAGTAGTTGACTGTTCAGTTTCCATGAGTTTCTAGGCTTTCTGGGGGTGGAATTGTTGTTGAATTCTAACTTTATTCCATGGTGAACTGATAGTACACAGGTGGTTACTCCAATTTTTTTTTGTATCTGTGGATGTTTGCTTTGTTACCGATTATGTGATCAAATTTTGAGAAGGTTCCATGAGATGCTGAGAAGAAGGTATGTTCTTTTCTGTTTGGATGGAATGTTCTATATATGTCTGTTAAGTCCATTTAATTCATTATATCTGGTAGTTCTCTTGTTTCTCTGTTAAGTTTCTGTCTTGTTGACCTGTCTGTTGGTGAGAGAGGAGTGTTGAAATCTCCTACTATTAGTGTGTGGGGTTTGATGTGTGCTTTGAGTTCTAGTAATGTTTCTTTTACATATGTGGGTGCTTTTATATTAGAGGTGTAGATATTCAGGATTGAGACTTCATCCTGATTAATTGTTCCTGTTATGAGTATGAAGTGTCCTTCTCCATCTCTTCTGATTGATTTTAGTTTGAAATCAATTTTGTTAGATATTAGGATAGCCACACCCACTTGTTTCTTAGGTCCATTTGATTGGAAAACTTTTTCACAACCCTTTACTCTGAGGTAGTGTCTGTCTTTGAGGTTGAGGTGTGTTTCTTGTAAACAGCAGAATATTGGATCCTGTTTTTGTATCCATTCTCTTAACCTGTGCCTTTTTACCAGTGAATTGAGTCCATTGATATTAAGTGATATTAATGACCAGTGGTTGTTAACTCCAGTTATTTTTTTTAGTGTGTTTCCCTTCTTTGGGTTGTGCTGGTGAAGGGTTGTCAGATGTCTGTGTTATTATGGGTGTTGTTGGCTTCCTTGGGTTGTGGTTTTCCTTCTAGTACTTTCTGTAAGACTGGGTTTGTGGCTACATATTGTTTAAATCTGTTTTTGTCCTGAAATATCTTGTTTTTCCATCAATGGTGAATGAAATCATTGCTGGGTGTAGTAGTCTGGGCTGGCATCCATGGTCTCTTAGCGTCTGTAGCACATCTATCCAAGACCTTCTGGCTTTCATGGTTTCCATTGAGAAGTCAGGTGTAATTCTGATAGGTTTACCTTTATATGTAACTTGACCTTTTTCCTTTGCAGGTCTTAATATTCTTTCTTTATTCTGTATGTTTTGTGTTTTGATTATTATATGGCGAGGGGATTTTTTTTGAACCAGTCTATTTGGTGTTCTGTATGCTTCTTGTACTTTCATAGGAATATTCTTCTTTAGGTTGGGAAAGTTTTCTTCTATAATTTTGTTGAATATATTTTCTGGGCCTTTGAGCTGTAATTCTTCTCCTTCTTCTACCCCTATTATTCTTAGCTTTGGTCTTTTCATGGTGTCCCAGATTTCCTGGATGTTTTGTGTTAAGAATTTGTTAAATTTGCTGTTTTCTTTGATCAATGAGTTTATTTCCTTTATCGTATCTTCAGCGTCTGAGATTCTTCCTTCTATTTCTTGTATTCTATTGATTATACTTGTCTCTGTAGTTCCTGTTCATTTACCCAGATTTTCCATATCCAGCCATCCCTCGGTTTGTGTTTTCTTTATTGTCCCCATTTTGGTCTTCAAGTCTTGAACTGTTTCCATTACCTGTTTGATTGCTTTTTCTTGGTTTTCTTGGGTATCTTTGAGAGATTTATTCATTTCTTCTAACTTTTTGTTTCTCTTTTCATCCATTTCTTTAAAGGAGTTTTTCATATCCCTTTTAAGGGTCTCTATTATTTTCATAATGTTACGTTTAAAGTCGATTTCTTCTACTTCTTCTGGAATAGGGTGTCCAAGTCTTCCTGTTGTGTATTCACTGGATTCCGGTGTTGTCATGTTGCTTTTCAGGTTGTTGGAGGAATTCTTGCATTGGTGCCTGCCCATCTCTTCCTTCAAATGCTGACAGGAGAGTCTTGGCATCTTGGTCCAATCTTTGCTGTGACTGACTGTGTACTTAGGGGATTTTCTTGGTCTGCCCTCTCTTAGGACCCCTCAGCACTGGAGCTGGCTGTGCTGGTGGATCTAAGGACCCCACAGATGAAAAGGAATGCTTGGGGGTGAGATGGATTGGAGTAATTAGAGAAAGCTAGTAGCCAGGGAGACACCCAGCTGAATGGCTAGAAATGGTCAGGGAAATGGAGGATGCCTGTACTCCATTCCTGGGACCATCCAGCCAGGCGGGCACACACTTACCCCTCTGGATGGATTTCCTCAGTACAGGAGCAGGTACTTTTGTGGGGCCAAGGGCCTCACAGACAAAAGGGCAGACTTGGGGGGGGCAGATTTGTGTGGAACAAAGAAGCCACTGCAGCAGGAGCTGGAGAGGCCCCGTACTCTGTTCCCAGGACCTTCCGGCTGGGTGGGCACACACTTATCCCTCTGGATGGATCTCCTCAGTGCAGGAGCAGGAACTCTTCCAGTCCAAGGACCTCGCAGACAACAGGGCAGGCTTGGGGGAGGCAGGGTCATGTGGAACAAAGACCCTGCAGCAGGAGCTGGAGGGGCCCTGTATTCCATTCCCGGACCAGCTGGCCAGGCAGGCACACACTTATCCCTCTGGATCAATCTCCTCAGTGCAGGAGCAGGAACTCTTCTTTTTGGTTTTTTTTTTTTTTTGAGACAGGGTCTAAGAAAGCATAGCATTGGCTGGTGTGGGCCAAGCTGGCCTTGAACTCACAGAGATCTGAGTGCATCTGCCTCCCGAGTGTTGTGATTGAAGGTGAGTGTCACCGCCTTCAGATCTTTATTTTTAAGATTTATTTATGTATAAAAGTGCTCTGTCTGCATGTATGACTTTATGCCGGAAGAGAGCATCAGATCTCATTACAGATGGCTGTGAGCCATCAGTGGTTGCTGGGAATTGAACTCAGGACCTCTGAAAGAGCAGCCAGTGCTCCTAACCTCTGAGCCATCTTCCTGGGCCCCACATCTGGATCTTAAAATAAAAATTCAAACTGATACCATGTAAACTTTGTTAAAACTAAAGAAAGAAAGGAAGGAACGAAGAGGGAGAGGGAGCAGGGGAGGAAGAGGGAGAGAGAGAGAAGGGAGGAAGGGAAGAAAAGAAAAATCACAAAGCTTGTATATTGCTGGTGGGAATATAAATGGTAAGGTCTTTATGGGAAATACCATGGTGATTTCCCCAGAGTTTTAAAGCAGAATGATCAGCCAGCAGTTCTGCCTTTGGGTCCCAAAGAGGTATTTCTACACCTATGTTCAGAAAAACCTTATTCACAATAGTTAAGATGTTACATTGAAAGACTCTAAATGCATTTCTGAGGCCTCTCAGCTCTAAAGACATTTTCTGAAGCCTCTTAGCATTTCTCTCTCTCTCTCTCTCTCTCTCTCTCTCTCTCTCTCTCTCTCTCTCTCTCTCTCTCTCTCTCTCTCTCTCGGAAACATGACAGTCGCCCACACACACATGCTGGACTGCTCATCCTCCTGTGTCCTTGTGAATAATCTTCAAACATAACTCCATTCTGGGAATTGAGGCAAAGACAACCCACAGATGTTGACTCAGTTCCTAATGTATCGATTTAGTCACTGGAACAAGGTTAGGATGACCCACAGATGCTCCCCCTCACCTCACCAGATCATGCAACTATTCTCCTGCCCTGGCACAGACCAATCACTGCTAGTAGCCCTTCGAATAAGCCAATCCAATTAGTTGGAAAACAACCCTCAGGCTCCTCCATTTTTTCTATGGCTTTTTGCTTTAAAAATGGAATTTTAACTGTTAATAGACACTCTTCCCTTAGCTGAAGGGTCCTGTCATGACAGAATAAAAATCCTCTTGCTGTTGCATCAACTATGGGGTCATAATGGTTCCTTGGGGGCAGCTAGTCCAACAACATAACCCAAGGCAAATCCATAGATATATGGATAACTAAAATATGAACTTGATGTATAGATACACCATGAAATTCAGTTCAGACTTACAAAGGGTCTTCTGATACAGGCTGTGATTTGGATGCACATGTATGTATGTTATGTGTGCGGGTGTGTGGAGCACAAGTGGGCATTTGTGTGCCTTGGAAAGCATACAGAGGTCAGGGGACAAGTTTCAATAGTCAGTTTCTCCTTCCACCATGGGTTCCATGGCTCAGACTCAGGCCAACAGGCTTGGCAGTAAGCACTTTTGCCCACCAAGCCATCTTGCTGGCCCTCACATGAAGGAATCTTGAGATCATTATGTTAAATAAGACAGTCACAGAGAAATACTGATTCCACATCTAGGAGATTCTTAGACTGTAGATGGCTGAGCACCCAGAACACAATCCCTGTAGTAATGCACGATTAATAAAAACCCAGAGAGAGAATTGGAATTCAACCTGTAGGTCAGAAAAGAAAAACAGCCATCCACTGGCTCTTACCTCTACCTCAGTCTGAAATGACAATCCTGCCTCCAGGAATCTCAGAATGAGACGGTGTGTGAGAGCTGTCTCCTCCCATTTTATATTTCTTTCTAGGGCTGAGATTAAAGGCATGCACTATCTTGTTTCTATGGCAAACCAGTGTGGCTACTAGGATTAAAGGTGTGTGTTACCATTATCTGGTCTGTAAGGCTGACCAGTGGGGCTATTTTACTCTCAGATCTTCAGGCAAGCTTTATTTATTAAAACACAATAGAAATAACATTACATTGTACCTAGCAGCACTGCGGAGGCTAAGGTAATGTCAGAGGCAAGAGGCCATACACTGGCAAAGCCAGTCTACCATTGCAATGACTCCATCATGGGTCTGACCTGCCACCTGGAGAAAGCTGCCAAATATGATGACTGTCTTATTAAGGTTTCTATAGCTGTGAGGAGACACAGTGAGCACTTTCCTTTAAAGGAAAACATTAAATTGGGGCTGTCCTACAGGTTCATAAGCTTAGTCCATTATCATCATGGTGGGAAGCATGGCAGCATTCAGTCAGACATGGTGCTGAAGAAGGAGTAAAGAATTCTACAGCTGAATCAGGAGGCAGAAGAAGAGAGAGCAATACTGGGCCTGGCTTGAGCATTTAAAAACTCAAAGCCTTCCCATAATGACGCACCTCCTCCCACCAAACCACACCTACTCTGAATAATGTACACTTCCTATGAATCTGTAAGGTCTATGCTCATTCAAACCACAATGGCATCAAGAAGGTAGTGATACAGTCATGAGAGAACTAACAGACACCCACTCTATGCGGAGCCGGCATTACCCACAACAACCATTTTGTCAAGTGTAGTAAGAGGAGGAGTGGGCTGTGAGGGCTGCATTCCCTGGCTTCCAGCTCCTGGCCGTGGGCCTGCTTTTGGCCCTGGCTAGCTTATACCCGGAATAATTACACACAAATTGTATTCATTTAAATACTGCCTGGCCCATTAGTTTTAACCTCATACATATTAGTTTAACCCATATTTAGTAATCTGTGTATCACCACGTGGTCGTGGCTTACCAGGAAGATTCTAATCAAAGTCCATCTTGGGCTGGAGCAACATGACGTCTGCTCCAGTGCCTTCTCTCTCACAGCCTTCTGTTCTGTCTACTCCGCCCACCTAAGGGCTGCTCTATCAAAAAGCCAAGGCAGTCTCTTTATTCAACCAATGAAAACAAAAGAAATACAGAAGGACCCTCCTACACCAGTCAAGCTCATTTCCTGGTAATGAAAACAAACTTGGCTATGGCAATAGTATAGTGGGACCTCATCGTCCACATGGACTCCAAGGAGTAAAAATCCCTAAAACTCCTACCCCAGAAAGAACATAACAGTGAGACCCTCAACTGCTGGGGAGTCTGTGCCCCAACTCAAAACCCAACATGACTAGCAGTTTCCATTCCAGACCTGTAGAAAAAGGGGAAGGACTTAAGAGAGCCCTGTCCTCCAGAGTATCACCAGAATAGTTCAAGGTGTGTGTGTGTGTGTGTGTGTGTGTGTGTGTGTCTGAGGCAGCATTATTAACAGTAAACAAGTGATGCAGACTATATTAACAAAGAAAATCACTAGTAATAGAGGGATATTACAAGATAGATGGGATATTTTCTCAGTGAAAGAAATGTGAAACAAAACGAAAGACCAATTTTTACTATTCAAATAGTCAAAAATGAAATGTCTGTGTCAAAGCAAAATATGAGTGAAACGGCATATCAATCATTGTCAACAGAATAGAAATGACTCAGCCTCTTGAGAGGGTAAAATCTAGTAACAGTTGAAGGGGGCTCTTGCACAGTGGGGGCTCCCAGCATAAAGCACCCCAACCACCTGCTTTCACAGCCAGATCCTTTATTAAGCCAGGATAAAAAAGTTAAAGTGGCTGCTTTCTGACTCTAGCAGAAAAACTGCAACAAATGACCTTGCAGGCATAATTTTAGAAGAGAAAGAGGGGAGGTCTGCGTTAGAATAGGCTACATAGGCTGCCCTGGTGGAGGACACAGAGGACAAGGGAGAATGAGAAGAGAACAAGGGAGAGGGGGCAGAGGTGTTTGTCCCAGAGGGACAAACGACTGCCTCTGCATAGAGGAGACAGACAGAAGTGGCTCATGGGCAAATGGCGGTTTATAAAGGTAAAGCGGGAAGCCCCATGTTAGAATGAGGTGTTTAATTTTAATTGGGCATGTTAATTAGATGAGTCAAAGGGGGCTTCTGATTGCTGAACATCAATACTTCAATAGCTGGAACTTGGTAGTCAGCCTCAAGTGGAGGAAGTGGAATAAGGGAATTAGACCTTGGGGCTAGCTTTAGGAATGTAGGCTACTGGTTTTCAGCAAGGCAGAGGGAATGGGTAAAGGACATGGCCTGCCAGAGTCATACTTGACACCATGAAGGTGGCCAGAGTTTCTTCAACAATGAAAATTACCCTGGGGCGGCTGTATCACGAGGACCAGTGTTCAGATCCCAGCACCCATGCTGAGCAGCCCACAAAGGCTGTGACCTCAGCCCCAAAGGATGTGATGCTCTGCTGGTTAGGTTTTTGTCAACTTGACACAAGCTAGAGTCATCTGGAAAGAGGGAACCTCAACTGAGAAAATGCTGCTATCAGGTTGGCCTGGAGGCAAGCCTGTGGGTCACTGTCTTGATTAATATAACTCAATGTGGGAAGCACCACGCCTGTGTAAGTGGTCCTGGATTGTATAAGAAAGTAAACTGAGTGAGCCATGGGAAGCAAACCAATAGGCAGCAGTCCTCACAGCCTCTGGTCAGTTCCTGCCTTCACGTTCCTGTCCTGACTCCTCTGACTGTACGCTATAAGGTGAAATAATCCCTTTTGTCCCAGGTTGTTTTTAGTAATGGTGTTTATCACTGCAACAGAAAGCTAAGACCTCTTCTGCTGCCACAAGTACCACATATACAATGTGTATTTTCTCCTTCAAATAACAAGTCTAAAACCCCTTATATTTACTAAACCATAATATATTCTGTTATTACTGTGTTGTACCCTTGCTTGCAGTATTAAGATTTCTTTCAGTTTTGAGGTAAATAAAGTCACAATAAATATCCTTGGTGTAATAGTTTAGATAAAATGGCACTGTTCCCCAAGTGGCAGCAGTGGGCAGTGGTCCCCGCAAGGCCACGGTGAGAGACAGAGACAGATAGGTACGTCATGTGGAGAAAGTGGGTATTTATTTAGTAGGTATGAAGGGGAAAGGGGAAGGGGGAAAGGGGAGAAGGGGGAAGAGCAGAGAGAGGCAGAGAGATATAAAGATAAACAGAGAGAAGGGAGGGAGGAGAGGAGAAGAGAAACTACCTCTTTGGGAGAGAGATGGAAAGGCAGGAGCTCAGGCTGGAAGTGGAAGGAAGATCTGCTGGCCTCAGTGGATGGGGGATGGGTGGACGGGCCTTGTCTCTTAAAGGGACAGGACAGACCATAGATTCCCATCTCTTTTTTATATAATAAAATGGTGGGAGGTTAGGCACAACAGGTTAAAGAAATTGGGATGGCGGATTCTCAAGACTGCTTTCTGCTTATTTGTGGGCATCATCTGGTGTGGGGGAACCTGAGAAAGTTGAGAGTCACATTCTGGGGTAGCTGGTCACTTTGCTCCTGTCTTGTGTTTGTGGTATGGAAATGTTTGGTGTTTCTTATACCTGTTTCAGGTATTGGCAGAACAGAGGACAAAGTTAAGTTTAGGGAAAAAATTTAGGACCAGGGGTTGAGAGAGGGGTGTATCTGACCTGTTTAAGGTAGATCCTTCAATTCGGCTCCCTGGAACTCACAAGAATTTTTTGGGTTTGTGAAAACAGTTTTAGCATATTTATGTCAGAATGACTGTCATAGATGTTTTTGCACATTGAAAAGTATCTTTAAGACTATGAAAGGCAGCATGAGAGAGAAATTTGATAGCGTGCACTCATCCTCACACCTTTATAACTTGCAGGTATATGCCTTAATAACTTGTATTTATATTTTGCTGAAATTTGTTTGGTGAGGTTGTCCTTTTAAACTGACAAAATCTCTCAGCTGTCAAACTGCATCAGATATTTTTGAGAAGGATAAATTTTTACTTGAGTTATTGATTAAAAAACAACAGAGAGCTTACTTGGTTGGCACCTAGAGCTACTCCTCCGGGTCCTCCATCATCGCTGAGGGTCATATTTGCCGTTTGCTGGTTAGCACAGGGCCTGCCAGGTTTTAGAAGATCTTAGACAAGCCTACTTTGACCTAAGTAACTAGGTTGTCAGTAATTCTGTCCACTGTTTTAGGACTGACCTGTTTAAGGTGGATCCTTCAATTCAGCTCCCTGAAACTTACAAGAATTTTTTGGGCTTGTGAAAACATAAGTTTTAACACTTGGTATATACTTCCAGGTCCAAAGAAAACACCATTTCTCAAAATTCTGGTGGTTGGGCAAAAGCTAGCATCTTTCAGGAATTCATAACACCAATTTCTCTCTACCAAAAGGAGTCATTTCCCTTATCACAGGCAGAAGGGACAAATGGCTTCCTGCTGTACCTATCAGCCCACTAAAGCACATATTGGCCTCCATGCTCCCTCAGTATCACGAGGGCCTCTTACACATTTCAGAGTCCAGGGTAACATCCCAGCTCTTCTCACCTTGTCCCGTACCCACCCTTCCCACTCCACTTTCCTAGTCACAGGCTTCCCTCCCCCAGCTACTTGCTTCTCTTATAACCCTGCTGTTTTGACTGTGCTCTCTCTTTGGCCCTCCCTTTGTCTCCACTTCTTGCCCTTTTCTCTACTCTGCTCCTGCATCTCTCTTGGCCCAGATAGAGTCTGCTGGCCATGTTGTCTACTACTTTCTCTCTCTGCTCTGGACTCTTCCAGATGCCTCTAGCTGTTCTCTCCCTCATAGCTACAACACCTCTAAGAGCAGTTTGGGTGACCTCTGAAAAGGGGACTAATGGGTCACCTACGTATCGTCTTCTTGGCACTATGGGCATTTCCCTCGGGACTCAGCTAAAACGGCTAACTGAAGACTTTATTTGTTTTTGCATTAATTAACCTCTCTGTCCCATCAGTTCTTGTAAAACCTTACAGACATTTCAGATCAGCATAACTTCCTTCAGGATCAACTCAGTTCTTTGGCTGCTGCAGTATTCCAAAACTAAAAAGGCCTACATCTGACCACTGCTAAGGATGGGATTTGTGCCTTCCTCCCTGCTGATTTCACACTAACAAATCCAGACTGGTTCCGAAGATACCCAAAGGCATAGGAATCAGTCAATAAATTCAACAAGCCTCCTCCTGTGGATGGAGTTTTGGTTCCCCCCCCCACTCTGGCCCCTCTTGATCAAACCTTTCTTCCTTCTTATCTTCATACTTACGTTTATACCTGCTTTTAACTGCTCTACTTCCTGAAGGAGCTTTCCTTATATCTGAACAGAACATTCCAACATAAACTCTTGCCTACAATGGCTCCACTCCTTCCTGACACATCTGCAGGAGACCTTTGGGACACTAGAGTTCTGGCTGCAAGAAACCTTCATCTCTTTCACCCCAGAGCAGATATAGTTCCTTACAGGAGTCCTCCATTTTATCCTGATCTCTTCTTTCACTGCCCTCCAGCCGCGTTATTTCTGCTAGCTTACTCTGATGTAGCACTCCTGGCAGTGGAACAAGTCACTGTTACCCCGAGTTACCTGGAAGGAAAAATTCCTCCCAGCATTCTTTCACCTCCCACTATAACCCTTGGCTTCATACCCTGCTGTCCTTACTCAGCCTGCTAGGTGCCCCTCCGTTTCTAGCTTTTCTAAGTGAAATATCCTTTCACTAACCACAACCCTCCCCCTCCTACCCTGGTCATATGTTCCATCCTTCTACAGACTCTACTCTTACCTCTCCCCTTAATCTCTGCATAAGAGAGCTGGGTACCCCTCTTAAACAGAACTCACCAGCTCTCAAAGGCAGCCAATTCCATTTACTCATCTAAATGTTGAATCTGTCTGCCCACCAATGTCCAGAGAGCCTGGGCTGCCCCTGCCTCCTCTTCACCACGGGTCCACACCCCTCTCACACAACATCTTTACATAATGACTGACCGATCCCTTGCCAAAACCCGTAACAGACCTCCAAAGCAGTACCACTTTCCCCAGCCTTTTACCAGCCCCACTCTTTCCATAATCCCAAACTGCAGGCTATCTCTCTCCTCCAGCTGGTCAACTCTACAGGTATCCTTCCCATTCTGACCTGATCCAAACACCTGCAGTCCTTCAAGACACAATACAAATCCTTCCCCTACCCTGTATGGTGCCCCTTATCTATGAACACCCACTTCCTTTTACAAAGCTCCTCTCTGTCTCTTGCTTCACCTCTCCCCCTTCCCCTCCCTGGGTAATTTCTCAGCTCCATTCTGTAAGCAGATCATTCATTTTCAACCCTCTAACATCATTATTTTTCAGAGGTTTCTCTAGGAAGGCATGGGAGCAATCAAATAATCCACCAAGGTTGATGAAGTTAAGCAAGGTGGTGGCATACACCTTTAATCCCAGTACTTGGAAGGCAGAGGCAGGTGGATCTCTGTGAGTTCTAGGCCAGCCTGGTCTACAGAACAAGTTGCAGGACAGCCAAGACTACACAGAGAAACTCTGTATCGAAAAACCAAAACAAAATCAAACCAAACCAAACCAAAAAAACCTCTCCTCCTGCTATAAGAAGTCAATTTATGGCCACTTAGATCCTGGTGATGGAGCTTAATCCCAATCCTCCATGCCTCCTCTTCGGAAGAAAGTAGACAGTGAGGGGGTGCATCACTTCCCTGTTGCAGGATGTTCTAATCACATTGTAAACTCCAAGCCTGTGTTAATTAAATACAACTAACTGACAGAAAGTAATCATACAGAGTCAGAGGGAGTTTGAAAGATGGATAGAGAGACACGCAGGAAGTAGTAGGGAGGGACTTTGAGTGTGGCAGTCTTTTTTGGTTTGGGGCAGTGGAAGGACACTCTTGCTGGTCGCTGGCTAAAGAGGAAGGTCAGCTTGGTTGCTTCTCAGCCTCTCTGAGCTAGCAAGTTTTCACCCCCGCATCTGACTCCCAAGTCTTTATTGGTAAATTGAATGATAGAGATTTAGTAAAAAGCTACATTTGTTGGCAGCAGCAAGAGGCAGTTCCAGCAGGACATAAAAGTTCCACTGGCCTTTGCCTGAGCAATGGGTGACCTGTGGGCAGGAGCTGCAGCCAGCGGCTGAAACAACAGTAGATTTAGGTGCAGCCACGGTGCCAGTGATAAAACAATATTTTGGTGCTCCAACTTATGCATGACCACGCTGGTGGAGAAGTCACACCAGTCTGTGCCACTTATGCTAGGAAATCTTGGGAGAAGCTCCAGCTCACTGCCAATGTAGCCACTGCTGTGGACAAACTGAGAAGTCAGTGGATTTGGTGAGACACCTGGGAAGTCCTTAAGGAGGGAGAGAGTTAAATAATATTTTTAAAAAAATCTTTCCCATGCTAAGGATGTGAATAATAGTAGCATAGAGAGTTAGGACCCTGTATAGTGCTACTATGGATGGCTTGCAATAAATAAAAGGATAAATGACTGAGCATGGATTGACAATGCTGATTTTTAAAAGTATTATCAGTCTAGTAATTCATATTTTAACCATCATAGCCACAGTGGTTTTATATGCCAAATATAAAAAGTGGTTTGATAATTGTGTCAAATATGAAAAGTTGACTGATAGGATACAAGTTTTAGAAAGACATATAATGAAAATAAGAAAAATACTCAGACACAGACAGAGGAATTTAGACAAGAACCTACTTTGCCACCACATAGTGAAACGGAAGAGGGGTGGCCAAGGTTATTAGAAAACCAACCTTAGTTTACCCAGATACTACACATAAATGACCAGCAGATGATAGGCATCCCCAAGGTTATGAGTAAGTTAAATGGAATCCTATAGAGATATTTAGATTTGAGGAGATTTAAGGAAGCAGTCATTTCATATGATATGCCCTATATGAAGCAGATGTTAAATTCATGGGTGATGATGGAAGTCACAAAATAATCCCACACCAGTTTAGAATTGTGAAGAATAAAAAGATTTTTATTTAAGGGAAATTTACAGATCACTGTCCTAGATAACAGTCCTCTGTGCAAACAGGAACAGAGTCTAGCAGCCAGAAGCAAGAGAGAGTGGGCATACACTTTACAACTACTTTTAGAGTATCAGAGACCATGCTTACGTGGTTTGGTATCTTAAAGGTTATTGGCTTAAGGAGTAGAATGTCCTCCCACAGCACAGCCCCACCCTGTATCAATATTTTGTACAACGGCTGTTAGAAATAACATGTAAACAGCTTCCTCAATCTATAATTTTACTACTATACAGATGATCTCTTATTGACTAATTCAGAAGCAGACACATTAGAAAAAAAGTTTGATGACAGGCGATGGTGGTGCACACCTTTAATCCCAGCACTCAGGAGGCAGAGGCAGTAGGATCTTTGTGAGTTCGAGGCCAGCCTGGTCTACAAGAGCTAGTTCCAGGCCAGGCTCCAAAACTACATGGTGCAGGAGACTTGTCTGTTTTCTGTCAGTCATGTTTTAAATAAATGCTGATTGGCCAGGTAGGAAGTATAGGTGGGTCAACCAGACAGGAAGTAGAGGCAGGGCAAGGAGAAAGTCTGGGAAGCAGGAAGCTTCCCTGGCATTCCTGAGCAGATCTCCAAGGAAGCAGCATGTGTCCCTGTCCCAGCTAAGAAAAGGTACCGGCCATGTGCCTGGCATGGATGGGAACAATGGGTTAATATAACTTATGGGAGCTAGTAAGAAGCCTGAGATAATGGGCCAATCAGTTAATAACCTAATGTAGACTCTCTGTGTGATTTTCTTTGGGGCTTGCCAGCTGTGGGGTACTGGGCAGGACAGAAACCCCAACAAGCAGGACCTTCATGTTACAACTACAGAGAAACCCTATCTCGAAAAAAAAAAGTTTGATAAATTAAAGAAAATTTTGCCTAGTTAGGGATTACAAATTCCTCCTGAAAAATACCAAGAGTAGATTGTATTCATTACCTAGAATATAAGATAGGTTTGCAGAAATGTCAACCACATAAAGTACAAATCAGGAGAGATCAATTACAAACTTAATGATTTTCAAAATTTCTGGGAGGTATTAACTGGCTACAGTCCAAAATTAGATTAATTACTCAAGAGCTAAGTCATGTGTTTTAAACCTTACAAGGTAATACAGGCTAAAACTAGTCCAATATAATTATCATCCGAGACTGAGGGAGAATTTACTCTGGTAGAAAACAAATTACAGGATGCACATGTGGATTGCTTGAATCCAACGCTTGACTGGAAGTTAGTCATTCTACCTTCTACTCATTCTCCCACAGTAAATCTTTTTTGTTTGTTTGTTTGGGACAGGGTTTCTCTGTGTAACAGTCCTGGTTTTCCTGGAACTTGCCTTGTAGACCAGGATAGCCTTGAACTCACAGAAATCTGCCTGCTTCTTCCTCCTGAGTGTTGGGATTAAAGATGTATGGCCTCAACACCCAGCTTCTCCCACAGTAATTTTTATGCAGAGAGAAGATTATGTCTTAGAATAAGTATTTTTTAGCACACAAACAGTAAAAAAATGAAAGACCTATGTAGAAAAGGTTTCTGAATTGATTCTTAAAGGAAAATTGATTTTATCAATTAGCAGAAATAGACCCAGGAGAAATTGTAGTACCTTTTACTAATTCTGAAATTGCCTCATTATGAGCAGAAAGTGAACACTGGCAAAGAGATTGCAATAATTTTTAGGAGAGATAAACCACAAATGTTCCAAAAGCAAGAAACTTCAATTTATCAAAAGAACCAATTAGATTCTCCCTCATATAATAAAAGTGTTGTGGGAGCTCCTTCAGCCAATAGCCTTTAAGATACCAGGTCCCTTGGACATGGTCTCTTATACTATAATTGCTGAGGTAAAGCATGAGCTCATGTTCTCACTTCTGGCTTTAGGATTCAGTTTCTCTTCCCAGTCCATGCAGAGGACTGTGATCTAGGACTGTAATCTGTGAGTCTATCCCTAAATAAATAACCCTTTATTGTATGTAATTCTGAGCTGGTGTGGGATTATTTTGTAACTTCCAACAACATCTGGCACCCAGACTTTTTGGGATCGGTTCGGCAGCCTCGTGGTGCCTTGAGCACTGACTCTCCTGCCCATGGCTCCAGTCGGCACTCAGATGCAGCACACTACTGCTCAGTGCTCCCCAGCTCGTGACCAATATGCTGCTGCTTGGCATGTTACACTGGCGCATACTGGAGCGCACAGTCCATGACTCTCACTGGGTTTACTCTTTATCCTGCTCACCAACTCTTGGAATCACTTTGATAGCCTTAATAACTGCTCTTAATTTGTTAAACAAAGCAAATTTTTCAGTATGTAAGCAATACACGCTGTTTGCCACTGCTACCGTCTCTCTCATGTAGTCATGAGACTACAACTGAGACATCTGCTGAACAATAATAATTATTACACTACTCAAGTTCACCATAACTGCCTTACAACAGGTAAGATCTGAAAAACTACAAAATGACCAATATTATAACTCTCAAGGAGTTCAATAATTATTTTGCTTATGCTATGCACAGTATTCTGCAAGGCTTATGTGAGTTTCCTTCTACATTCCTTTATCTGATTCTAGGGATTAGTTTTGTTTTTCATATTATCTCATTAAGAAAATGGTTTGGAGAACAACACAGTGAGAGCTGGAGGAAACAAGCTCCACCAGGAGCAAAAGCCAGGAGCAAATCCAGCCCTGGGAGCCAACCCAGTCCTGGGACACTGCAGACCAGGATTGAGCCAACAACCTGACCCAGAGTCTACGACTTCCACCAGAACCAGAGTGGGACTGAATCAGTTACCTAAGACACAGAGAGAAAAAGCTCCACCAGGAGCAGAAGCCAAGAAGCAATCCCAGTCCCAGGTCATGAGCAGACCAGGATTGACCCAGCGACCAGACCCAGAGCCAATGATCACCAACAGAACAAGTCTAACTCGAAACCAGAGACTTCTGCAAAAGGAGATCCAGACCAAGATTTACAGAAACACATCAAAGCCAGCAGCCTAGACCAAAGTAGACCTAAGACAGCAAACTCAAAGGGAGGAGACCAAAGCACAGGAGCACTGAGCTACCTTCAGGAACAGGAATAACCAACAGGGTAACTAGAACTGTGACACTGACTGTACCACGAGGAAAACAATCTTAGCTTTGGGTTCACTGGCACCTAGAATCCCAATTATCTAACAGATTCTCAGACAGCCCCAACCACACCCATTAGAGGAAAAGATGAGTAAAAAAAGATAAGATCACATGCTACACCACAAGGAGGAACACAATACCAGTAAAACCTAAAGTCCATATGAAACAAAGACCTGAACAACCAAATGTGGAAGAACCAGAAGAAAATGATCCAAAAAATAACCTCAAGAAAATGTTTGAAATTCTTAAAGATGAAATTAGAAATCACCTTAAAGAAATGGAGGAAAAAACAAAAAAAATTGCAAGATATCAGCAAATCACTTAAAGAAAACCAAAAAAAAAAAAAACAACAAAAAACAAAACCAAAAAACTCAAACATATAACAGAAACCCTTCAGGACTAGAAAACTGAGATAGAAAAAATAAAGAAAACACAAGCTGAAGGAATTATAGAAACAGAAATCATGAGGAAAAGAACAGGAACCACAACTGCAAGTACAAACAACAGAATACAAGAACTAGAAGAGAGAATCTCAAGCGCTGAAGATAAAATAGAGGAAATAGGCTCATCAGTTAAAGAAAACATTAAATCTAACAAAAACTTAACCCAAAATATCCATGAAATGTGGAACAACATAAAAAGGCCAAATCTTAGAATAACAGGTATAGAATAAGGAGAAGAAGCTCAACTCAAAGGCACAGAAAAACTATTTAACAAAATCATAGAAGAAAACTTTCCCTCCCTAAAAAAAGATATGCCTATGAAGACACAAGAAGCTTACAGAACACCAAATAGACTGGATCAAAAAAAAAAAAAGCCCTCTCGCCACATAATAATCAAAACACTAAACATCCAGACTAAAGAAAGAATACTAAGAGCTGCAAAGGAAAAACTACAAGTAACATATAAAGGTAGACCTATCAGAATTACACCTGACTTCTCAATGGAGACAAGGAAAGCCAGAAGGTCATGGTCAAGCATTATGCAGACATTAAGAGACCACGGATGCCAGCCCAGACTACTATACGCAGAAAAACTGTTGATCACCATAGAAGGACAAAACAAAATATTCCACAACAAAACTATATTTCACCAATAGCTACAAATCCAGCCCTACACAAACTACTAGAAGGAAAACTTCAACCCAAGGAAGATGGCTACACCAACAAAAACACAGACAATTGATGATCTCATTACAGCAAATCCCGAAGAAGAAAAAAACCGCACAAATTAACATCACCAACGATGAAAACCAAATTAACAGGAGATAGCAACCACTGGTCATTAATATCC
>JAQHUG010000014.1:206072-232388 GCA_028555095.1 Dicrostonyx torquatus | reverse complement strand
CATTTCCTTAAGTGTCTTTCAGCCATTTTAGAAAGCCAGCCTACAAACCATAATCACAGAGAACTTAGACAACAATGAGGACACTAAAAGAGACTTACATAGACCTAATATACATGGGAAAGTATAAAAAGACAAGATCTCCTTTATAAACTGGGAGCATAGGGACATTGGGGGAGGGTTGAATGGTAGAGGGGAGAGGCAGGGAGGGAGCAGAAAAAATGTAGAGCTCAATAAATATCAATAAAGAAAAAAATCTGAAAAAAAGAATGATTGAAAGCTGAGAAAAAATATTTGAGCAGGGCAATGTTAGCCCATGCCTTTAATCACAGTAAAGATAGACAAATCTCTCTTGTGGTTGGTTGTTTTCTAAATTACATTACAGTAAAAAAGGTGGTGGTGGTGGTGGTGGTGGTGGTGCAGCGCATCTTTAATCCCATCATCTAGAAACAAAATTCAGACACAGCTCCTAATTGGTATGTTTGCATACTAGAGAAATCACAAATCATATTTAAAGACTATTACAGAACCCTCTCCTGGGTTTCTAGAAAGATGGGCTATACTTGAAAATTAATGTCCTTTGTGATCTAAAAATAAGTAAATGTTAACCTTTACTATATATATATATATGAATAGAAAAAGGAATCATGAGTATATCTATCCACACAGACCAAGGTACATTTAATTTCAAAATAAAAAATAAGCAAATAGAAATAAAACTTTTAATTAAAAGATAATACTTTTTCTGTTGCCCAATTTTTTTCTCTTAACAAAAATAGGCTGCCAAAAAGGGAACTCCCCAAAGTTAGGGTTAGGACAGGGCTTTTTTTCTTTCCAGGAGAATAAAAGTATATAACTAAGGAATGTGAAGACCCCTGAAGAAGTACAAATCATCCAGAGAAAAATGTCTCAAGAAAAAAGAGTAAATTGGTCTAATGGTATAACATACTTCCAACAGGGTAGAAGTTCATAAATCTTCCCATATGCTTGTTTTTGTTGCTTTCTACAAATATAAAAGCCAAATGGCCTTTTTGTGGTCCCAATTCAATGAATAATCAAAGCTGGCTTTGGAGATGGAGCATGGCTCTTTTTTTCTCTAAACTCATGCATGTTTATTAAAGGAAAATCCAAAATCTCTGCTCCAGAGTCACCTGGTATGCGACAGAAATAAATCAAAATTAAGAGACTATTCTATTGTCACTAATCTCATAAATGACTTTTTTAAAAAAAAATTTTATTTATTATTTATACAGCATTCTGCTTGCATGTGTTCCTGCAGGCCAGAAGAGGGCACCAGATCTCATTATAGATGGTTGTGAGCCATCATGTGGTTGCTGGGAATTGAACTCAGAACCTCTGGAAGAACAGTCAGTGCTCTTAACCTCTGAGCCATCTCTCCAGCCCATAAATGACTCTTTAAAATTTTTCTTAAGGTATAAATTTTCTCTCAAAATCTATTAGATTATTATGTACATATAAATTTTCTGTCATGATATTAATGGTTATATAAAGTACTAATTCTAGAAATAAACTTTATCTAGCTTTCTATATATGTTTTCAGGTTTGAGTCTGAAGCAGGTAACTAGAAACTAAGTTTGTATACCCCAGGTGTATTTAATAGATTGTGGCCCTCTCATCTCTCAGAGATCTCCTGAATATGGCCTTTAAAATTTTTAAAGCTTCTACAATAAACCATGACCATTCTTAACAGTAACCTTTGAGGTCTCCAAGATGATGATGGGGCGGGCCATGTAATGATGGATTCACCTGGATTGTGCTAACACCACTAACCAGACACACACCATCCAAATATCAGCTTTGGACTACAAACTGCTCAGGATAACTTCAAAGTGGCTAGGAAAGATGGTCCAGACTCATAGACGACCCCAGCCAGGACTTCAGATAAGCCCTACACTTTCCTATCACACAGAGACTGGACAACAAATGATACAACTGGCTCTCCCAGGACTTGACCATTATCCCAATTACTCAGGGTCCCCTAAAGATGCCAGATGCCATCACCCCAGACAATAGGGAGTAATTTTAAGAACATGACACCCACATTCCCAAAAGGTGTGGTGGTGGTTTTTGGTCATTCAGGTGGTTATGGATGTTTGTCATTGTTTAGGAGGACGGGTTGCAAGTTGTTATTGATCATGATCAGGGAGAAAACAAGCAAAGGAGGTAAGTTTTGGGGACCTGTTTCTTTTTCTTTTCTCTATCATTTCTCTCCTATCTAGGGATAAAAAAAGGGGGGGAGAGGAAGGGGGATGAAAAGAAAGAAAAGGGGATGCATGAATCATAGGATAAAAGGGTAGATTATTGAATCTACTTTTAAACTAAAAAGCAACTAGCTGCAAATATTTACATTGGTATGGTCTTTTGCATACTGATACAAAGTTAAGGTCATTTTTGTTATAACATACTATATATAGGCTTTTACTCTTATTTAAGATACTGTACCTAAGCAACTCATTTAAAAATGTAATGAAACATTCTAGTCCTTGAAAGCTACTATTAAAAACTGTTTAGAATAATAAGGAAATGCAGGTTAGTAGTTAGTAACTTAGAACACTCAAACTTGTAGTCATGGTAGGTATGTTTTCAAAGTCAAATAGAGACCTTATTTTATATAGAGAGGTGGTCTACAAATACTTCAGAGATCTAAAGAAAATATCATTTAAGATGTTTTAGTAGCATAAGGTTTTTCATGACAGTGAGATACTGTCTGCTCCTGGCAGCACCAATCTAGTTCAGAGAAGATGATAGGCGTCGAAAAAACTCCATATGGAGTTTACTTTCTTTGTAGCAAAGATTAGCCACTGGGCAATAAAGTATCCTTGCCTTGACTGCTGACAGTATGCTGTCCAAACTGGACAAGCAGGACAGAAAGTAAGTCGACTGCCAAACTTTGCCAAGACAAGTTAGGTCAATCCTTCAAACTTTCTGCTTCACTGAAAAGTATGTCAGATATTCTGGGCTTGTACACCAAAGATGGATGCTCCAATGCTGCAGAACCTTGGGTTACGGTCCAGCCAGTCAGCCATCTCTGTCATTTCTACAGTTTTGGAAGGTGCTTACTCTGCACTTTCTGTTTACTCAGGTAATATTTTATCATTCTCAGATCTCTGATAGGGCTGAAGACTAGATAGTTATAGTTTTATAGTTTTCATTGCTACCAAGTCCAAAAAAGAAACTTATGAAAAAGATGTAAAGTTTATAAAGGTTGAGAGATATCTAAGAAAATGTTTTAAGGTTTTAAAAGATATTTCTAGGTTGGTAATACAATTATGATAGGAAGTGATTCAGGTACAAAACTTTGGGTTCACCAAGATAGGACAGATATAATAGAGTACTTTCTCCAAAGTTGCCAAATACAAATGGACTGGACACTATGCATGTCATTTTACCTGATAATTGTTTTTACTATACATAGTTTTGCTGTGTTAGAGTTAAAATCCTTTCCTTTTTATTTAGACAAAAAGAAGAAAATGTTGCAGGATATTCAATCACACTGTGAACTCTGAGACTATGTTAATTAAATATAATTAGTCTTGGGTCAGGAAGGGAGCCAGCAACCAGTTGACAGAAAGTAGTAATAGAGAGTTAGAGGGAGTCCTGAAGATGGATAGAGGTGTGCAGAAGTAGTAGTGAGGGACTTTGAGTGTGGCAGTCTTTTTCTGTTTGGGGCAGTGTCCAGTGGAAGGACACTCTTGCTAGGTCTCCAGCTGCAGAGGAACGTCAGCTGGTTGCCTCTTAGCCTTTCTGAGCTAGCAAGTTTTCACTCCAGTATCTGACTCCAGAGTCTTTATTGGTAAATAGAATGATAGATATTTAGTTAAAATCTATATTTGACTGCAGTGGCAAGAGGTGGTTCCAGCTGGGTCCAAATTGTCTGCAGGGCTTCTGTCTGTGGGTGAGCTGTGGGGCAGTGGTGGTGGAGCTACAGTCAGTAGATGAAACAGCAGCAGATTCAGGTGCACTCCTCTTTTCATCTGTCCTCAGTGTCCAGAAAAGCCTCAGGTGGACTTAGAAACCTAGGCAGAAAAGATGACTGACAACACCTGGGGAAGCTTCTGATAAGGAGCTCCATATACCAAACCTCCTGATATGCACCACTTCCAGACTGGGGGAAACTGACCTTTACTGTCCTATAAATTTCCATGTCCCCTGCGTCACATGCACTTAGTCTCTGCTCCCTCAGAGAGACTGGCCCTTTTGTACTGCTGATTAAAGAACACCTCTGCTTCTGGAGAGGCCTGTCTTCTTTCTATTACTTCTGTCTCCTTGGTCAATCCCAACCTAACAGTTTTAGATAGGTGTGATGGTGCACACCTTTAATCCCAGCACTCAGGAGTCAGAGGCAGGTGGATTTTTATAAATTCCAACATTCAGAACTAGGGATGAGGATGTAGTTCATTGTAGAGGGTGTGCTTGGAATGTATGAAGCCCCAGGTTTCACCTCAGACTCCATCAAACAAATATCAGAATAAAATGCAGTGTTACTCAGCAATTCAAAGCCTAGGGTACAAAAACATACACGAATATTCACAAACAACATTATTTATAATAGTCAAAAAGCAAAAACAGGGGTTAGAGAGATGGCTCAGTGGTTAAGAGCACTGGCTATCTTCCAGAGGACCTGGGTTCAAGTCCCAGAATCTATGTGGCAGCTCACAACCATGCCTAACTGGTTTCAGGGGATCCAGCTCCCTGTTTCTGGCCTCCCTGAGCACCAGGCATACACACAATAAAGACATACATGGAGGCAAAACATCCATACACATAACATAAAAAACTAATAGTAAATTTTAAAACCGTGTATGGCCATACACAGATAAGCAACATGTAGTACAGGCTCCAACAGACTACTCAACCATGAAAACAAATGAAACATCCATTCATGCAAGCCATACAGAAGAGGCCACATATTTGATAATCCCATTTATATAAACACACAAGAATACAAACTTAGAACAGAAAGGGGGTGGGGCGGGAAATGGAGGACAGTGATGTCTAGAATCTGACTGCTATTTGAGACTATAAGATATTCTAGAATTCAATAGTGATGACAGTACAGTCTTGTGGATAAAGAGTTACCGAAACAAACATTTTAAAAGAATTTTACACCGGGTGGTGGAGGGCACATGCCTTTAATCCCAGAATTTGGGAGGCAGAGGCAGGCGGATCTCTTGAGATTGAGAGCTTGGTCTACAGAGTGTAGGACAGCCAGAGTTACACAGAGAAACCCATGCTTAGGGGGGAAAAAAGATTTTACAATATGTTTTTCGAGGTAGGGTTTCTCTGTGTAGCTTTGTAGCCTATTTTGGAGCTTGCTCTGTAGATCTCGAACTCACAGAGTACTGGATTAAAGGCGTGCGCCACCACTGCCCGCCTCTTCAATTATATCTCTAAGAAAATTTTCTAACTTCTCTCCAGTTCTACTCCTTCAAATCTTTCCTGTGTGATTTCAGTGCCTGGATCACAATCTGATCAAATGCTCAGCTCAGAAACCTACGAATTCTAACCATCCGGTCACGACAAGTCTATCACGTAATCTGTCTCCATTCTCTTTCCTCCGCACCTTTCTGTCTCCTGGCTTAAGGTGCTGCCGCTTTCACCCCGTTCACATTCTTCAGCGACTAGCGAGGACCTCTACCCTCCGGGTGAAGCTGAAACCCTTCACATGACTTCACGGGGGCCTCTCAAGACAGAGCTGCACTAGCCAGGCACTCTGCCTGCACCTGGCGCTTCTTCACCTGCGCGCCCCATGAGCGGATGCCACCGCACTTTGTTTTTTCTTTTTCTTTTTTAAGATCTATCTATTTACGTACTCTATGTGCATGGGTGTTTTGTCTACATGTGCATTTGCATACCAGAAGAGGGCACAGGATCCCATGGGACTACAGTTATAGATGGTTGCGAGTCACCACGCGGATGCTGGGAATTGAACTCAAGACCTCCTGTAGAGCAGCTCTTAACCGTTGAGCCATTCCTCCAGCCCCGCACTTCTTTAAACGCTACAGTCACTACTCTCAACCCGAGGCTCCAGAGCACTTAGTAGAATTCACGCAGCGCGCCCTGTCACCGTGCAGCCAGCAAGACGCACCCCCCGTTGGCCCCGCCTCACGCTGTCCGGAAACGCTCACAGCCGCACAGGAACACCGGAAAAGGACCCTCGCTCCCTCTTCAAACCCCACACCACACACATAGTCTTGCGCACGCGCAGGCTCTGCGCCTGCGTACTCGTCCCTCTCCGCTCTCAAGCCTCAGCGCGCAGGCGCAGTCCGATGGCTCTCGGTTGAGAAGGTGCGGCTGCAGCGCGGGAGGTAGGAGGAGCCGGGCATCGGGTTGGTGACCCGGTGGGGGTGTGGGGCCTGTCAGTTCCCGCTGTTAGCCCTCTCGTGCGAGGCCCGTCGGCGTCTGTCTAGTCCGTCGGCGCCTCCGGCCACTGAATGGCAGGAGCTATGCTCGGTAGACAGGGGCAGCGCCCCGGAGGGAGGTGGGGACAGTGCTCTGGCCACCGGACAGCCCAGCGCTCGGAACGATCTGTCTGGCTTTAGGACCGCCAGGGCGTTTTCCCAGGCAGTGCCTCACTTGGGTCTCCAGTGAAGGTACGCGGGGAGGGTCCGCCCCCCCCATCCATTCATTCCCTCGACGCTTGCAGGGAGCTGACAGGTAGGGCGCCGAGAAGGCCTGACTGCTTTGCCCTCTGGAAGCTGGCAGCCTGGTGGGATCCGTTATGTCGTTTAGTAGATATTGGTGGAGCACCTACCGGAGAGGGACGTCTTATCACTCGGTTGTCAGCGGAGATGTGGGGCCTCAACACTGATGAAGTGTGAATTATACATATCTAACATGATACAATTCAGTTTGCCTAAGCTCTCTCTCCCTGCAAACCTTTTCCTCTACCATTGTTCTTCACTCCCACTGTATCAAACTCTTTGTAGTTCGTGAATTCAACAGATAGTTGGGTACCCGACAAGCCACAGAAATTATAAAGTAAATAAAATCTCTAGCTAACTGAGGTGTTGAACTTCATTAACAGATAATTCAGTGAATAAAAACGTAGGATCGTAGGACCTGAACTGCAATGCCTAGAATCTCTGCCTTGCCGCTTCAAAACTGTTCCTCGCTCTGCTTGTGCCTGATTCCACCGTCTAAAGAAAAGATGACGGTAGATTGTATTACATAGGATTGCTGTAAGGATTACATGAGTTAAAGATTTAAAAAGCACTTGGTGTAGTGTCTGGTACACAAGCATTCAATAAGTGTTATGCACTGCAAGTGATTATAAGCCTTGACAGATGTCGCTGTGGCGACCATGTGTGAGAGTACAGAATGGGGGGGGGGCAGGGCCCATTGAAGGAATGAGGGAAACCCCTAAGATTATTGCATTACTAGATTTGGAATGAATAGATTTCTGCCATTGGGTTATTTAGGCTGGTGTGCGTGTGTGTGTGTGTGCACGTTTGTGTGCGCATGTACGTGGTCGTGTGTACAACCAAGGTCAGATGAAAATGTTGGGTATACCGCTCTATCACTGTTGGCCGTATCCCCTCAAGATAGGGTCTCTCACTGACACCTGGAGTTGGAATTTTCCAGTGGGCTGGCTAACCATCAAGTTTTGGCAATTCTGTCTCCATCTCCGCTACCCTCTGCCCAGCACTGGCTTTTTGACATGGGTCCTGGATAGTTAAACTTGGGTCCCATGCTTGTGCAGGAAGCACACTTACTCACTGAACCATCTCCCCAAATCCAGATTATTCAGTCTTGATTTCTGAACCCCAGTACACTGTGTGCCCCAGGAAACACTCATGCCCACTGTTCCAACCTTTGCATGCAGGCAGTGTAGCGAGTCCCTGTGGACTAAGGACAGAAAAGAGTAGCCTTTTTGCTCTCTTGGGTATACAAGGACACACCCTTTATCTCTTTATTCCAGTCATTTTGCAAAATTTGGTGACACCCCCTCATCATCTGAGGAAACAATAGCTGGGGGTTTGAGGCCACTATAGGGAGATGAGCTCCCTGTAATTAGTGGCAGCTGGCCTTTATATTTTTCTCCAAATTTCAATAAAAAACACACTCCCAAGATACTCATTTTTTTTTTCCTGCCTGGAGACTTTGTATTGGCAGGCTTCTAGGTGTACATTCGTGTGTGTGTGTGTGTGTGTGTGTGTGTGATGTGCTTGTGCTGGGTCATACTGTGGGACAATTTTACTTCTATCCAGGCTGTGCCTTGGAGATTTTCCCCATACCCTACATGCTCTTGTACTTTCTTGGAGGAAATGGCATAAAATAGCAATAACTGTCTAATTATACTTAGATGCTTTTGGTTTTCCACAGATACGAAATTAAATGAACCCATACCCTTTATCACCATGGAGATCGTGGAGAATCAGTTCATATGTGTTCTGTCTCAGAGGCAGCAGTTGGACAGCAACATACTCTCTCCCTTGTGAACATTAACAGGGAGTTTTTAAAACCTGTTTAACTATGGATTCAAATTGAAGAAAGATATATAAGTCATTATGGAGAGAAAAGCAGTTGTGCAGTCTCCAGGTAAATCAGAGAGAAGAGGAGCCCTAGTGTGGTAAGGCCGAAGCAGGCTTATTCATGAGTGTCTCATCTGTGGACATGTTTCCAGATCGCTCTTCACTCCCCTAAAGACAGACCTGAAAACCTTAAAACGGGTCGAACAATGGATGAGTCAGATGATGATTTCAAAGAACTCTGTGCCAGCTTTTTCCAAAGGGTGAGAAAAAATGCAACCAAAGAAGTGTCAGGAGAAAGGAAGAAGCCGAAGACCGCCAGTAGCTCTCAGAAGAGAGGCAAACTGAAAGAAACCAGTCAAGCAGCCACCAGGAGCAAAAGCCTTCAAGGCCCTTCAGAGAAGAAACCTCGCTCAGGCAGCCAGGCCTCTAGGCCTAAAAAGCAAGGGGCACAGAAATCCCAAGAAGGGGACCCAGCTCTCCCTGTGAATGGAAAGGGCGGTGTCCTTGCTCTTACCCCACAGCCTGTATTGTGTGAGAAAGCGCAGAGCATTCAGACAGGTAACCAGCAGGGCCCACTGGGACCCATTGATCCACGTGATGTGTGCTCCTGTAAACCGAGGCTCAGAAAACTTGCTGTAAAAGGCCAGGTGGCGTATACCTCTAATCCCAGCATTCAGGAGGCAGGGGCCGAGTGTGAGTGAGGCCAGTCTGGTCTACATACTGAGTTCTGGGACAGCCGTGGCTATGTAGAGAGATTCTATCTCAAACAAAACAAAGAGTCAGAGAATGAATACTTTGTTTTTAAGATCATATAGTTTGGCAGTTGGCTCTCCTTGTTTATGGGTTCACCCTCTGTCACGTGGTCAGCATTTAAGGAAAGAAATAATCTGTGTTTATATGTCTTTTCTCTCTCTCTTTTTTTGTTTTGTTTTTATTGCATAGCAATACAGTGTAGCGACTATTTGCTCAGCATTTACTGTGTGTTGGGTGTTATATTAATCTGTAGCTGAATTAAAGCACACTAGTTGTACACAGGTTAAATTCAGATAGTGTACTTTGTTTTTGTCTTTATGGGTTTTTTTTTTGTTGTTGTTGTTTTTCGAGACAGGGTTTCTCTGTGTAACAGCCCTGGCCCACCCTAGAACTAGCTCTGTAGACCAGGCTGGCCTTGAACTCACAGAGCTCCACCTGTCTCTGTGACCTGAGTTCTGGGATTAAAGGTGTGCACCATCACCACCCAGCGCAGCTAGCATACTTTGTAGAAAGGGCTGGAAATCTGTAGGGATTCCTAGACTGATCTTCCCTAGGTACAGAGGCCAACTGTTCTTAATGGCTGCTGTAGTGTGAGAGCAGCTATTGATGATGTGACGTGAATAGGTATAAAACAAGGCTAGCCCTGGGACCACAGTTTGTGTGTCCTTTTGTGACTTTTCTGTATGTTTAGGAGCTCTGTGCTCTGTTTGCCGAAGATATTTATGAAATTGACAGTAGTCATGTCAGCATAAAAATAATGGTGCTTTTTGTATTTTTGTGAATTAATTCTAAGGTAGGTGGGTTGGGATGGGTCAGCCAATTTGGTTAGGCTGAGGAGGCTTTCAGAGGGTGTACTACAGGTTCAAGTTCCCTGCCCTGTCACCCTTGGCATCCTCAGCCATATGCTTGATATAACTACCCTCTTCACACAGAACTGAAACCAGCCTCGCATGATGCGTTCTTCAGGCTTCTGATTTCTGTTTCTGATTCCTCACCTTCTGTGTCCTCAAGAACATTTTTTCTAGCATGGGTGCAGAGTCTTTCAGCAGTGGTGGTAAAGTCTGAGCCACTGGAGACCACTGAAGGTCTGCGGAAAACTGCCCAGGTACTCTGTGCAGCTGGTGAAAGCTGCCCAGCTACTCTGTGCAGCTGGTGAAAGCTGCCCAGGTACTCTGTGCAGCTGGTGAAGGCTGCCCAGCTACTCTGTGCAGCTGGTGAAGGCTGCCCAGGTACTCTGTGCAGCTGGTGAAGGCTGCCCAGCTACTCTGTGCAGCTGGTGAAGGCTGCCCAGGTACTCTGTGCAACTGGTGAAAGCTGCCCAGCTACTCTGTGCAGCTGGTGAAAGCTCCATGTGATTTGCAACTTCATACATGTTAAATTGGCTCGTAGCTTCGGGGATTGATGAATCTCAAGTTAAAGAATTGGTCTAGAAAGAGACAAACACTTGTCATTAATATTTCTTTTTTTTTCTTTTTTTTTCGAGACAGGGTTTCTCTGTGGCTTTGGAGCCTGTCCTGGAACTAGCTCTTGTAGACCAGGCTGGTCTCGAACTCACAAAGATCCGCCTGCCTCTGCCTCCCGAGTGCTGGGATTAAAGGTGTGCGCCACCACCGCCCGGCCTTAATATTTCTTTAATAAGAGCTTTATTGAGGTATTACTCATATTCCATAATTTTACTCTTAAAGTGTACAGTTTAGTGTTTTTGTACATTCAGAGTTGTGCAACCACCACTACTACCACCTAACTCAAGAGTATTTGCATCACCCCCAAATGAACCCTGAGCTCATCAGCAGTCACTGGACCCAGTCTCCTGCCAGTGCTGGTGAAGCCTCAACTGGTTGGTAAAGGTGTTTTGGATTTGAGTCTAGCCTGATGGACACATGCTGTGCATATTTCCTCCTGCCAGAGAGCGCTCCCAATGGCGGCTCCCAGCCCCTTCCTTCCTGCTTCACCACGACTGCCGGGCCAATTCCCTCCAAACCCAGAGCCTCAGAGCTGGTTCTCCAACGGATGAAGCAGTTCAAGAGAGCAGACCCTGAGCGCTTACGACATGCTTCAGAAGAATCCTCCCTAAAGACCACACTGGAAGAAAATGTCCCAAGGAGCTCTCAAGAGGAGATGGTGGCAGAAAACGGTATGGTGAGCATGTTCTGCTTTCTAAGACAAGACTGTAAGAAAGGGAGACAGAAGGAGCCTGTTGGCTTCATTTCTGTGTACAGGTTCTCTGTCTGATGTTTATCTCACCCCTCATTGGAGCTAGCCAAAGAACGAGTGTCCTTGTAAAACTATTTATTACTTTTTACTTTTAATTATGCGTATGTATGTGTCTGTGTGGAGTATGTACACGGGAGTACAGGTATCTGTGGAGGTCAGAAGTGTAGGTGGAGTTTTCCTATGTAGGCAGCTGCTCCCCATTAATCACTCAGAAACTTAATATTAATTGCAGGTGCTTGGCCGTTAGCTCAGGCTTGTTACTAGTTAATTCTTACATTTAAATTAACCCATATTTCTTAGCTATGCTTTGCCATGTGAGTTGGCATCTTTTCTCAGCATGGTATGCCATCTTGCTTCTCTTTGTGTCTGTTGGCGACTCTCAGCTTCACCCTTCTGTCTCCCAGCATCCTCAGTTTGGCTCTCCCGCCTAACCTTATCCTGTTCAGCTACTGACCAGTCAGCTTCTTTATTAAACCAATTTGAGTGACAGATATCCACAGTGTACAAAAGGATTACTCTACAGCACAGAAGAAGAGTATGTTGGGTCCCCTGGAGCTGGACAGGCAGTTGTGAGCTGTCTGACATGGGTTCTAGGCGGCAAACTCTGGTCCTCTGCAAGAGCACTACACACCCATCACCGCTAAACTCTCTTTAGCTCCTAGCTTCTTACTGGACTTCTTGCATGGTCTCACTCCCTCTTTTCCTTCTTCCCTTCTCATTCCTAGTCCCCTCCTTTTATTATGAAATTATTTTTTTACAGAAAAGTTTTTTTTTTTAATTTTTTTTTAAACCACAGTAGGGGCCTAGGAAATGGCTCAGTGTGTAAAATGTAAACACAAGGACTTGAATTCAAATCCCCAGCATCTATGGCTGGGTGTGGTGGTGTACACTATAACTCTAACACTGGAGAAACAGACAGGATGATCCCTGGAAAGGTAGAAAGCAATAGAAGATGACACCTAACATTGACTCTGGCCTCCACATATGTCCGTGCGCTCGCTCTCTCTCTCTCTCTCTCTCTCTCTCTCTCTCTCTCTCTCTCTCTCTCTCTCACACACACACACACACACACACACACACACACACACACCCATCAACACAAAGCTGGGTGGTGGTGATTCACGCCTTTATTCCCAGCACTCAGGAGGCAGAGGCAGGTGGATCTTTGTGAGTTCCATGCCAACCTGGTCTACAAAGCAGGTTCCAGGACAGCCGGTACTTTCACAGAGAAACCCTATCTCAAAAAACAAAAAAACAAAAAACAACAACAACAAAAATCAAAGCAAAATAACAAAAACCTAAAGAAATCTTCCTTTATGCCAGTACTCAACCTTCTTAGCACTGTGACCCTTTAATACAGTTCCTCATGTTGTGTTGACTCCAACCATAAAATTGTTTTATTTCTATTCCATAACTAATTTTATTACTGTTATGAATCATAATGTAAATATCTGATCTGTAGCCCTCAAGTGGTCACGACCCCCAGGTTGAGAAAGGTAGCTTTATGCACTCTACCTATATTTAACAGTTGTAATATTGAGCCACACACGTACTTATTTTGGTTTTCACATCTTTTTTTGGTCTCTTGAGACAGGGTTTCTCTGTGTAACAGTTCTGGCTGTCCTGGAACTCACTCTGTAGACCAGGCTGGCCTCAAACTCACAGAGATCCACCTGCCTCTGTCTCCCGAGTGCTAAGATTAAAGGCATATGCCACCACTGCCCATGTCATTTTTCTCATCTTATTTAGCTTTGTTCATGATTCTGGAATTGGGCAGCAGACTCAACCCAAATTGGTTCCAGATGCTCCTGCCATATGTATTTGTCTCTCTATGCTTACCAGTGATGTCAGTGATGGTGTGACATCATTGACATGCCACTCTTAGATTTTCTCGCATAAGCACGATACCATTATTATACCTAAATTTATAACAGTTCCTTAGTTGCCCAAGCTATATTTTGTAGCTTATTTTTTTTCCTGAACAAAGTTCACATGCTGTGCATTGCTTTAGCTCCAATAGTCTTTTTGGGGTGGGATTCAGACAGGATTTTGCTATGTAGCTCTAGAATTCACTATGTAAAGCAAGCTGGTCTTGAGTTTAAGGTTAATCTTTATACCTCTAACCCCATCTCCAGTATTAGTATTATAGGCTTGAGTGTCATACCCAGCTCTGGATAAAATCTTTTTAGTTCAGATTGTAGAATAGCTCCCATTTTTTTTTACATTAACTTTTGAAAAGTCTAGACTAATTGGCTTATAATTTGCCACATTTGGGTTTTCTTGATTACTTGTTTATGCCATCATTTCATCTCTTTCCCCGTTACCTTGTATTTTAGGTATACTGTGAGTGAGTCAGGGGTCTGACCAGCTCTGGGTTAAACAGCTTGACCTCCACTTTTCAAAGGCTGTGAACTCTGTGTTCCTAGAGGCTCATAATGTCAGGTGATCCTCTAAGCAGAATGGCTCTTCATCTGTGCTGAGTATGTACAGACTGAAAAGAGAGGGGTTAGGTAAAAGGCTCACTGGATAGAGTACTTGCCACATCAGCATGAGGACCAGAGTTGGATCCTCAGCACCCACATCAAAGCTGAGCACATATGGGCCCCCCTGAAATCCCAGGCCTTGGGAGACCAATACAGGACGTCACTGGTACTAACTGGAAAGCTAGACCAGCTGAACAAATGAGCCAGGTATAGAAAAAATCCTGCTGCAGTAAGTTAAGAGTGATCAAGTGACCAATATCAACTTGTGGCCTACACACATGTACACATACACACATGTACATACACACATGCACATGCATGTGTGCTCGCTCTAAAGTAAATGACTAGCCAGAAACACTACTGGAGGATCCATAGCTAATTAACAATGGGGTCTCTGGGTATTGTATTTGCTGTCTTGACTTTGAGAGCCCTGAGGATTCTCAGCCTGCAATGATTGACATCTTGCTGAGTCTTCATCCCTCTGTTTAGGAAAAAGAGGAGCTGGGATTGGGGCTGTAGTTCACTGGTACAGTTTATCATATGTGAAGTCCTGGGTTTGATCTCTAATACCACAAAAGAAATAAGGCACCAAAATGAAGCTGTGCTGTTTTTGAACTTGTGGCAAGAGTAGTAGACTGAAGCAGTGTTCACGACCTGGGAGAGCTCATATTCTGTGAGATACCACATGTAAGCAGACTGCTGTTTCGTTCCCAGCCTCCCAGACTGAATAACCACACAAAAACTATGTTAGTTATAACACTGTTTGACCAACAGGTCAGGCATCTTTCTCGCTAGCTCCCTATTTTAAATTAACCCATTTCTATTAATCTGTGTATCGCCATGAGGCTGTGATTTACCAGCAAAGGTTCTTGGTGTCTTTCTCCTTTGGCAGCTACAGGACGCCAAAGCATGCATTTTTAACAAGCTTCAGGTAATCTGCATCCACGCTGAAGTATGGATAGAGCTGTTCCAAGAGTCCCCCGCCCAGTACCCACTCTCCCTAGGCTGCGCCTCTGTAAACAGGTGTGCAGAGTGGTGCTAGGTTTTAGTTTCTTTGTTCTTTGCCTAGTGCTCATGATACTTGAGCTGTAGATAAGACAAAGGGGTAAAGGTCACGGTACCTGTCTGTTCTCACGGATCTGGATGCTTACCCACTCTACAGAGTCTAAGGCCAGGCTCCATGCCACAGACAGTGATGCTGCTATGGCCCTGGCCTTACAGCAGGAGTTCAGAAAGGAGGAAGCATCTTCAAATCATGACAGCTTGGAGGAGAAGGGGTTGTTCTTCTGCCAAATGTGTCAGAAAAACCTCTCTGCAATGAATGTGACCCGGAGGGAGCAACATGTGAACAGGTAGGAGCAGCAAGGGCTGTCCCCTTTTCCATGTCAGTGACCAAATTCCAGGACACCTGATAGCATCAATGGGCATGCTGACACCTTTCATGAGGACAGCACCTCAGTTTCCTAAGCACCCGCTGAGATACAAGCCCCATGCTGTATTTCATCCACTTGAAGGGCACAAGTCCTTGGCTTTTGTGCATGTGTCACCTCCATCCATTTTGGATTACTTCATCACCTCCAAAGGGAGCATCCTCCCCCTTGGGAGTCATGTGTGTGTTGCCCCCTCCCTCTTCCTCATTCTTCTAACAGCTGCTTCCTGTGCACTGGAATCCACAGTATCTGTCCTGTGTCCATCCTGCACTTAGCCATGTTTGCAGAGCTCACCTCTGTTGTGTCAGAGTGTCACCCTCCAGCACCACTCTGTCTGTGGCTGAACAGTGACCCATGGTATGGACAGAACACACAGTTACTTCATCCATGCCAGACCTGTGGGTTTCCACCTCATGGCTTTATAGGAGAGCTGATGTGAACACATGGTTCATGGATTTGTTTGCACACTTGTTTTCATTTCCTTGGGATTTTTACTTGGGAGTGAAATTGTTGGATTGTAAGGTAAACCTGTGTTGATCTGTCCTCAGTTTCTTCAGGCATCTTTGCTCACACACATCTAAAGTTCATATCTGAGGTTGACTTCCAAGAGACAAGCAGAATCAGCTCTGGGGAATGTTGATGTAGATGATGCATTTGCTATAGTCCATGTTACTTGAGAGGGTTGTTTTGTATTTACTGACTTCCTGCAGATGCCTTGATGAGGCAGAAAAGGCACTGAGACCTGCTCCACCTCAGATCCCTGATTGCCCAATATGTGGTAAACCATTCCTCACCTCCAAGAGCCGAGTCAGTCATTTGAAGCAGTGTGCAGTGAAGATGGAGGTGGATCCCCAGCTCCTGCTCCAGGCTGTGAGGCTACAGACTGCTCAGCCCGAGGTGGGCAGCAGCCCTCCAGTACCCAGGTAAGACAAATGAAGGAGCCAAATAATGGTCTTTTCACTCCAGTTAGACTTTCCCTGAAAGCTGCTTACAGTGTTAGAGAGAACCAGCTCTCTCTTGGTTTCTGGAATAAAACAATTCAGGAAATCAAACATGGTCAAGAAAGGATTAAGGAGCACAAAGATTTTGCATGCATATAGAATCACCCATGCAAAGAATTGCTACTGCTTCCTTGAGGTCCACTCCAGAGCTTCTAAGAGTTTGGTATTTGCTTTACTTCCCTGTTTCAGTTGTGCAGCATGTTTCTTAGTGTAGCTGCATTTCCATACTGTTAATCAGATTGTTCAGCCCCATCTAGAGTTGACTAGGCAGAACCTCAAGACTATCTGTTATTCTGTGAGAATCCAATAGAATGGTTTTTGTTCATATTCACCCCACTCTTTCCCCTAGGAATGTATTTTTTGAATTGCACGAATTGATGCTTATGTATTAAAATAGGAGACTCCCCTAGCAGCTGGGAAGCAGTCCTCAACATGCAGATGCCAGGCGTGCAAGCAGCGGAGAATCAGCTCTGTCCCCTGTTCCTGAGCTGAGTCTATCTAGGTTGACCCCCAACTTTACAGACTTTTGTGGGAAGCTGTTTATCCTAGTCACTACCTTGCACATGGGTTATCAGCTGCTGGGCTGGGCCACAGCTGAGATCCCAGTGGGCAGAGGGGATTCTCCAAGCCAAGGAGTCTACCTACATTTAGTACATCCATGTTAGCCTTAGCACTGTAGGGCAGAAAGCCTTGAGGCCTTAGCATCTAATCTATTGCTTGTATCACAGATTAAACATATATGCTTTTAAAATACCGCCAAATAGTGAAACTAGATGTACATGGTTCTTCTAGAAGGCTGGTGAGTAGAAAGTTATAGGAATTGAACATCCGCAGGGGACTTTGGACCTTTCCTAAGGGGGCTTTGAACATTCCTGTGCTGAGACAAAGCCAAGGTATTTGGACTTTGGAATAGTCAGCATTTCATGGCTAGAGCACCATGCTGGTCTGAGTATCTTCTTGCCTTCCTCACTTCTTCCTTGATTTCCCCAAGCCCAAGCCCTGTCTGTGGCACAGGTACAGACAGCATCAGGGCTGCTCTTCATGCCTACTTCTTGGCAGCTGGCTGGTGCCCTTCTGTCTTGCCTATGGTTAGCTGAGTTAGGAATTGCTTACATCGACCAAGACCACACCTAAGAACCTCTGACTTTCCCTGTGTCAGATGAGCTTTTGCAAAAGCCTGAGTTATGTCACCAGCAGCAGGGCAGGCTCTCCAGAGCTGCTCCCTAACACACCTCCTTCTAGTCCAGTTGCTGGGGCTCACTCAGACAGTAGATATTTCTTTACAGCGAAAGAAGCCTTCATACAAGCTTTCTGTAAAGCAGAGAGGGGTCAGCTCTTAGGGAAGCTGCTTTGTGGCAGCAGAGTCTGGAGGCCTTGGATAGAGGTGCTGCCATCGTTCTCCTGAAGGAGGGACAGGATCCGTGCAACCAGGACTGCCCTGGGAGCATCTGAAGTTTCAGTGGGCAGAACTTGTTTGCTGCAGAGACCTTCTTGGAGCTATAGACAACGAGGGTTTAGCCACATCTACGTGTTCGGGAACCATTGATGTCCAAGAAAGAGCCCAGGCCCTCCAGTGTATGGACTTTGCTAAATTTTTAGGTTTGGGTTGAATGAGCTCACAACAAATAAAATCAGCACAGTGAAAGCCCAAGCAATTGTTGGCTCATTGCAGTGGGGCAGACACATCCATCTCTTTTGTTTCCTGTAAGATTGAAGAGGCCCAGAATCAGAGGCACTCGCTGACCTTTGTCTGTGGTTATCTTTTAACTTCAGCAACCATGCTGGAGGTTTGAAACGGAAAGGAGCCACCATCAAGAAGGAGCCACAGAAGAGGTGGAAGGCCAATAAGCCCGAGGCTCCATCTGAAGATCTGCTGGTGGCCATGGCTCTGTCTCGCTCTGAGATGGAGCAGTGTCCAGTTGTGCCCGCACTCAGACTGGAAAATGCTTTTTCTCTAGGAGCAGGTACATGTGGCTGGAGCAGAGGCCTGGGGGAGAACTTGGTGCCTGGTTGCTGGGTGAGAGTTATGGCAGCTGCTGGGATGAATGGTCAGAGCCACTTCTGACTGAGCTGCTTCTGTTTATCTCTAGAGAAGAAAAGTCGCAGGAAGAAACCCCCAGTGTGTCCCCCACAGTTGTTAACTCAGGACTTTGAGACCACAAGTAGACAGATTGAGGATCGTGCTGCCCAGCTCCTTTCAGAGGAAGTAGAACTATCCTGTACCCCACCACTTCCTGCCAGCAAGATTTTAAAAGAAGAATTGGGGCATGCAGGCTGGCGTCTGCAGCTGCCTGCAGGAAAGCGGAATTTTCTGTGGGAGTTCAGTGCCCTCACAGGAGCCTGGACTGAGGAGTCTTTCTATACAGCGGGCCTGGTCCCTCCAGTGGTGTCTCCACAGCCTCCCAAGGTGAGCCTGGTCCTCATAACACACATGGGTGGGCTTTGGAAAGAGGTGGATAGTCTAGAAATGCAACCAGATACTGGGGCTGGATGAGAAGTCCAGTAGATAGAATGGGGAGGAAGCAGCAGAAGCATTGGCTATGCCTCATGTCTCTCAGTAGCAACTCAGCAGCGCTTCTGCTAAGAAAAAGGACTTTGGTTCCCTAAATTTAGAACATTGCTAGAAAGCTTGTTTAAAATGGAAGTCCAAGTCCACTCATGTCCAGCTATTAAATCTGAGATAGAACCTTGGAACCTAGGTCCTGAACACATACTTCAGACAGTCCTGCTAAAGGTGTTCCTGAATTGGTATTTACAGCCTTGGCCATGTAAACGACATGAAATGGGCTGCCAGTTTCTGAGGACCCTTCTTCTGTACACTTGGAGGCACCAGGTAGACCTGAGCCATGACAAAATCTGCCAATACTGCAGGTTCCTGGGCTCTTTCTGGCTGCTCCTGGCTGTGACTGGTCTCTTGAGGGCCCTGTCCTATCTGCAACTTTAGATGTAGCTATGCATGTGTAGGGTGGCTGCAGCAGAACGTGTCAGTGACAATAACCAGTCACTTTCAACTTCCTTCAGGAACATGAGGTGTCACTAGAGCTGCCTAAGCAGCGAGAGCCGAGTACACAAAGGCCCCCTGCTTCCCACAGCAGCCCTCCCATAAGCCACAGCCCCAAGAGCCAGCTGCTGTCCTCCAGTCAGAGGGAGCACCAAGCTCTTCAGGATCTTGTGGACTTGGCAGTGGAGGGGATGAGCACCAGCCCATGGTCCAGCAGTCTGGGAGCACCCACAGGTGAGACGCTGGGTAGGGTGTTGGTGGGATGGCACTGGCATGTGGGCTACTGCAAGGCTCTGCTTGTCTCAGCTCAGTGTCTGTCCTCGGACATGGGTGTGATGCAGAGCGTTTGTGTGTCTCACCATCTTTCCTAAGCTCCAGCCAGAGACAGAGCTGCTTGGGCTAATCTTGTCTGCTTTACAATCCTTCTACTTCTCTGTCAGGGAGATGGGTAGAAATAATTGGGGGAAGGTTACTTTAAGTGAAGATGTCCTCAAATAATGTGTCCAGCCAAGCCTAGGATTGACACTGCCTGCTTGGGACGTGACATTCCTTTAATCTAGAAATCTTTCTCTCAGGTTTGGACTTGGAACCCAACAGTCTTCCACTGACTGGGTTTGTCCTGCCATCTAAGAAGAACCTTCAGAGGAATGACCACGCCTCCGTAAGTATGAAGACTTCTATGTTGCAAGTTAACCTTGACAACCCTTGGTGGGGCTGAGTCCCAGGCATTCTCTCTCCCTCTTGGGTCATGGCTCTGCTTGGACACTGTGGGTGTCCTCAGCAACCAGTTCTCAGAGCCAGCTTTGCTGAGGAGTCCAGAGATCCCTGGCTCCCTAAGTGACTGCCTCATTCAGGCATCTGTTCTGTGTGTTTGTTAGGGATTTCCTTCATTCATTAGAAACTCACCGTGGCTCTTTTCTATGGATTATGGGGTGGACTCCAACTAACAACCCAGTATATTTTTGTTGGTAATGAATGGCATTGGAAGATGGGTATTTGATAAGGACCTTTTTTCTTTTTCTTTCTTTCTTTTTTAAATTCTATTTATTTATTTTTTTGAGACAGGGTTTCTTGTAGCTTTGGAGCCTGACCCACCTACCTCTGCCTCCCAAGTGCTGGGATTAAAGGTGTGCGTCACCGCCACCCAGTCATAAGGACCTTCTTATGCAGAGGACCATCTTGGTGATGTCCCTGCATGTAGCTAGGAAGTATTGGGTACCAGAACAGATTGGGCTCAGGGTCCTTGTCCTTTGCATCAGGTTACTCTGAGAACCAAGTATCTTGGTGTGTATATGCTTATGAGCTGTGAGAATGTCTATCCCTGTTCCTCCTACCATAGGTCAGGGAACACACTGTAATAGAGAACCTGAGAGAGAAGCTAGCATTTGCCATTCTGGTTTAATGAGGTCCTTAATGTAGCCCAGAAGTAGAACCTCATACCTCATGTGCACATCCTGGGAAGGAAAGCATGGCCCTGGCCCTTGGTCTTCCCTGACACACCCTTTCACAGGTAGTTAGCAAGCAGTGAGCGAGCTAATAACTCCCTTTTCCTCTTCCTGTTCCAGCTCTGCTCTCTTGGGTTGCTGGTGTCTGACTTTGGGACAATGGTCAATAATCCACACCTGAGTGATGTCCAGTTCCAGATTGACAGTGGAGAGGTGTTTTATGCCCACAAGTTTGTTCTCTATGCCCGATGCCCACTTCTTATTCAACATGTAAGTTGAACATGTAAGGGTGCTGGCAGCCTGCCTCCTCTCCCTCCTATTTTTTCCAGAAAGAAAGTTTTCCTCCTTTCTTTACTAGTATTTGCATCATTGTGGAATCTCCCAATCTCTTTCTTTCTCTCTCTCTCTCTCTCTCTCTCTCTCTGATGGAACTTGGGACCCTTTGCCTCTGTCTCCTAAGTACTGAGATTATAAGCTTGCGCCCCCACTGAGCAGACCACTCAGTCTTTGTCAGAAAGTTTTAGACCAGGAGTGCCCAACCTTTAGTACTACAGTATGATATTATCGTCTGCAAACATATTGGGCCATATTCATCTTTATCCTGGGACTCATGCAACCCACACGCCCAAGTCAAACATGCCTAGAGCACATGATACATCTGTTAAGTGGAAACTAAAGTGTTCCTCAGACATCCATCTCCATATGATTTTGGAAACAAAGGTCCAGACTGTAGAATCTGGGAAGAAAATACGTAAGACTGCCCCCCACCCCCAGGATCTCAGGCTATCCGAGAGGCTAAAGACAGACCACCGTTCACTCCAGGTTATAATAAACGTCTGTTTTCCCTGCCTTCAGGTAAATACTGAAGGCTTCTCTGCTGTGGAGGACGGGGATCTGACCCAGCGAATCCTGCTGAATGATGTGAGCTCTGAGGCTGCCCTGGCATTTCTGAACTATCTCTACATGGCAGACACTGACATGCCTCCCAGCCTGGCTCATGAACTGCGTGCCCTGGCCCTCAGGTTGGGATTGTACTTTGCACACACTCCACAGCCTTTAGAGTTGGTGACATGAATTGGGAGATTGACAGCTCATGCATGGCAGGGTTGTCAAAAGGCCAGGGCTGAGACTATAAAAATTTTATTATATCTTTTAATCCCAAGTTTACCCCAGCCACAATCTTGAGCAGTACATGATAGTTGGTTAGAGTGGATGCTTGCAGGGGTACAAAGAGCTGGATGGGGAAAATTATACTTGGCATGGTGAGGTGGTAGGCTCTGGCCTCAGCACTTTTAGACACACACATAGCATGCAGCTCCTTAATTGTCCCCCGTAAGAGTTTCCCAGCATCAGGCAGGCATTCTTCCTTCTAACAGCTTGAAAACCTCTGGGGTAAAGCCTCACCCCTCCCAGGCTGTGTAAATCCTTGGGTGCCTTGTTGGAAATGTACAACAGCTCAGTGATGGGGGTTTGAGATGTGCTGACTAGGTTTTGGAGCCTTCTGATAGGTAGTCAGCTGGCCTGCCAACAGTTCTGTCCACTGTGCTTGGGTCTTGAGTGACTTTCAGTGCTGCCTGGTTTTGTAGCCATAGCAGCTCCTGTGATTGCCAACTCAGCCTGACACACCTCCACTTTGTCACCAATCTAGAGCTATAACCAAGTGTGTTCCTGCACAAGGGGAAAGGCCATGAGAGAAACACCTGGGTACCTCCTCATGAGAGCTGCTCTGGCTACCAGTCCAGGTGCCAGCAAGGCACCTCTGTACAGAGCGGTGATAACACAGTGTCTCCTATTGCAGGTTTGGTGTGAGTGACCTTGTTCACCTGTGTGAACAAGTGCCTGTCATGACAGACTTGGAGGGAGAGCAAAAGGAGGAGAAAGAAAATGAGAATTGCAAAAGCAGAGCCGAGAATTTCCAAGAACTCTTGAGGTCAGTGTGGGTAGATGAGGAGGAGGAAGCAGAGGCTTCGGTGAAACCTGAGCTCTGTGAAGAAGATGGAGAAAAAGTGAATGAGGCAGAAATGGAAGAAATTTATGAATTTGCAGCCACTCAGAGAAAGCTGCTCCAGGCCAGAAGCACGGCAGACACAGATGAGGACACGATCCGGCTCGGGGAGGACAGTCCAGGTTCTCAGCCTTCCCTGGCAGGTTCTCAGAGTAGCAGGCAGACAGAACAGATAGAGTCATCTGGGCCAGTCAGCTGGGAAAAGGAAAGAGATTCCCTTCTACCCCAGGGCCAGTGTTCAGACTGGGCAGGGAAAGCACTAAAGGAGGCAGCTGGCCAGCCTAGCTCCTGTAGCCCTTCTGAGAGCCACCAGGTAAGGAGTAAAGAGTGCTCACCTTTGCTCCCAACCAAGGCCCGTGATGACAAACAGTTCTTTGCATCAACTCAAAGAGAACCATCTGAGCTGTCCAAAATGACAGTTGGTTACAAAGAGCTGAGTGACAGTGCTAGGGAGAGGCAGGCAGAGGTGGCCAATTCCCCCTGCTTCCTCCTGTCACAGTCTCCTGTAGGTGGAAGTCCCAGCCAGTCACGGCTTCACTTATATCCCACAAGCAATTTGTCCCCGTCGGTGCCCCAGCCACACAGTAGCATTTCCAAGGTGTCATCCCCAAGCCAACTGTCTCCAGTTACACCAGCTAAGCAGAGAAGGGACAGTAGCATTCTCACATTACTGAGAGAACCAGGCCACCAGAAAGGTAAACGAGGTAGCTCCATGTTGGGATGCAGAAATAGGGACATCCTGATTTCCCCGCCAAAGTCTCCTCCCATTGATTTGACCCAGTCAGCCCCTGATCCCTTGAGTCCCAGGACCCAGGATCCTCCATGTCATGTGAAGAAAGAGGATGAGGTTATCCTTTTACTGGATTCGGATGAGGAGCTAGAACTAGAGCACACCAAGACAGAGTTAATTTCTAAGGAGTCCCCAGAAGGAAGGACAGTTCTAGAAGTTAGCCCCAAGTCCTCTGAACTGTTTTCAGTCATCAATGTTGATGAAGATCAAGAGCATTCCCAAAGCTCACCAAAGAGAGAAGTTGGGCTCCACAGGGAAGAGGAGGGACAGCGGGAGAATCACTCTGCTCTGGGAAGCAGAGAGATCCCCTGGCTGTTCTGCAGTCAGAAGATCTGCAGTCAGAAGAACAGCCTGGACGAGGGCAGCTCTACAGATACCTCCTGGCTGGTGCCTGCCACTCCGGGGGCCTGCAAGAGTCGTGATTGCTCATCACAGACCCAAATCTTAAGCCTTAAGACCAGGAGCCCGCCAGATGAGCCTGTTCAGCGCACATCCAGGCCTTCCATAGACGGCAGGACTAAGCAGGAAGCCACCCAGAAGTTCTCCGTGATTGTGCCCTATAAACTTCCTGTTACTCAGGGAACTTCTGAGAGTGGGCAGCAGGGCTACAGAAGCCCTTCCCATCCATATTCCAGGTGCCACAAGCGTTCTCTACAGCCATCATGTCCTGCCCCTGATCTTACCAAGTGGCCCCAGAAACAAGCATCACCTAGGCCATGCCTGCCAAACCAGGCCACAGCTGATGAAGTGGTAGAAGTTGGGGACAGTGACGATGAGCAGGAGGTGGCTTCCCATCAAGGAAACAGCAGCCCTGTGCTAGATGGTGACCCCCCAGTTCCCATGGGTGACTACTGTTGGTATGATGAGCCTCTCTCACCAATTCCAATTGATCACTTGAATCTGGAGCGGACTGGCCCCCTGACCACCAGCAGTCCCAGCCATCAATCCCAGGAGGTGCTGCGTAGAGATGACTGCCACTCCCCAGGACTCCTGGGCAGCACCCCCATTCGAGGAAGCTCTGGTGCCTTGAGAGAGTCTCAAGAGCAGTCTTCACAGGTTGCCTCTCCAGGGAGCAGCAAACTGAGTTTCATGAGCCCAGCTCTGTGGGATGACTGGGACGAGGAAGAGCAACATTCTCCAGAGGCCTCACCGGTGGCCCAAATGCTGAGTGCCGGAGCTCTGAAGCCAGACAGTCCAGAGACACCAAGTGAGTGGCTGTGAGGCCTGAGAGATCTAGTCCTTTACTCTTTACATTAATGGAGGCGTGGAAGTCTGGGGTGGAAAGCTGGGCTAGCAGTGCGGAAGGATTTGCTCATCTGGGCAAGACCTCTCCTTATCCCCCAGACTCTCCTACAAAGTAGGAGAAGTGGCTGCTCCCTAGGATATACTTCACAATCAGCAAGTCAGAATTCCCTAAGCCTGCCCGTATCTCAACTAATGCACTCAGTAAAGTCCCTTTCTGTAAGCTCACTTCCAGGACCAGCAGCCAGAGGCTACAGCTGTCAGCAGACATCACAACTGTGCCTTAAGATTGGGCAAGGTGTGGTTCCCTAAAAAGTTTGGTAATGGGCTAAGGTTACAGCTCAGTGGTAGCATGCATGGGTCCCTTAAATTCAATCCTGTCTCGGCTTCCAAGCTGAGAATTACAAGTATGTCTACTGCAACGCGTGAGCAGGTGGAGTTTTATTATTTGCCCCAGGCTGTCTTGGAAGTTGAAGCAATACTTTTACCTAAACTTCTCAGTTTTGCACCACCTGGCATTTCCATTATTTTTTTATTATTTTTTTTATTTTATGGTCTTTCAAGACAGTGTCTCTTGTAGCCTTAGTTGTCCTGGAACTTGTTCTGTAGACCAGGCTTATCTCAAACTCACAGAGATCTGCCTGTCTCTGCTTTCTGAGTGCTGGGATTAAAAACATGCAATACCACTGCCTCGTCCCCCAAAACATTTTTTTCCAATGTAGAAGATATTTTTTCTTTACATTTTTTATTGATATTTATTGAACTCTACATTTTTCTCTGCTCCCCTCCCTGCCTTTTCCCTCCGTCCTTCAACCCTCCCCCAAGGTCCCCATGCTCCCAGTTTACTCAGGAGATCTTGTCTTTTTCTACTTTCTACTTCCCATGTAGATTATATCTATGTAAGTCTCTCTTAGTGTCCTCATTTTTGTCTAAGTTCTCTGGAATTGTGGTTTGTAGGCTGGCTTTCTTTGTTTTATGTTTAAAAATGTTTAAATATGTGAGTATATGTGATAATTGTCTTTCTCTGTCTGGGTTACTTCACTCAAAATGTTTTCCTCACTCAAAATAATGTTTTCTAGCTCCATCCATTTTCCTGCAACATTCAAGCTGTCATTATTTTTTTCTGCTGTGTAGTACTCCATTATATAAATGTACCACATTTTCTTTGTCCATTCTTCTGTTGAGGGACATTTAGGTTGTTTCCAGGTTCTGGCTATGACAAACAAAGCTGCTATGAACATAGTTGAGCACATGTCCTTGTGGCGCGATTGAGCTTCCTTTGGATATATGCCCAAAGATGGTATTACTGGGTCTTGAAGAAGGTTGTTTCCTAATTTTCTGAGAAATCGCCACACTGACATCTGAAGGGGTTGTACCAGCTTGCATTCCCACCAGCAATGCAGAAGTGTTCCCTTTTCCCCACACCCTCTCCAGCATAAGTTGTCATCAGTGTTTTTGAT
>JAQHUG010000014.1:189973-205703 GCA_028555095.1 Dicrostonyx torquatus | reverse complement strand
TCTGTGCTGCTCCCCCAAAGCATTTTTATCTTTTTTTTAAACAAATAATTTATAGCCGGGCGGTGGTGGCGCACACTTTTAATCCCAGCACTCAGGAGGCAGAGGCAGGCGGATCTCTGTGAGTTCGAGACCAGCCTGGTCTACAAGACCTAGTTCCAGGACAGGCTCCAAAGCCACAGAGAAACCCTGTCTTGAAAAACCAAAAAATAAAAATAAAAAAAAAATTATTTAATTTTATTTTATGTGCATTGGTGTGAAGGTATCAGATCCCCTGGAACTGGAGTTACAGACAGTTGTGAGCTGCCATGTGGGTGCTGAGAATTGAACCTGTGTCCTCTGGAGGAACAGCTAGTGCTCTTAGCTGCTGAGCCATCTCTCACCTACCCCCCCCGAAGGCATTTTTAAGGGGAATCATACAATGTATGGTCTTTCATAACTGGCTTCTTAGCACAAGTTTTTCAAGATTCTGCTGTGCTTCATTTATTACATCTGAATACTATATCCATCCACCATTAGTGGACATTTGAGTTGTTAGGAGTAATCCTGCTTTGTGTAGACATAATTTTCATTTCTGGTAGTTAGGTCCAGGACTGCTGGATCATAGGGTAACTCTGGTTAGCATTTTGAGGAACTGCCATACATTTTCCCCCCAAGATGCTGCTTCATTTTATTCCCCTACCAAGAAATGTGTGAGGTGGGTGTTCCAGTTCTCCCTGTTCCCACCAACACAGTCCATGCTTCCAACCCTAGGGCTGCTAAGTGGAATGATACTGTAGGTTTGATATCTGATGGCTCATGATGCTGAGCATCTTTTATGTATTTAATGGCTATTTGGAGAGTCACTTGCCCCAATCATTTGTTTATTTATAATTATATTGTATTTTTCCTTTATTGTGTGTGTGTGCATGTGCATGCAGAGGTCAGGAGACAACCTTTCAGTGACACTGAAAGGAGCATCCGGGGATGAACTCAGGTCATCAGGCTTGGGGTGGGTGCCCACTCACTGAACCATCACAGCAGCCTGCATTCCCTTTTCCTTGTTGAACCAGGAGGTTCTGATGCCTAGACGTGAAAGCTGTCAGTGCTGCCAGTCATGTGATGCTGTCACTGCTCATCAGGCTGTTCTTTCACAGTAGGTTAGATCGTGTGCTGGGCTGTTATTCCAAGAGGCCCCCAGAGCCTGCCCCCCCCGACATTAGTGTTGCGGACGTGCCATGGTCCCTCACAATTGCTGTACACTCCTCCCAGTGGGAAGATACAACTCCAAATGTTGATGGTGCCATTAATGCTGTCCTAGGGTACAGTGTTGATTGGGGTCTGTCATTTCCCATGTGACACTTCCAGGGCAAGAAGTGGCAGCAAATCCATGGCTCTCATGCTAATACCTGTGCTTCTCATGTTTTATCCAGAAGGTGCTAATCGGAAAAAGAACTTGCCCCCCAAAGTGCCTATCACTCCAATGCCAAGGTATTCGATCATGGAGACCCCAGTGCTGAAGAAGGAGCTGGACAGGTTGGTAGTGTTCCTGCAGGCTTCCTCTTCCATGGTCTCTGTGAGTAACCAGGCCCAGGAAGTAGAATGCCCCAGCACCCCCGTCAGGTCTGGGAGATGAGCTGGCTCTGAGCCTGGGAGGGAGGTCCTGCAGGACGCTCTGCAGAGGGCACGGTTGCTCGAGTGGGTGGGTGCTGGGCTTTTCTTCTCTCCCACCAGATCTGAGCTCAAGAAACTAACACATGGAGCCCCTGAGGGTTACTCCTAGGAAATAGGTCTCCATAGTCCATACTGATAGACATGGGCCCTAGCCATGCTATCCATGTAAGGAAACTTCATTTTCTAAAATAATGTGAAAACTGTCACATTCCAACAAATACTGCTCTTCGGCCTGGGTGCCTGGTGAAGTCGCTGCTTTCACCATTGCTCAGAACACTCTGGGACTCTCCAGCATGGATCTCCTTTAGAGCAAGCTTAGCTGGCATGAACACTCCTGAAAGTCAGGCTGTAAGGTTTCTGCCCAGTGGAGCCGTGCCTTGCTCTGCAGAAATGGCTGCACTGTTGGACCCTGAAGTTTTTGTTTCCACATGTAGGTTTGGAGTTCGTGCTCTGCCCAAACGCCAGATGGTTCTAAAACTGAAGGAGATTTTCCAGTATACACACCAGACGCTGGAATCAGACTCAGAGCATGAGATCCAGTCCTCCCAGCTACCTTGCAGCCCGGAGGTACCTTGTAGCCAGGCATCTATCGCTGAGACCTACAAGCCTTCAAGGTCAGGAGGCCACACCCAGATCAAAGCCACAGCAGGTCTGGGGGCTCATAGAGCCAAGGGTCCCACTAAGAGCAAGAACCCTCAGCTTCAAGAGAAACAGCACAGTGAAAGTGTTTCCCACCCGAGCAGCTTGCCAGCCGGGGAGCCGCCTGTAGGCCCTGTTGGGGACGCCCTGCTCCCAGCCTCCCAGGAGTCCGTGGCTACCTCTGTGGATGGCAGCGACAACTCCTTTAGCTCTCACAGGTAATGATCATGTCATGTGTCCTCTGAATGGTGGGTGTGAGAGGGCACTGGGGACACTTAATGGCCAGTGTCCAAAATCCCATTGATTTCTGGGCCTCTGCAGGAAACCCACAGGGTTTAAAGGTTCACTCCTTGAGTCCCTACAGGCCTTTGAAACTCTGTAACTTCCTTTTATGCTGGAGCTTTCTGGCTAAGAGGGGATCCCACCTAGACTGGGCCAGCCAGGAATCCTGAAACCACAGACCTATGGGACACCATCAAGAGTCCTGTCATATGCGAGGCTCAACAGAGCCCTGAAACACGCATTCCCTCAAAGGGGCCCCGGGTCTTGAGGGCTATATAGAGAGAGGCTGCCCAGATCATCATCTGTTCTTTTCAGTTCCTCCTGTGAGTTTGGGGCTGCCTTGGAGTCTGCAGGTGAAGACAAGGACGACGAGGAGGGGGTCAGTGCATCACAAGTGGCCCGCCGGGCCGCAGACACAGAGGAGGCAGTGAGACACTACATCTGCTCCACGCCTGCCCTGTACAGGAAGGTACTGACATACCAGCCTCTCGAGCTGGCTGAACTACAGGCTGAGCTGAAGCAGGAGGGCATTCCTGTTGCCATGGGCAAGCTGCTGGACATCCTCGATGCCCAGTGCATCACCTTCACAACTGCTGCAGCCCGAAAGGAGAAGCTGAAACAGAAGAAATGGCAGCCCTTGGGCCGGAAGAAAAAGGACCAGAAATGACAGGCTTCCACCTCAGTAGCTAACTGCCGGAGGGTTTCGCGGGTATGTCTCAGGACAGCAGCCCATGTCTCTGGAGATGACATCCTCAGCATACTTTCTGCTCTGTGTCACCCCTGGATTTAGAGCCAGGTCCTCCCTCCCCATCAGTCAATATCAGTTTTCCCCTTTGGCTCAAGCAGGATCCCCATCTTAGGTGTTCCTGAGAGGCAGTGGGCCATACCAGCTGACCAGGGCAAGACCCACGCCTTCTTCTCTTGGTGTTCTGTGTCTACTACACGCAAGCACAGCTGTCCTGGTAACATATTCTGGGATGAGCATCAGTCCCAGCCTGCCTTCTCAGCATTCAAACCAACCCAGACACCCCAGGGCGGCCTGTACCACTACACCACAGGTGCTCTTCTGATGCCTGCCCAGATACTTGTCAATGTCACCAGCATTCTCTAAACAGGACTATGAATAGGGCCCAGCACAACTGTGAATACCCCCAAAGTAAGCATGTTGTTTGTGGGTTCCTCCCATGTGTGTTAAACCTCTGACCCAGAAGCAGTGTGGACCCTGGGGAGGGCCAAAAAACCAGACTTTTGGGTTCCCATAGCCTGTGAATGTCCTTGTTTGTTTTAAATACCGTGAAGTTGTTTTATATGAGTGCAATAAAAACAAGGCTTTATTTAAAATAAATAATAACTAAATAAACCTAGATGTTCCTCTCTGCAGAATTTATGAGAACATGGTGACTTGAGCCCGACTGCCCTGCTGCCACCCAGCGCCTTTGCACATATTCTTATCCTGGGTGCCAGGGCTGCTTATTACCCGTTTATCTCCGGTCCTAGATAACAAGCATAGGACTCGGTTATTCTTGCTTGTGCATCCACTGTCTCTGTTCACACTGACGGTGCCCTCACAGGCACTAAACTGCAGCTGCTCAGGGAAGCAGACCAGGGACACCGTCGAGTCAAGTCTGGAAAGTCGCAAGTGGCAGGCTGGTCCTGATGGACCTACTGGTCAGCTTTGTTAACACAATGCATGTACAGCGCTGATCTAGAACTATGCTGGACCACAGGGAAGACCAGCCAGCCATTCTTTCAGGAGCTGGGGCGTGGTTCGGTGATGAGCACCTGTCTGACATGCCCTAAGGCTCTGGGCTCAGTTCTCGGCACTGCCACAGGAGGTGAAGCACCCTTGGGCCCTTGGGCTGACATCAAGGACAGATTCCTGGAAACGGTCTGTGAGCTGACTTTAGAGGCCAGCAGTGTTTAGAGAGGTGAAAATGAAGCTTTGTGTTGTAAGATGTTTTACTCTTGGCTTTTTGAAGGGCTCACCACCCTGCTCCCAAATAAATCACACACAGAGGCTTATTCTAGTTATAGATGTCTGGCCTTAGCTTGACTTGTTTTTTGACAGCTTTTCTTAAATTATACCAACTTGCTGGGCAGTGGTGGTGAACACCTTTAATCCCAGCACTCAGGAGGCAGAGGCAGGTGGATCTCAGTGAGTTTGAGGCTAGCCTGGGCTACAGAGCGAGTTCCAGGGCAGGCTTCAACATTACAGAGAAACCCTGTCTTGAAAAACAAAAAAACAAAACAACAACAACAACAAAAAAGTGAAGAGGTCAGGTTGTCCATCTCGAGGGAAGAGTTTAGGAAAATAAAAAAATCTTTGGATGGCTAAAAGCAGGAGACAAACCAGTGGTTGTGCCAGCCTCACTCTGTTGCCAGGCTGGGTCTACTTGGCTCCTGGCAGCCCACAGTGCTGAGTAGCAGGCTCAGGCTGCACATGCATGTGCCATGGGTAGCGAGCAGTCTTGAACCACTAAAACTGTATTCGGCATCACTCACTTGTTCTAAAGCAACTAGTGAGCAGTTGCTGCTTCTGGAGAGAGGTTAAAATGAACCACTGCATGAAGCCGTGGCCACCATCCAGAACTAGAAGAGGTGAACAGGGACTTGGGGAAAAAAAATCCCTCAACCTTTCCACAAAAAAACGCTGACTCCAGCATCACAGCACTGGGCCAGCCACTCAAAGAGGAAACCAAGACAGGGCTGTCTCACACCTCCAATGAAGCTGAAGCCACATGGGCACAGGGACCCCTTGTTGAATAAACTGCAGGGAGAAGTTCCCTTCCAGAAACCACTGCCTTCATAGGATTAGCACAAAAAGAAAGCACTTATCCCCGCAACAATGCTCACTGAACACAAGTGAACCATATAGCCACAGCAGCATGACCAGACCTCCAGTCTGCTCACTTCCCATGCTCCAGCCCTTGCCATGTTCTAGGCTGGTCTACTTAAAAGCAGCCTGTGTTGAGCCACAGTCCAGCTTGGATAGATGACCACTGTCCCAGGTAAGAAATCTCACAGGGAAGAGGCAGACGGATCTCTGTGAGTTCAAGGACAGCGTGGTCTACAGAGCTAGTTCCAGTTAGGGCTGTTGCAGAGAGAAACCCTGCCTTGGGAAAAAAAAATGAAAGAAAGAAAGAAAAAGAAATGGAAGCTCACAAGGAAAACCGTTGACCTGCAGGCAGGAAGCCTCACACTCCCCCAAGTTAAGACCAAAAGTCTGAGTGAGGATAGGATGATCCTGGAGGAATGTATACAAGGGGGTGGGGGTGGAGGAGAAGGGGAAAGAGAGCGAGAGCACAGAATAGCCCATGTTTGGGCTGGTGACCAGCACTGAGAGGTGAGGAGGTGAGCAGGGAGTTAGCACTGGGATGCTCTCTATGATCCTCAGAGAGGAAGTTATCTCCTCTCCTGCCAAATCCCTAGAGGAGGCAGCTGAGCTCTTGGGCCTCTAAAGTGTTATAGGCCCATGACATGTTCCTATGTGCTCAGAAAGGAAGAAGATGGGAAAAGGGTGTCTTGAAATAGCATTTCTAACCTACCACCAAAGTCCCTCCCCTCTCAATGGAAGATGGACACATAATAATCAAATTACAGGGGCCTTGCAGGTCCCTGGTGTCCCTGCATGCAGACTGCCTAACTCACCTCAGTGACTTCATGTTAAATGGCTTGCTCCCTGTCACTAGATGTCCTAAACAGCTCAGTTATTGAGACTTTTCTCCTTTGTTCACTTGGAGCCATGTCCTTACCCTACCTTTCCTGCCAGAGCAGGACACCTACTGAGGTCTACCTTCAGGGACAAAGTGACCTTCCTGCTGTGAATGGATGCATTCTGCTGTCTCAGGATCGAGGTGACTGTCTTTGGAGCCCACTGACTCTAGACATAGGCTAGAGCTAGGCCAGAAGGACCTTGGGTGGAAAGGAAGAAGTCTAGTAAAAGAGTCACATGATATCAAAGCCTGCAAGTGCACAGGCATCGCGGCCCCATGAGCTGTCTCTTAGCAGTGTGACCTAAAGCCAGGTGCGGACTTCCTCCTTGCTCACTTGGCTCCCCCACCACCCTCCTAAAAGCTACCGCCTACTGATGGTGTCTGTCTGCTTTCACTGGGTAGAGGGCGATGTGTCTTGGCACTACACCACCTCCTGAACACATGCTGTAGGGATGAATGCTCAGACCCAGAATGGAGACCCAGCATCTTTTCCCCACACTTTAGACTTCTGGGGGCCATGACAAAACCATTGAGGTGAGCCTGGGGCCGAGCGGCTCACTGATTTGTCAGCAAGGCTGTTGGCTTTTAAAACTAGACAGGAAGGAGGGCTGAGGTGGAGTCCCACACAGGAAGAGCTGAGGAGCTGAGCTGCAGTGACAGTGGGTGAGTGCCTGGGGACTGCAGGATGTGGTGGGTCTGTCACTCCTGGCCCTGGTGTGATCAGTGTGGTAAACGCCCCTGATCCCTTCAGCTCCGGACAGACCAAGGCCCCAGTCTCAGCCGGCCTACCACTGATTACCCACAACTGCCTCCTGCTCACTGGGGCAGAGCTGAGCCCAGGAGCATGCAGGTGGCACCCTCTGGGCACCCACTTTAGCACCCTGGAGCAGCAACAATGGCAGGGAGGTAAGTCCAGAGCCCATCAGTGCGGGAGCAGGGGAGGAGTGGGGACAGAAGCTGTTAAGACCTGAGCTATTCTGGGCATGGGGAGACTCCAGAACGCTGGCCCCCTGAGTGCTGGCAGCTGCTGGGGCTGGATCCCTCAGTATAGAAGGAACTCACATGTGCCCTAGGATAATAGTCCAGGACAGGTTCTGGGAGAGAAAGCCCAGCTCCCCTTTCTTGGTGATGGCATGGGAGGAGGATGCATTGCAGGTTGCCACAGGTAAACAGCAGTGCTCTTGGAACCCTGCCCCTCCCAGGCTGCAGATCCCAAGTAGGTGGCCCTCTTCTTGGCATTCAGTTCCCATCTGTAAGTGGAGTAATAACTCCAGCATCTGCCACGAAGGTTAAAAGAGGTGGTACACACAGCTCCCAGGCCCAGTTCCCCTAAGTACCCCCTCCCCGAGGGTCACTCCTAGCCATGCCCTGGGGAACTGATAACCATGGGAGGGCTTCTGTAAGAGGTGCTGCTGCACAGCCTGCTGAATGTTGGCCATTGGGAGGGTTGGCCATGGTATCCACCCCAGAGACAAGTCCTAGGGACTCCACTCAGGCCTAACACTAAAGGCTCACTTCGGCCATCCCTCAAAGGCTGTGTCTACCCTCATGCTGAGACTCCAGGGCAGGGCAACAAGTGTCTCCCTAGGCTCTGCTTCTGCCTTCAGGATGCTCATAGTTGCCACGGTGCTAGGTTAGGCCTCAGAAGCGAGATGAGGGTGAGGGCTTGGTAATATGGAAAGTCCAAGACACCGCGGCCAGAGATCTGAGCATTCCAGGTGGCAGCCATCACAGTAAGCCCCACCCACTTTCTAGGCCAAGGGAGGCAGAGTAAAGCAGCCATTGGAAGGAAATTTGCAGGTCCAGGCTAGGACTACAGCCCTGGGAGAAAAGCATGGAACAGAATAGGCTCCACCAGATGTAATGCTCCGCCAGAACCAAGATGCAATAACACAGGCCTTCCCAAAACATGGTCTCCCCATCCTGTTGGTCAATAGCAACAGTAAGATATCGTCTGTGGGCATCTGGTTACAGTAAGCAGTGTCGAGTCCGGGTCCATGCCCTGACAGCTCCCTACCAGCAAGTATGACAGGGGCCCTAGTATCCTGGCATCACTCTGTTCGGCCTAACTACATTTATATTTTTACATAGTTGCCAACTTCAATTTTAAGTCAAGATGTACTTTACACCAAGGGAAGTGAGCTCACTGGCTCTGTGTGCATGTTCTTATGACCACTAATATCAACGGGTGGAAACGTACCTGACATCTCCTGTGCCCCCTCTCAGGTAGAAGCAATCCCCCCGAGAGTGATTATTTTAACATCTATCATTTCAGATTGGTTTGGCCTGATTTTAAGCTCTCTAGAAGTGAAATCTTAGATCATATTTTTTGTAGCAAGCCATGAGGTCATCTGTGTGGTAGATTGGGTCAGCAGTTTGTACCTTTTCGTGTTCCCCAAATTTTCCATGCTGTTGTTGGTGGATATTGGTTGATTTTATTACTTTAGATAACTATGAATAAAGCTGTCAAGAACATTCTAGTACCAGTGTCTTGGTGGAAATAGACAAACCTAGATCCCTCTAGCAGGCATTTCCTCATCTCCTTCTGAGATGGTCGATAGTGTTAGCATAGAAGGTGCAGACTTCTTGCTAAGTTCATCTCAAGTAGCTGATTTTTGTGCTATCGTAGCAGTTTTGATTTGATTGTTGCTAGTAAGTATAAGTAGAATGGGCTGCTTATGAGCACCAACCTGTGTCTGGATCCTTGCCAAGCTCATACATCACTTCTAATTGCTTATAGACTAATTGCTTATATTGTTTATAGACTGTTTTGAATTTTCTGTGTACACAATCATAACTGTGAATGGTGAGACATATTTTTAATCATTGTGATACTTTCTTCTGCATGTTCATGTACAATCTGTCATCTCAAATTTTAATTTAATAATATTATTATAATATAATATTATTAAATATTATATATCATTATGTGTATGTGTATGCACACATATGTATATCGTTGCATACATGTGAAGATCAGAACAATTTTCAGGAATTGTTCTCTCCTTTGATCTAGGGATAGAGCTCTGGTTGTCATGTTTTTGTTTCTTTTGTTTTGGTTTTTCGAGATAGGGTTTCTCTGTAGCTTTAGAATCTGTCCTGGAACTCACTTTATAGATCAGTCTGGACTCAAACTCACAGAGATCTGCTTGTCTCTGCCTCCTGAGTGCTGGGATTAAAAGCATGCGCCACCACCATCCAGCTGTGGTCTTAAAATAGCATCTGCCTATTGCAGTATGAGTGTCAGCATTGTCTTGAATGCAACTTTTGTATCAACTCTGGGCTGCAGTATTTGAAATTACCAAATTACCTGGCTTGAGTGAGAAGGAAACATGGAACACGCAACAAACCTGAGGTCAGTGTGCAAAGAGAGAGAGAGGAGGAGGAGGAGAGGAGAGAGAGAGGAGAGGAGAGGAGAGAGAGGAGAGAAGAGGACAGGAGAGGAGAGAGAGGGAGGGGAGAGAGAGGAGAGAGGAGGAATGAGAGGAGAAGAGAGGGGAGTGAGGAGAGAGGGGAGAGGAGAGAAGAGAGGGGAGTGAGAAGAGAGGGGAGAGGAGAGAAGAGAGGAGAGGAGACAGAGAAGGGAGATAGAGGGGAGAGGAGATGAGAGAGGAAAGGAGAGGAGAGAGAGAGAGAGCTGAAGATGGTGCGTCCAACTTTTCAGGGAACTGAACTTGGCTCTTCTATAAGAGCAGCAACCACTCTTAACCACTGAACCATCTCTCCAGCCTCTGTATTCTGCGCTTTAACTTTTTCAGTATAAAAATGTATTGTAGATCTGGGGCTATGGCTCATTGGTAGAACCCTTGCCTACCATGATCAAGACTCCAGCTTAACTCCCAGCCACACACAGAAAGGATCAACATTTAACGACACTCAAAATTATCCACTTTTATGAATTAGACATTAAAATAAGGTGTTTTAAACCTTTATGACATTAAAAGATAAAAAGTATACTGTGAAGCTTAGCATGGTGGCATAGACCTTTAATCCCAGCACTCGGAAGGCAGAGGCAGGTGGATCTCTGTGAGTTCAAGGCCAGCCTGGTCTACAGTTCTAGGGTTATTCAGTGAGACCCTGTCTCAAAATAAAGAGTACACTGTGTGCATTATTCTAATTTGACACATTGTTGGCCTTACTTTACCCTTTTCAATATAGAACTGAACCAAATTTATTTTTATTAATCTCTTGTTGGACAGAAATCTAGTGTTTTGCCCCTTCAACTTCTTCCTGTTGCAAATGTTTTATGAACATTCTCATAGTTGAATCTTCAAGTATCTGCTTTATTTATTTAAGATAAACTCCCTCAGTGGGGGCTAGGGAGATGGCCTAGTGAGAGTAAGAGCACTTGATGAGACATGACTTCACATTCTCAACACCCATGTAAAAAGCTGGGTGTGGCTCTGCACACATAGCCCCAGCGCTGTGGTGGGTGGAGAAAGGCAGCTGGCATGTTATGTGTGTGTCATGCCACATGTATGCCACCAGCCCTGTTCCCAATTCAGTAGAAACCCTGTCTCAAAGGAGTAAGGTGGAGAGAGGTAGATCAGGACATCTGACATCCTGCTTTGGCCTCCACACAAGCACAGGCATTTGTACTCACACATGCTTGTACATACATCACACACATGCACACGCATACAAATATACACAAAAATTTAATTCCCATAAGTAGAATTTCTACTGGCAAATTAAAACCTGTAATTTGGGCTGAGGATGTGGTCACTGTGGTAGAGCTTCCCTGTTATGCATGAGGGGACACAGCCCCATCATTACAAAAACTATTCTATCATTTCTATACTAATATGTATTTCCATCACCAATGTGTTGATATTTCTTGGGCTGGATTCAGCAGTTAAGAAGACTTGCTGCTCTTGCTGAGGACCTAGGTTTGTTCCCAGCACCCACATGGGTATAGCTCTCATCCATTTACAACTCCAGTTCCAGGACACCTGACACCTGCTTCTGGCCTCCTCAGGTACTGCACATACATGGTGAATATACATGCAGGAAAAATGCTCATAACACATAAAATAAACAAATCTTAAGAAAAAGGTTCCTAGGGGTTGGAGAGATGGCTCAGTGGTTAAGAGCACTGCCTGTTCTTCCAAAGGTCCTGAGTTTAATTACCAGCAACCACATGGTGGCTCACAACCATCTGTAATGAGATCTGGTGCCCTCCTCTGGCCTGAAGGCATACATGCAGACAGAATACTGTATACATAATAAATAGATAAATCTGAAAAAAAAAAAGAAAAAGGCTCCTAATACTGCCATATTCTTGTCACGACCACACTAAGGTTTCATATTTGCCAACTGGATGAAATGAATAGCCCAATGTTTTTTTCTTGATTGATAGACTGTTTCTTAGTCACATATTTCTATGAATTATATCCATTTTTTTCTATTTAATTTTATTTATTTATTTTGGTTTTTTGAGACAGAATTTCTCTGTGTAGTCCAGGCTGCCCTGGAACACACTCTGTAGACCAGACTAGCCTTGAACTCAGAAACCTGCCTGCCTCTGCCTCTGGTGCTGAGATAAAAGGCTTGTGTCACCATCTCCCATCTATTTCTTTTTAAATATTTATTTTGATGCTGGAGATTTGGCTGAGTGGTTAAGAGTGCTGACTGCTCTTCCAGAGGATCCTAGCATCTATATAACAGCTCAAAGCCACCTGTAATTCTAGTTCCAGGGGATCTGGAACCCTCTTCTGGTCTTCATGCATAGCAGACACACATGTAGTGCACAGACATATATGTAGACAAAACACCCCTACACATAAAAATAAATAAAAGTTAAAAAATATTTATTTTATTTGTATTCATGGATATATGTCCTTGTGAGTGTAGGCATCTTGTATGCAGAGTATGTGTGGGTGCTCATACTGGAGTTACAGACAGGTGTGAGCAGGTGCCCTCTGAGGCCAGCTGGAGTTACAGACAGGTGTGAGCAGGTGCCCTCAGAGGCCAGCTGGAATTACAGACAGGTGTGCAGGTGCCCTCCAAGGCTAGCTGGAGTTACAGACAGGTGTGAGCAGGTGCCCTCAGAGGCCAGCTGGAGTTACAGACAAGTGTGTGCAGGTGCCCTCAGAGGCCAACTGGAGTTACAGACAGTTGTAAACAGCTGCTCTCAGAGGCCAGGTAGAATTACAGACAGGTGTGTGCAGGTGCCCTCCAAGGCCAGCTGGAGTTACACACAGGTGTGCAGGTGCCCTCAGAGGCCAGCTGGAGTTACAGACAGTTGTAAACAGCTGCTCTCAGAGGCCAGGTAGAATTACAGACAGGTGTGCAGGTGCCCTCAGAGGNGCCCTCAGAGGCCAGCTGGAGTTACAGACAGTTGTAAACAGCTGCTCTCAGAGGCCAGGTAGAATTACAGACAGGTGTGCAGGTGCCCTCAGAGGTCAGCTGGAGTTACAGACAGTTGTAAGCAGCTGCTCTCAGAGGCCAGCTGGAATTACAGACACGTGTATGTAGGTGCTCTCAGAGGCCAGCTGGAGTTATAGAGATCTGTAAGCTGCCTGATGTGGATACTGGAAACTCTACTCCTCTGGAAGGGCAGCAAGCATTCTTAGGCACTGAGCCTACCCTCCAGCCCCTTTCTTCTAATTCTGTCTATTTCCTCTGTCTATAATGCTCTCCTCATTACTATCTAATCCTAATTTGTGTCTCTGTGTGTGTTTGTGTGATGAGTGTGTGCAGGTGCACATACATGCCTGTGTATGTATTATGGAGAACAGAAGTGACATCACATGTCCTCCTGATCATTTTTCTTTTGAGACCCTGAGCCTGTTTGGCTGCAATGGCTGGCCACTGAGTTCAGGAATCTGCTTGTCTCTGCTCAAGCACAGGGCTAGGGCACATACCTCTATATCGGCTTTTACATGGCTGCTGGAAATCTGAACTCAGGTCCCCATGCTCGGGCAACAAGCACTTTACCCATTGAGCCATCTTCCCAGCCCCATTACCCTCCTGCTTTTATGTAGCTTTCTCACAGAGTTCAGAGATGCCTCTGTGGCTAAAGCATCCCCCCAGCCCACCACGCAGACTGCCAACTCCTGTCACCCTTGCTGACGGTTACATGGGCATCACCAGTCACCTTAGAAATCCTTTCTTCTGTCTCCTTTACTATCTCCTTTCTCACAAGATAAGAACTTTGTCCAATTTGTTCACTTTTATATTCCCCATATCTTCAACACACAACACACCCTCTATAAGTATTTCCTGGTTACACCTGCCTGAAATTTCAATACTTGGAAGGATGAGGCAGAAGGACTACATGAGTTCCAGGCCAGTCTGAGCTACAAAGCAGGCACCAGGCCAGCCAAGGCCACTCTCTAAGACATCTCATAAACAAACAAACAAAAAAAACCATGCAGACAAAATTTCAGATTAGAGGCTGGGGAGATGGCTCACTGGGCAAGAACATTTGCTGAACAAGTACAAGGACCTGAGTTCAAATCTTTAGAACACACGCAACAGCTGGGCATGGTCGTGTGTATGTCTATAATTCCAGCACTGTGGTGGGCAGAGACAGGTCGGTCTCTGGGCTTTCTGTCTGCCAGCAGAGGTCCAGGTCATGTCGCTGGAGTGATATAGAATGTGACACAGCAGGACAACTGACATCCTCACTTGGCCTCTGTGTGTGTGTGTAACATCACACACACCTGAGAGCATATACCACACACACACCATCACCCACACTTCAAAATTTCTCTGATTGAGCCAGGCGGTGGTGGTGCACACCTTTAATCCTAGCAGTTGGAAGGCAGGTGGATCTCTGTGAGTTCAAGGGCAGCCTGGTGTACAGAGTGAGTTCCAGGACAGCCAGGGCAACACAGGGAAGCCCTGTCTCAAAAAAAATTTCACTGGTTGAATGAATAGATGAATAAAAAATATGTTTTAGTTAAAGACTGTTGTAAATAAGGCGGAGAGGTGTGTGTTGTGTTCCCCAGCTGCCAGCTCCCAAGCCCCCAGCCGCCAGCTCCCAAGCTCCCAGCCGCTGGCCCGCTCAGCGGCTGGCTGCACCCGAAATAACCACGTGACAAACTGGATTCATTTAAACTCTGCCTGGCTTATTATCACTAGCCTTTTCCCGGCTAGCTCTCATAATTAAACTAACCCATTATAAAAGTCTGTAAGTCACCACGTGGTGACTTACCGGAAAGGTCTAACCTGCATCCATCTGCAATGGTGGATCGTGGCGTCTCTCACTTCCTTTCTTCTCCTCCCAGAACTTCCGTTCTGTCTACTCCGCCCACCTAAGGGTTGACCTGTCTATAAGCCAGGCAGCTCTTTATTTAACCAATCAAAACACAGAAATACAGGTGGACCCTCCCACAAAAGACATTCCTCTATTTTTTTAAGGCAAGGTATGTAGCCTAGGCTCTCCTCAAGATTGCATTCCTCGTGCCCCTGCCTCCAAAGTGCCAGGAGTAAAGTCATTCACCACCACGCCCAGTGACCAAGGTTTTGAACCATGTGTATACCTGTTACAGAGGTAGTAACACATCATGGGTGCTGGGATCAGTGAGGCCTGGGATTCCATCCCAGCTCAGCTTCCACGCTTTCCAGTCATACATCCTTAGGAAAGTCACCTAACCTCCGTGTTCTGGTCTATGAAATAAACAAGGCAATGGTAGAGACTCATCCTCATAAGTAAATTAAATGATGCAAACATGGAGCACAACAACAGGTGTGGGATGCAGTGTGACTTCGGGAAACATCCTGCAACATTAGCTGAATGGCGATAGGAACTCAAAATCTGCAGAGCTGCTCCTGGTGCACACACAGCACAGCAAGACTGCTAGCCAGCACTGCTCTGGGAAAAGGTTGCCAAACTGTTGAAAATGAGTGACAGTTAATAACATGAATTATGAAGCTGGAGAGATGACTCAGGAGTGAAGGGCACTGGCTGCTCTTCCAGAGGTCCCTAGTTCAATTCCCAGCAACCACATGGTGGCTCACAACCATCTGGGATCTGATGCCCTCTTCTGGCCTGCAGAACAGCACTCCTACACACTAAATAAATCTTAAAAGAAAGAGTACATACTATTCCTGTAGAGGAGCAAAGTCTGGTCCCAAATACTCACCACAACCACCTGTTGCAGCACCGGCAGACCTGACAGCCTCTCTGGCCTCTGTGGGCACACACATGTATGTGCACAAACTGTCAGGGACCGTTGCCCCAACATAGAAACTGAAGCTTTTCCCCAAATGTGTGCTCGGAGACGCATGGAAAGAAACAGGCTTTCACACCATCACAGTTTAAAAGGTTCCTCTTATTTTTCAGCGAGGGCCTGTATTTATTCTAATTTCCTAAAATTCCTCCTGCTCTCTAAGGCTCTCTTAAAACCATTTCTCTCTCACTGCTTCCTGAACTCTCTTCTCTCTGCAAACTGCTCCTTGCTCTTTTTCTTCTGCTCTACTCTCTAAAACTCTCCTAT
>JAQHUG010000014.1:155492-183059 GCA_028555095.1 Dicrostonyx torquatus | reverse complement strand
GGCCCCATCCTACGCTAGCCTCAGCAGTCCCAGGTTAGCCCAGAGTGGCCCCATCCTACGCTAGCCTCAGCAATCCCAGGTTAGCCCAGAGTGGCCCCATCCTACGCTAGCCTCAGCAGTCCCAGGTTAGCCCAGAGTGGCCCCATCCTACGCTACCCTCAGCAGTCCCAGGTTAGCTCAGAGTGGCCCCATCCTACGCTACCCTCAGCAGTCCCAGGTTAGCCCAGCTCAACAATCTTAAGGACTTAACCTTGCTGCTTTTATTGACTCTTCACCATGGTTGTGAGCAGAATGCTTGTTTTTCTTACTGCTACCTTCTTTTAGTATTTTCTGTGTGAAAATGTTCATGCCAAGTTAAACTGACACCAATCCCTAATGCAATTTCAAACCAGGAGTCTGTTGACAACAACCTTCTCTTGAGTTAACTATCCACTGAACTGGAGAACCCAGGGCTGCCAAGCCCAGGGCATCAAGGGCTCACCAGATTCTTGGCAGCGATGACTACTGATCAACCTTAAACAGGGCTGCTGCCAGCAGCGGTGGACCATGACCTCTGCTGACCCCTCCCCCATTATTTTTTCTCCTCTAGAACTGTCAACAATGGGTGACAGGTCCATAGGGACTGTGGTGGTCCCTGTGCCCGATGAAGAGGAACACAGATGGGATGGGCCATAGGAGAGCTTCAAAGAAGCAGTGGCTTCGGTGAAAGGGTGTGAGCAGGTGGGATGTGCAGCGGCTTCGCCTCTTGCTGTCTCCAAGTCTCTATCATCATCAGCAAAGGGTGCTTTCTACAGCCCAGAGCCCCCGTGCTTCCAAGGAAGGCCAGGAAAGCTAAGAGAAGTCACTGTGTTTCTGCTCTGAGAGCCACCTGCCTTCCTTCCCCTCTCTTTCTTCCCTTTCCTTTTTGAAAAATTAAAATGCCACATTTTAGAGCACTTTAGGCTTATGGGAGAATGGTGTTCCCTCACAGCTGTGCCTGCCCCAACAGACTCCGCTACCTGCGTCCCCTAGCCCTGCTGCATTTGCTGCAGCGAGGGACCTTGGGCTCTTAGCTGACACCCGATCACCAGAAGTCCAGTTTACCCTTGCATATATACATTGACACCCAGCCACCATTACAGCATCACACAGAGAGTGTTGCCACCTCCATATCCTGAACCCTGCACCCACCAATCTCACCACTGTCTTTCCATCTCCAGTCTTTGCCTTTCCCAGGGTGCTAACTAGATGGACTCATGGACTGTTTCCTTCCCAGGTTGGCTACCTCTCTCCTCCCTCCTTCTGGTTTCCTTGCTCCTAATAGCATCATCATTGATGACAAAACATCACAGATGAGGAAACTTAGGTGTGGAGAGATACAGCCTGCTCAGTGTCACTCAGTAAGTGACCAAGTCCAGCACTCCAAGTCTTGTTCACTTGGCCCCTGCATCTCCATGATTATTTTCACTGGCCAGGAAACAACAGAGGTCCATCAGGTAGCAGTCTGGACTCTTCACAGCTCCTGGCTGCAGTCACAGACTCCATGAGGAAGCAAGAGGTGAGGACAGATCGAAAGACATGCCGGGCCTACAATGCTGTCTCCCCAGCTGAGCAGGTGAAGGCCTTTGTGGATCTGCTGGCTAGGAAGGGTGATCAGCTACTACAGGCCCCTAACAAAATGCCAGACTCCCCTCTAGGATCCCAAAGCAATGGTAAGTCTTCCATGGGGGTGGGGGAGAGGGGGTACTTGAACTCTCTCGCCTTGCCCTGGGATCTTACCTTCTTTTTCCTGTGTCCTGCAGACTCAAGGATACGGAGGCATTGTGAGGCCCTACTGAGCAGGGTGGGAAATGACCCAGAACTGGGCAGCCTCTCACACCATCTGGCCAGCCTCCTGCTGGTTGAGGGTCTGACAGACCTGCAGCTGAGGGAGCATGACTTCACACAGGTGGAGGCCACGCGTGGGGTCTGGAACTCTGCCAGGGCCATCACCCTGGATAGGCTCTTCCTGCCTCTGTCCCGGGTGTCCATCCCACCTCGCATCTCTGTCACCATTGGCGTGGCCGGCATCGGCAAGACTACTTTAGTGAGGCATTTTGTTCGTTGCTGGGCTAGGGGACAAGTGGGCAAGAACTTCTCATTGGTTCTGCCCTTGACCTTTCGGGACCTGAACACCTATGAGAAGCTGTCTGCAGACAAACTCATCCACTCCGTCTTCCCAAATGCCGGGGAAGGTAATCTGGTGGTAACGGCCCCAGACAGAGTCCTCCTGGTCCTGGATGGCTTGGATGAGTGCAAGACGCCGCTGGAATTCTCCAATACCATGGCCTGTACAGACCCAAAGAAGGAGATCCAGGTAGACCACCTGATCACTAACATCATCCGAGGCAACCTCTTTCCAGAAATTTCTGTCTGGATCACCTCCCGTCCCAGTGCTGCTGGTCAGGTCCCTGGGGGCCTAGTGGACCGGATGACTGAGATCCGGGGCCTTACTGAGGAAGAGATCAAAGTGTGTCTGGAGCAGATATTTCCTGAGGACCAGAACCTCTTAGGCCAGGTGCTGACTCAAATGAAGGCCAACAAGGCTCTGTATCTGATGTGCTCCGTGCCAGCCTTTTGTAGGCTGGTGGGGCTGGCACTGGGACACCTGTACCACAGCAAGCTAGCTGTCCAAGACACAGAGTTGCTGCTGCCCCAGACCCTGTGTGAGCTCTACTCTTGGTACTTTAGGATGGCCCTTGGTGGGGAGGGGCAGGACAAGGGAAAGGTAAGTCCTAGGATTGAGCAGGTGGCCCAGGGAGCCCGCAAAATGGTGGGGACACTGGGCCGCCTGGCCTTTCATGGGCTGGTCAAGAAGAAATACGTGTTTTATGAGCAAGACATGAAGGCATTCGGCGTAGACCTTGCTTTGCTGCAGAGCACTCTGTGCAGCTGTTTCCTGCAACGGGAAGAGACTCTGGCCTCCTCGGCTGCCTATTGCTTTACCCACCTGTCTCTGCAAGAATTTGTGGCGGCCACGTATTATTACAGCGCATCCAAGAGAGCCATCTTTGACCTCTTCACTGAGAGTGGCATGTCTTGGCCCAGGCTGGGTTTCCTCACACATTTCAGGTGTGCAGCCCAGAGGGCCACACAAGCTCAGGATGGGAGGCTGGATGTGTTTCTGCGCTTCCTGTCTGGCCTCCTGTCTCCAAGGGTCAATATGCTGCTGGCTGGCTCCCTGCTGGCCCAAGGTGAGCACCAGAACTACTGGGCCCAGGCAGCTGAGGTCCTGCAAGGCCTGCTACGTCCTGACACGGCAGTTTGTGCACGGGCAATCAATGTCTTGTACTGCCTGCATGAGATGCAGCACACAGAGCTGGCCCGCAGTGTGGAGGAGGCCATGCAGAGTGGGACCTTGGCTGGACTGACCAGCCCCTCGCACCGCACCGCTCTGGCCTACCTTCTGCAGCTGTCTGATATCTGTTCCCGGGAAGCCAACTTATCCCTGTGCCTCAGCCAGAGTGTCCTTCAGAGCCTGCTGCCCCAGCTGCTCTATTGCCAGAGCCTCAGGTGAGTATGGGGTCCATGATGGGAGTAAGGGCGAAGGAGAACGACTCCAAATGGTTCCTTGTTTCTTCACGTCCCCTATCTGGGTGTGGAACCATCATGGCAACTGATTTAGTTCTGGAAGTCTGAAGTCTAAGGTCAAGGGCATGGGCAGACCTCTCTCTGAAACCTTGGTATCAGGGCCCTTCCTGCCTCTGGAGCTCCCGAGGGCCAGCAGTCTTTGATGCTCCCTAGTCTCCCCTGTCATTTGACCATCTGCCCCTGAGTCTGTCTTCACGTGGCACTCACTTTTCCTACAAGGACATCATCATATTGGGTTATAGGCCCACCTGTGTCAGTGTGACATCTTCCTATCTGCTCACATCCCTATAAGGCTACATTCTCGAGACAGCAAGATTAGAATTTCAACACAGAAACATGGTACAACTCATGAGGCCCTCTGAGAATTTCTGCAATTCATACCTGCAATCCCAGGAATCAGGAGGCTGAAGAAGGAAGATTGCTGAGTTCTGGGACAACCTGGGCTATATAGCAAGACTTTTCTAAAAGAATGATTTTTTTTATTTTTATTTTTTAAAAAAGAAAAAAACTATCTTTTTTCATCATACATATCAATCCAAGTTCCCACTCCCTCCTCTCCTCCCATTCTCTCCACTTACCCCCCACTCCACCCCACATCCATTCCTCAGAGAGGGTAAGGCACATTGCTCTGGGGAAGGTCCAAGGCCCTCCCTATTATATCTAGGCTGAGCAAGGTATCCATCCAAAGAAAATAGGTTCCCAAAAAGCCAGTACAAGCAGTAGGGATAAATCCTGGTGCCACTGTCAGTGGCCTCTCAGTCTTCCCCAGCCCATAGCAAGATTTTATATATATATATATATGAACACAAACACACACACACACACAAAACCAGTCAGTGTTAACAGAAGCTACACCCTCAGCCACACTCTGAACTTAGCAAGCAAAGAGGAAAAGATGTTGGACATGGGTCAATCAGGACCTGAGAGTGGTTTGGGCATCATAAGGAAAGGTAGCAACAGTGTTCCACATGGCACATGGTGTCAGAGCTGTTGTGACAACACTCTGTAATGTGAAGGGATACACGGATTTATTAAAAGACCAAGACCAAGACCAAGGTACACACAGATTACAATACCCAAAAAGGAGCTCCCCGTTGGAGTACGCAGGTCGGCGATCCGCGCAGAGAGAGAGCTCCTCACCTGGGTTGCCATATTTATACCTCTCCTGGGACTTGGTGACCCGGCCCCATTAATTAATTAGGTGGGTGGCAGCAGGGTGTGGTCACAGGCTGGGATGGTGAAGACCACACCCCTTCACTGTAAGATGCCATGGAGGAGGGACAGCACAGCTCACAGGAACCACCTCAGCTGCCCTCTGAGTGTACGAGTCTGGAGTTCCGAGCTGAAACAGTGGACCACAGTGGGAATGGGAGCAGTGGAGCCCCGCCCTGCTCATTGTCATGGTTTCTCCTGGCCAGGCTGGACAACAACCAGTTCCAGGACCCTGTGATGGAACTGCTGGGCAGTGTGCTGAGTGGGAAGGACTGTCGCATTCAAAACATCAGGTAACACAGACCCTGTGTACCTACCTGTCACATGGGATAGGGGGTCTCTTCCCTCTCTACTCAGCTAATCAGGGCACCCCAAGAACACGTATGTTTTCAGTGCTCAGGTTGCAGTCTGCTCGTTTCTCCAACTTCCAGAAAGTACCAACAGCTCAGGCAACTGGTTTGTAAGACAAGGGAAACAATGGCCAAGGCGCACACTCTGTCCTGGACTTGGGGGTGTCCCCAGTGCTTGCTCACCTGCTGCCCTGGCTCAGGCATCACCTTCTCACTCTGATAATATTCTGAGCACAGGACTACATCTTAAACTAAGATATTTAAAAGTTTAATTTAAAATTTAACTTTCAATTTAAATAAAATTTAAGGTGAAAATTTAAAAATGTTTTAGATTGATGTGTATGGATGCTTTGCCTGCATGTACACAGGCTTGCTTTTTGTGTCTGCAGATGTCAGAAGGCAGAGTCAGATCCCCTGGAATGGGAGTTATGGATAGCTGTGAGCCACTACGTGGGTGCTGGGAATGAACCCAGGTCCTCTGCCAGAACAAGTGCTCTTGACAGCTAAGCCTTCTCTCCAGCCTCAATTTTTGTTGTTTTTTGAATACGGGATCTTGTGTGGTCCACATTTGCTCAGACTCACTACACAGGTGAGGTGATCCTGACCACTGAGCCTCCTGAGCCCTGGGATTGCAGCAGTGTGCCCCATACCCAGTTTACACCATGCTGCAGATGGCACCCAGGCACCACACATGCTAGGCAAACACTTTACCTACTTGAGCCGCATCCTCAGCTCTAGTCTCAGAAGCTTAAGTTTACAAGTTTGTCTCTAGCTGGGTGTAATGTCCATGCCTACAATCCCAGCACTCTAGAGGCTGGAACAGGAGGAGAGCCTGGTCTACGCACAGTGAGATCCCAGCTCAGATAAAACCCGATCATGCCGAGTGTACTGTGATTGGAGAAGGGCCTGGGTGCTGATGTTACAGCTTCTGAAAGTTCTACACTCGAGGCAAGCAGCCCTTAGGTTTGTAGTGTGCCGACACCAGGAAGGTCTGCAGAGCGATGGGGTCATCCTGGAGAATAGGGGTAGGAATGCGGTGTGGGGAGGGCTTTGCCTGGCTAGGGAAGGATGAACCCCTTTGAAAGAAACATGGTCTTGCAGCTTCTCACTGTCAGTTCTTTGTCATTCCCAGACAGCTCTAGCCTTTCTAGCACATGACAAAATAATCAATTTAGTTTTTCTGAAAACGGGGCTCAAAAATGATTCTGAAGAAAGCCAAACATCTCTTCTACAAGTTTTTCCTCTCTGGTCCTCAGAGACACTTGTTTACAATGTCCAAGTCATTCTGCTAAAAAACACATAAGGTTGCTTGTGAGATATTATTTATATGACATTATATAAATTCTGTGGTGACAAAAGTGGGCTGGCCTTCAAACATTTTGAGATGGAGGGCATGGAAACAAGGTTTTCCGTAGTTCAGACTGGCCTTAAACTCAAGATGCCAACCTTCCGAGTTCTATAATAACAGGCGTGGACCACTGCACCTGGCTAGTATTCAAATTTACTTATTTGTGTGTATGTGTTTATTTATTTAGAGGTAGAGTATCACTATGCAGTCCTGGTTGGCCTAGAACTAACATGTAAGCCAGGCTAGCCTCTGACCCACAGGGAGCTGCCTGCCTCTGTTTCCCAAGTTTTGGTATTAACCACTATACCTGGATCAAGTTTATTTTAAGCAACAGAACTTATCTGAAAAGCGGTGTGTCAATCAGAACCCCAGCGAATAAAATGGGCAAAGGGGGAACCATTAGTATTAGAAGAGCCTGCTCCCCTTGGCTCCCTCCCTTCCTCCTCCTGTTGGCCCCAGGTACCAGGATCTCACAGTGCTCTTGGAATACACTAGATCCTAACATCACAGGGATTCTAATACACAGCTCTAGCCTGGGGAGGGGGGGTAATGCTTGCAAAACTAAAGAAGTCCCAAGCACCCCACTTCTAACAGCGACACAGGCAGCAACACTGAGTGGATCCACCAGCTGTGGGAACCACCTTCCCAGGCACATAAAGATGAGCCTTTTGTAAACAGTTAATTTTGTGGTAATTCTACCATTTGCTGTCTTGTACTAGGCTAGGATCAATGGTATGCTCAAACTAGTTTGGGCTAGTTTAGGAGCGCTGTGGGTTTTCAGGAATTTCACAAGTAGAGAGTGCTTGAAACTCGTTGTGGTTTGGGGCATTTGCACTGAGAAACCAGCAGCAATGTTTGGTGTTTCACTTCCCCTTGAGAGTCACATGAACATTCCACATGGGGTCTATATGAAAGAACCCAGTATAGAAATTACTGCATTTATTGTATTTGTGCTAGTGTATGTGTGTGTGCATGTGTGTAAATGCACACACAACAACATGTATGTGGAGGTCAGAGGACCACTTGTGTAAGTCAGTTCTCTCCTTCTAACATTTGGGTTCTGGGGATCAAGTTTGGGTTGTCAGGCTTGGTGGCAAGTACTTTTACCCTCTGAACCACCTTGCTGGTCCCACATGAAAGACTTCTACGGTCAAATGCATGGCTCCACATTTGTAAAGCAGCTGTTGTGTGTCATGCTGGGAAAATTTCCTTGGAGCCTTTCATCAGGGCTAAGGTCTGACTCCACGTTCTAGGTTCAGGGGTCTTCCTATCTCTGGCTTCTGCTCCCTGGTCGCTTTATAGTCTCATGGGTGATGTTGGGAAAACAAGGGCTAATCATGAGCCTAATATCACAGAAGAGACAATGAGAGGCACAGACTTGCGATAACCACTTTCCCTTCTCTTGGCAGCCTGACTGAGAACCAGATTGGTAACAAAGGGGCCAAAGCTCTGGCCAGATCCCTCCTGGTCAACAGAAGTCTCACCACACTAGAGTAAGTCAGACACCACAGGCCCCTGGATGAAGAGAAGTCTATCTCCCTGTCTGTGAAATGTCTTGAGTGTTCCCCGTCCTTTCTCCAGCTCCCAGAGCCCCATGTACAGCAGTGTTGAGCTCTGAGCTCCTGCTGACGACATGTCCTTCTGACTGGTGGGAAGGACAGCTGGGCAAGCAATGTCACTACTACTTTTGTCCCTTGAACTTCATTTTAGAAAACACTTGATTTTTGACCCTGACCTAGATTTACTGTTGTCATCTCCACAGTTAGCTCACTAGACCACATCCTGTTCCCTTGCCCTCACCGTGGCGGGCTGCTCTGGGGAACTCCTTTATTCATACATAAATACATTCACACACACACACACACACACACACACACTCATACATACATACGTACACACACATACATACATACACACATGATTTCTGCCATATATCAAACATGAAATCCCTAATCCCCATTTATTCCTTTTAAGAATTGTAGACTTAAAATGACAGTGCCATTTTGATTCTTCTTTCCACCCCGGTCATCTTTTTTTCCTCTTGCTTCTACCAGCCTCAGGAGCAACACCATTGGACCCCAGGGAGCTAAGGCCCTGGCAGATGCTCTGAAGATAAACCGAACTCTAACCTCTCTAAGGTATGTGGCCCCACTCCTGACCTCAGGAGAGGACCCAGAAAACTAAAACCTTGGCTACAGGAGATACTGTGGAGTGGGAGAGGATTTAAAATGGAGGCTTTGGGATGCCAGCAGGCTTCAGGTTTCAGATGGCCTTAACTCTGTGTGCTTTCGTAAGATCCCAAGGTTTCTTGGGACAATAAAAAGCCTGCCTTCCAGAAGATGACAGTGCTTGGGTATGGCATGCTGTGTCCCTTTTAGGAGCCTGTGGTTGTGTTCATGTGGTTGAGGGTATACTATTGCTCTGTTCTGGTTTTCTACTTTTATTATTCAAATGAAAATTTTGTTGTTACTGTTTTGAAACAGGGTCTGGCTATGTAGGTCTCAGTGAGTTCAAGGCCAGCCTGGCCTACAAATCGAGCTCCAGGCCAGGCTGGCCTTGAACTTACAAAGATCCACCTACCTCTGCCTCCTAAGTGCTGGGGTTAAAGATATGCACCACTATTGCCTAGCACCAGATGAAATTGAATGATATAGAATTTATCATTTTGAAGTGTATCTTTTTTTTTAAGCATTTATTTTATTTTTGAGACAGGGTTTCTCTGTGTATCCCTGGCTGTCCTGTAACTCGCTCTGTAGACCAGGCTGGCCTTGAACTCAGAGATCCACCTGCCTCTGCCTTCTGAGTGCTGGAATGAAAGGGGAGTGCCACCACCGCCTAGCACCATTGGCATTTTGTACACTCACAATGTTGTGCAGCAACCACCTCTGTCAAAATGTTTTCAGAATGTTTTTGGCCATTAGTATTTGTTTATTCCTTTTCTCTGGACATTTCATATAAGTGTAATTACACAATAAGAACTTTGGATGGTACTCAACTTCATATGAAAAAGCAAAAAACTCAGGATAGCTAAAACAATCCTGTACAATAAAAGAACTTCTGGAGCCATCACAATCCCTGACTTCAAACTCTACTACAGAGCTACAGTACTGAAAACAGCCTGGTACTGACACAAGAACAGACAGGAGGACCAATGGAACCAAATAGAAGACCCAGGTATCAATCCACACATCTTTGAACACCTGATCTTTGATAAAGAAGCAAAAATATATTAAATGGAAAAAAGAAAGCATATTTAACAAGTGGTGCTGGCATAACTGTATATCAACATGTAGGAGAATGAGAACAGACCCAGATCTATCACCATGCACAAAACTCAAGTCCAAATGGATCAAAGACCTCAACATAAAGCCAGCCACACCGAACCTTATAGAAGAGAAAGTGGGAAGTACACTTGAACGCATTGGCACAGGGAACCACTTCCTAAATAGAAACCCAGCAGCACAGACACTGAGAGAAACAATTGATAAATGGGACCTCCTGAAACTGAAAACCTTCTGTAAAGCAAAGGACACGGTCAACAAGACACAATGACAGCCTACAGAATGGGAAAAGACCTTCACTAACCCCACATCAGACAGAGGGCTGATCTCCAAAATATACAAAGAACTCAAGAAATTGGACACCAAAAGATCACATAATCCAATTAAAAAAATGGAGTAAAGACCTAATCAGAGAACTCTCAACAGAGGAATCTAAAATGGCTGAAAGACACTTAAGGAAATGCTCAACATCCTTAGTCATCAGAGAAATGCAAATCAAAACAACTCTGAGATTCCATCTTACACCTTATATGAATGGCCAAGATAAAAAACACTGATGACAACTTATGCTGGAGAGGGTGTGGGGAAAAGGGAACACTTCAGCATTGCTGGTGGGAATGCAAGCTGGTACAACACCTTTGGATGTCAGTGTGGAGATTTCTTAGCAAATTAGGAAACAACCTTCCTCAAGACCCAATAATACCACTTTTAGGTATATATCCAAAGGATGCTCAATCGTGCCACAAAGCCATGTGCTCAACTATGTTCATAGCAGCTTTGTTTGTATAGCCAGAACCTGGAAACAACCTAAATGTCCCTCAACTGAAGAATGGATAAAGAAATTGTGGTACATTTACACAATGGAGTACTACACAGCAGAAAAAAATAATGACAGCTTGAATTTTGCAAGAAAATTGATGGAGCTAAACAACATTATTTTGAGTGAGGTAACCCAGACACAGAAAGACAATTATCACATGTACTCACTCATAGGTGGTTTTTAAACATAAAACAAAGAAAGCCAGCCTACAAACCACAATCCCAGAGAACTTAGACAACAATGAGGACACTAAGAGAGACTTACATAGATCTAATCTACATGGGAAGTAGAAAGTAGAAAAAGACAAGATCTCCTGAGTAAATTGGGAACATGGGGACCTTGGGGGAAGGTTGAAGGAGGAGGGGAGCAGAATAAATAACAATTAAAAATGTATAAAAAATAAATAAAAAATAAAAATAAAAACCAAGGTCAAGGCAGCATAAAAGAGAAAGAGTTAATTTTGGCATATTATCAGTTTATTATGGTTCAAGAACAGAAAAACCCTGTCTTAAAATCCATACACACACACACACACACACACACACACACAAATGAACTTTGTGTCTGCCTTCTCTACTAGCATGTTTTCAAGGTTCATCCATACTGTAGCATATTGTTTTCTTGCATTAGCTGAATAGTATTCCACTGTATGGGTGGAGAAGTCCGCTTATACATCCAGGCACAGACTGTCCATGCATTCATGCATTCAGTGTGCTTATATCTTTTAGCTATTATGCTGTCTTTTAGCTAAATGCTGCTAGCAACATTTTAAAGAAGTAGTCAAGTACCTGTCTTTAATTACTTGGGGAATATACCTAGGAATGGAATTGCTAGGTCACATGTCAAGTCTAAATTGAGAACTGCCAGACTGTCTTCCACAGACTGGGCCATCTACATTGTTATCAATAATGTCAGGCTTTCAGTTTCTCCATATTTTCACCATTATTTGGATACTGTGGCTCTTGATTGTGATGGGGACTACCTCATTTTAATTGATGTAGACACCTTGTTCCTAGTTGGCGGGCGGCTACTTAGAAACTCAGTACAGGAGGGCTAAGTCTTTCCTGGGTGATGAACCATGAGGAGGGCACATAATCGTTTGTAAATCATTTCATCGAAGTCAGTTGATTCCTGTTTTGGGCCTCTGAGGTAGGTGTCCCCACTGCAGAGTCTAGGCTACTGGTGACATACCTCTTCTTACCTCTGTAGCCTCCAAAGCAACGTGATCAAGGATGATGGTGTCATATGCATGGCGGAGGCCCTGATCTCCAACCAGACCATCTCCATACTACAGTGAGTGACAAAGTCTTGCTTCTCCTCTCCTCCTGAGCCTCTGCCCTGTCCCTGATAGAGAGAAAAGAGGCGGTCCTAAAGCTGACTGCTCTACCTGTTTCTTCAGAGAAAATTCTTCTTCACAGAAACACTGAAAATAAAAACTCTTGCCAGCCCAGGAAATCATGTCCACAGCCACAGGAAAAGGACACTGCATTCCTCTCTTAATAAGCACTGCCTGTAATCGGTCAGCAAGGCTGCAAAGACAGAGGTCTTGCCCTTCCCTCCAGCCCAGCAGAGGCAACCAGTTCATACACGTCCCCAAGGTCAATGACTATTTGTTGTCAAGCATGAGGAGCTGGCAGCACTGTTTTTCAGCAGCTGATCCTGAGCTTGCCAGTCAGGGAGAGAGGCCACATATGCCCCTGAATTGCTTTTGCCCAGACAAAAACTGCTCCTACCTTTATAACAATCTGGTATGGCACAACTTGGGCTAACTCCCACAGTGACAGGGGGACAGGAGCACTTCCTTGTTTGACGTTTGTCTTGGAAATGAAGGCCTCAAGACCCTTAGAAAGACCCCAGGAGGCCTGGTGTGGTGGCACCTGTCTTTAATCCCAGCACTTAGGAGGCAGAGGCAGGCAGACCTCTGGGAGTTTGGGGCTAGCCTGAGCTACATAAAGAGACCCTGTCTCAAAAACCACACCAAACACACTCCTGGGCTGTGAAGCTAGAGGCAGCTGACTGAGCTTGCAAGCAGACATAGTATGGATTTGCAACCTATAGTTTCCCAAGAAAACAGTCTCCAAAGACGGAGATGTCTTTCTCCTTTAAAAAAAGATGTCTGGACATGTACAGTACAGGTACATTTTTTATGTTTTATTTCTTTGTGTGTGCACGCACATACATGCATGCATGCTATGGTACAAGTATGGAGGTTATAAGACAGCTTGCAGGAGTCATTTTTCTTTTCCCATCATGTGGGTCCTAGGGACTGAATTCTGGTCTCCAGGCTTGGTGGCAAGCACCTTTACCTGCTGAGCCATCCATTGGCCCCCATGTCTTTCCTTTATATGGAGAGTATTTCACACAGGTGATGTCCTTCCCCACCTGTCCTCCTACACCTCTTCCCAGGGACGTTTCTGCAGGTGGGAGGCAGCTGGTCCAGATGTCTATTTTACTAGCAGCAGACTTGAGTGCGGAAGTCTTGCCTACAGGAGGCTGTTAAGTGCTTCAGCCTCCACTCCTGGCTGCCCTTTCCCCTTAACTCTCCCAGCTAGATCCTTTGTGAGACCCCTTTCCACTGCCCTGTGATCCGAGATGGCACCCTGTCTGTCCCTGACCTCTCACCCAAAACTCAGACTGGTGCTGACCTGGGAGTGACTATGACTGGCTTTGCTGATGGACCCTTCTCGTCTCTCACAGGCTACAGAAAAACCTAATTGGGCCCAAAGGAGCCCAGCAGATGGCAGATGCCCTGAAGCAGAACAGGAGTCTAAAGGAACTCATGTGAGAATGGCCAAAGGGCCAAACTGGTATTCTCTGTGCCAAGCCGAAGGCGAGCGCACACTGCATATTTGTGACCAGGGGAATGGATGACAGGATAGATGGATGGACAGAGGGATGAGAAGATATACACGTGGATGGTTGTTGAACAGAAGGATGAGTGGATGGACTGAGGACAAAGTGGTGGGAAAGAGGGATATATAGGAGATTTATATAAACTGATGTGTGGGCCAATGCAGGTTAGCTGGTTTGGAAGCACAAAACACTGAACATGGAGAATTGAAACCCAGACTCCCAGAACTGGCTGAGCACTAAACAGCATGGACTTGTTTACATTATTGTCTCCCTGCTCTCAGGAGGAAACGTCATTTCTTGGCCATCTTCACATAAAGTTCCAGAAACACCTAGAGGGTTTGACCCTTAGTTCTTTCCAAAGAGCTAAGGAAGATAAGGGTCACCTTTGGAGAGTATATAAACATGAACTGCACTGGACACTCGAGACAGAGGGAGTCTTCCGAGCTCTGACCCCTAAACCCAGCCCATCACCATTGTTTCTTGCAGGTTTTCCAGCAATACCATTGGAGATGGAGGTGCCATGGCACTGGCTGAGGCCCTGAAGGTGAACCAGGGCCTGGAGAACCTGGAGTGAGTCTGCCTGAGAATTCTTCATGGATGATACTCTTGCCAGAACCCATTTCCATGAGAACCAACCCACCCTAGTAACCCCAGCCCCGAACTGTACTGTTTCTCCCCTCTGTCCACCTTCTGTCCTCTTCCATCCACCAGCTCCACTTCCCTGCACTTTTCAGAATGACAAGGTCTATGTGCCCTGTCATAAGCTAGCACCCGTGGCTGCAGGAAAGTCTTGGTAGATTGGGCAGGGCGGGCTGGATGCTGATGCCACATTAGGGTGGTTTTGCTGCATTGCTTTCTCTGGAGCAGGGTAACATTCACTTTCTTGAGGACATATGTAGTCTCCATGTGAGTTTAAGCTTCAGGGCTTATGCTAAACCACACTGGCTTTACCCAGCAGGAGCTAGAAAGTGGAGTGACTGGATAGGAAAGAGGGATGAGAAGAGCAATTCCCAGGTCCCCAACTCCCTGTTGAACCCATCGGGTATGTCCAGGTCCTGAGACAGCCATATCAACACTGTCTTGTCTTTTGTTGCAGTCTACAGAGCAATGCCATCAGTAACACGGGAGTGGCAGTGCTGATGCGAGCCCTCCGTGTTAACCAGACACTCTCTAGTCTCAAGTAAGTCCTTGAAGTAACCAGGATGGTGCCCCTTTGACCAGTGGGGATGCAGGGCCTCCGGGACTTGGAAAGAAAGGCTGGGACAGAGAAAACTGCTGTAGAAAACACTGCAGTCTGTAGTTGGTATAGGCGTGGTTCTAGAACGTAGCACCCTGCCCCTTTTCCTACTTTGTCAGTGTGGCCCCCAGTGGATACGCCCCTCTTTGTACAGCCCTTCAGGGGCCACTTGCCCATCATAACCCAGATCTTGTCCCTTTCCTCCTGTGCATTCCTGCACTGCTGTGGTCCTGAGTGGAACATGGATTAGAGCCCTAGCTGACAGCAACAGGTTCCTTCACATATCAGCCCAGGAGGCCCAGGAGGCCCAGGGCCTGTCTGTGGTTTCTTAGGGTTTGGAAAGCCTAGACATCTGGGTTTACTCTGTCAGAAGCCTCACTTGCCTGACTGGATGTTGAGAGTCTCATCTCTCCTCAGCCTACGAGAAAACTCAATCAGTCCAGAGGGAGCCAGGGCCCTCGCTCAAGCCCTCTGTATGAACAACACTCTGAAGCACTTGGAGTACGTAATAATTGGGTCAGGGGGTGGGGTGGGGTGGAGGTCAAAGGGAGACTGTGCTTCCTCACCTACTCAGACACAAGGGTTGGTGGCACCATTGTAATGGGTTAGACCCTTGACATCCTCACAGTTCACAAGGTTGGACTAGGACTTCATTTGGGAAGGGGTAGCCTGGAGACCTGGTATCACTGGTAACCCTGACACAAGAACTCTGTAGCCTTACACTTAGAGATGGATAAGCACATAGCAGAGGACCTGAAAGAGTTGGCACGGGGCCATGCTAATAGGTAGTAAATTCTGTTCATAGTGCTGTATGTCCTGACTGCATGACCACTCACTGAGTTTAACATGGGATATTCTCTAGTATGCTTGGCACACCAGAGCTCTCCATAAGCGCGAGCCACACAAGCCTAACACCAGTGCTGACAGTGTGCTCCTTGGGAGGGTGGGGAATGACTAGGATCCCCTAGAGACCAGGATGGTGGAATGGTTCACAGTGGCTTCTACTTACTCCTGTTCCCTTTTTCCCAGTCTGACAGCCAACCTCCTCCATGACCAAGGTGCCCAGGCCATTGCAGTAGCAGTAGGAGAAAACCATTCCCTCACTCACCTTCAGTAAGTCTACTGTCCCCACCCTTCCCTAATCCCCACTACCCCAGCTGCAGGGCTACCCACAAACTAACTGTGGCAGATGGAACCTGGCTTTGGGCCATGCCTGAGGCCTTCCTAGGCTACGTGCCTCCAGCAGGCATGCCCCCATCCTTGGTTTGGATTCCTGAGGTTATCCTCAGATAGACCTAGATTATGAGGCAAGTGTCAAGGCCGTGACTTGGGGTGACCTATGCTTTATGGAGAATATTTGAGCTTGTTCCCATGGCTACGGCTGGTAAAACACTGGCCCTCTGGGAACTTTAGGTATCCCTAGGCCATATCCTGCATAGACTCACCCAGTCACCAGACTCTCCTGGATGCCTTTAGGCCTCCACCTCCATTCTTGGGCTATATGGTCATATGTCTGTGTCTTTCCAGCTTGCAGTGGAACTTCATCCAGGCTGGTGCAGCCAGGGCCCTGGGACAAGCACTTCAGCTGAACAGGACCCTGACAACCTTAGAGTAAGTGTGGCCTATGGGGATGAGGAGTAGTCTCCAGGCACAGGGTTGGTCTGAGGCCCCTCAACAAGTCTCCTCTACCATGAGACCACGGACTTATTTCAGCCCTCACTCACCCGCTGTGTGTGTGTGTGTGTGTGTGTGTGTGTGTAATAGCTTTACTAATCCACACACCATAAAAACCAGCTGTCAACCATCACAACCACCAATTTTAGACCATCTCCCACCCCAGAGATGCTATGTACTATAGCTGCTTTCCAGTCTCACTTCCATCCTTGCAAAACACAACCACTCTAGACATTTGACAAAGTAAACTCATGTGGTCTTTTATGATCTATATCTTGTATGTGTACACACATGCCAAGGGTTGAAACAAGGGCCTTGAAAATCTTAAGCACGTGCTCTACCACAGAGCTACACTCCCAGCAGAACAATATTTTTCAGGTTGACCTATTTTGTACCATGTTGGTAGAGTTTTCTTTTTGTTTGTTTTGTTTTTTGAGATGTGTGTGCGTGCGTGCGTGCGTGTGTGCGTGTGTGTACACACTTGCCATGGCATATGTGTGGAGGTCAGAGGAAAACTTTCAAAACTTGGTTCTCTCCTTCCACTCTGAGTTCCAAGGATCAGACTCAGGTCATTAGGGTTGATGACAAGAACTTTAACCCGCTGAGCTCTTACTAGCCCCTACCTTTTTTTTTTTTTAATCTTTGTATGTGTGCACATGTGAGCACATGGACTAGTGTGTGTGGGTGTGGATGCACACATACCAGGGCATACACATGGAGGAAGTGGACAACCCCAGGTGCTGGTCCTTGCGCTCCTCCCCCACTTGCTGCATCTGCCAGGCAATGGGCTGTAAGCTTCCAGGATTTCTCACGTTTACATGCGTCTCCCTGTAGGAGAGTTGCGGCTACAGATCTGCTACTGCAGCCAGCATTAGGGGCGCTGACTCAGCTCCTTCTGTTTATGAGAGAAGCACTTAGGCCACGGAGCCCCTCCCCAGCCTGAAGCTCAGACTTTTGAGCCCCCTTTGCGTCACACTCCAGTTTCCTCTCTGTCAGTCTGTCACTCTGTCCGTCAGTACATCACCTCACTAGCTGTACTTCTTCTCTTTCTTGCTGTTCTACTCCTAAACACTGCTTGCTCCTCAGGGCTCTACCCTTGGGTCTCTTCCCCTGAATGAACTTTTTCTGGGAGCTCTCTTCCTTTCCCAGGACTCTAATTACCCAACTCCTGATAACTCTTGCATCACTACCTAGCATGGTTTGAATGAGAATAGCCCCTATAGGCTCATAAATTTGAATACTCGGTGGCCAGTTGGTGAAGAGGTGTGGCTATGTTGGAGGAGGTGTGTCACTGAGGGTGGGCTTTGAGGTTTCCAGTGTGTTCTCCCCTCCTTATGCCTATGGATCCAGATGTGAGCTCTCAGCTACTGTACCAGCAGCGTCTGTGTGCTGCTGTGCTCCCCACCGTGATGGTCATGGACTCTAACCCTCTGAAACTGTAAGCCCCAAATAAACTCTTCTCTAAGTTGCCTTGGTCAAGGCGTCTTATGACAGCAACAGAAAAGCAGCTAAGACGCTAACCCAGGTTTCTCCTGAACTCCAGTCTGTGAATCCACACCGGTTACCTTGCGCCCTTGGTGCTTCACAAGAATTATAAGTTGCTGCATTTTCTCTCCCACAAGACTGCTTCTTAGTTCTCCATCTGACCCTTGGACCAAGCAGTTGTGCAGGCTGAAGGCACCTCCTCCCCTCCACTTCAGCTTTTCTCCATGGCCTGCTGACCCTGTTTTCCACTGTCCATCCCACACTGTTTCTGTCAACAGGCCACAGCACCACTCACCTCCACCCACATGGAGGCTATGTCCCCAAACTGCAGACAAAGATTGTTCCACAACACCCATTTATCTTCATTATGGGTGAGCTCCTTAAATGACTGTGCCTGCAGACTGTGACCCCAAAGCCTGGATTCCAAGGTCCCATGGGTCTGCTCCCGCACATTTCCAAGCCCCAGTGCTCTCTCTCCATGACCTCAGCAGTCTCTCAGGTCTCTTTGGATGTACCAGCCTTCTTTGTCTCCCATTCCCTGATTCTGGCGTTTATTTCTTCTGGGTACCACACTGGAGTGGAGGCTGTTGGCCTGACCTGGTGCTTCAGTTTACTTCTTTAGCAGTGCCCGAGAGGGCATTAATAAGTTACATGTCTACTATTGTGACAAAACACTACATCCAAAAGCAGACTTGGGGAGAGAAGGGTTTATTTCACCTTGCAGCTTGTAAGCCCATCACTGAGGAAGCCAGGGCAGGAACTGGGGCAGGGACCACTGAGGAGTGTTGGGTACTGGCTTGCTCTTCCTGGCTTACTCAGCTTCTTTTCTCACATACCTCAGGACTACCTATCCAGGCTTAGCACCACCTCCTACTTCAATCATTCAATCATCAAAACATAAAATGGCTTGCCTATGACCTATTCTTATTTACTTATAGTTTGTTTTTTTTTTTTTTTTTTTGAGACAGGGTTTCTCTGTGTAACAGCCCTGGCTGTCCTGGAACTTGCTCTGTAGACCAGGCTGGCCTCAACCTTACAGAGATGCCTATAGGCTGTTCTTATGGAGGCATTTTCTCAATTGATGTTCACTAGTCTCAGAGGACTCTGGCTTGTGTCAGCTTGACAAAAAACTAGCCCACAAGGCAGAACTGTGTCTGCTGTCTGGCATCCTGAACACATGGGACACCCTTAGCTGTTCACTAGGGCAATGAATGTAAACGCTGCCTTACACACGGCGATGTCCATCTGTCCTAAACTCATCTATTATCCCAGAACTTGCTCTTCTCCTCCAACTGGAAGTAGGAGAAAACATCCAGGAATCCTAGCCAGCACGAATGGTGCAGAGATGAGGAACTTCAGGCTAATCTTTCCACTGGTTTTCAAAAGCATACCTTTTGTCTCAAGCCTTGTTGACAGTAATTCCCATGTCCCCTTTCTTGTCTGCCTTTGACACTTTGTTCAGATTCACACAGACTCCCAGATTCCTCTGTGCATTAACATGAGGCCAAGGGCACAATGGTTTCCCAGAAGGTGACTGAGCATGGGTGTGGTGAGTGTAAAGGGCCTAAACCCCACAGGCCTTGGCCAGAGTGTTGGCCTGAGCCCCTTGTGTACCAATAGGTTACACTGTGTTCAGTTTACAGGAGAATGCCATAGGGGATGACGGAGCTTCTGCAGTGGCCGGGGCCCTGAAGGTGAACACAACCCTCACTGCTCTCTAGTAAGTCCCCTGGGTGTGGGAGCCCAGCAGATCAACCCCTCCAGCACCCCATGTCACACAGCCACCTTTGTTTATCTGGGAAGATTGTTTGGATTTTCATATTAGAAAGTGACTGGGCACTCAAGCATCCAGGAAGGACCGAAGGCCCAGACAGCACTCGCCCAGGCCTTCTGGAAGGACCACTTCTACCCCCACCCTGTGTCTAGATCTTGTTCCTAGGTGTTAGACTATAGGTGGGAGACGCAGTGAGCTTGGAAGAATCATAGGAAAACAATCCTTAGTGCTATTTCTCAATGTTTAGCCCTAGCTAAGGGGTATAGAGTTTGGAGGAAAGCCTGGCCCATGGCAGAGGGCAGTACAGGGGTCTGGTTACCCACACTGACTGCACTCCCTCTTATAGCCTACAGGTGGCCTCCATTGGCACCCAAGGGGCCCAGGCACTTGGGGAGGCCCTGGCTATGAACAGAACCTTGGAGATTCTCGAGTGAGTATTCCAGTTTCTGTTGACAGACTTTCGCTGAAAGAAATCGAACTACAGATTCAAAGGGAATAAGCATGATGACAAGCATCTATTCACATAATTGTCTTGACTGTTTCCAGTCACATGCTCCACCTTCCCCATTCCCACCTCGTCTTTCCCTATGGCACTATGTTCCGAGTCTCTATTTAATAGGATCCCCCCATACACACACCATAGAAACTAGTAGCCACCTCCTAGGTGGGGCTGGGGCTCAAGCTCTATGAGGCTCTCAGCATACCCTTATTATCCCTACTTCCCAGGATCCCTGTAACCACAGTGTACTGTAGACCTCTGGATGGAGAGTTACCTCTCCCATCTCAGTCCAGGTTTTCCTTCTCTGGGGTAGAAAAAAAGAACAGGCTTCCTTCCATAAGTGCTTAGAAAGAAGCCGCTCCCAACTCCTGTGACTGGAATGTCCAGACATGCCCACACCCATCTGGAGGGACAACAGTGTCACCACTCAGCCTATCCCTGCACCTTAGGCTTCTTGCTTGCCCTGACAGCTTACGAGGAAATGACATCGGGGTAGCTGGTGCCAAGGCTTTGGCAAATGCTTTGAAGTTAAACTCCAGTCTCCGGAGACTCAAGTAAGTGATTGTGTGGCCCTCGCGTAACCCAGAGTAGCCAACTTCTCCTTCTAGATGTTAAACGACCATATTGTCCTGACCAATACTGTCCACATCCACTGCAGTTAGTGTTGTTCATTCCCCTTTACTGAAAGTCCGCATTCATGGCCTTGGGTAGAATACGTGGCTACAGCTACTATGGTGCCTGTGGACAATCAGCCCACATCTCAACAAAGCAGTGTTGCCTCCTTATGTGTCTTCTGTCCTGATGGCTCACTACGGTGTCTCCATCTCTTCTCTGCCTAGTCTCCAGGAGAACTCACTGGGGATGGATGGGGCCATATATGTTGCCGCTGCGTTGTCTGAGAACCGTGGTCTGCGTCATATTAAGTGAGTACACTCAGTGACATCCACCTTCCCAGCTACTTCTGCTGAGCCTCGGAACTGCTCCCAGATCAGGGTCTGCCTTTAGCCCACGTCTGGAAGCCAGATGATATGAAGACACTCCAGCAACTCCATAGGGAAACTAGGTCTATTAGGGACCCTGCACAGACCAGAAGGGCAAGGGCTGAATTAGAGCAGTGATCGCTGTGCTAAAGGCAACTTGTAGGTGCTCAATTCTGCCCTAACTCTTCTGCTCTAGTCTCCAGGGAAATCCCATTGGGGAATCTGGTGCCAGGATGATCTCAGAGGCTACCAAGACATGCATGGTGGAAATGTAAGGAAAGCAGGTCCCTGGAGGACCACGCAGAGACTCAGCTGGAAGCTTCAGATCAGAGTGACCTCGATTTCTGCACAATTTCCTGGAATCTGAATGTTGCTGAGCCAGTTCTCAAGCTGGTCTCCCGAACAGAGAAAGGAAGGGCACTTCAGCAGAGGCCACAGGCATCTTTCCTTCCCAGGGTCAGACAGAGGGAAGATGGACACTCTGTGACAGCACAGGGAAGGGAAGGAGCGGCTGCTAAGGGGCACTCAGGGACAAAATCTCAAAGCTCCACAAGGTAGGAAGCTGGAGCAGACTAATTCATATCCTGGGTCTTCAGAGTCCCAACTTAAACAACAACAAAACCAAATGTGTTTCTGCCCTCGTGTGCTCCCAGGACTAACATCACCATCTTGAAGGTTGCAGCCTTCAAGCCCATTAAGCACATTAGCTTGGCGAAGGTGAGAATATGCCATTATTTCTCTTTTCTTAAGAAAAGAGTTTTGGGGTGTGACCCTTACATACATATGGAGAAAATATGAGAAATTTGTGAAGATAAATCAAAGGTTAATTCTAAGATTCTGGGATCAGAGATAAGTCTCCAAAGGCTCTGCATTCTCCTGTAAGATCTCTCAGACATCTAGAATGGCCTGCCATATTTGGAGTCCAGCATACTGGTATTCCATTGCAAATTAAGTGTTGGTACCTTGATGTCATTCTCCTGTATTTAGGCATCCAAAACCTGTACAGTGGCTATCGCTTCCCCTTGGAGACAAACAAGCTGTGCTTCCATGCGGCAAATTTCCTCCATTGTCTGAGTGAAACAGGAAAACCTAAATGAACGTCACAGACCCCAACCAAGCCACTAAGGTAAATGCTTATAAACACCATAAAGTGAGTCCAGGCAGTGATGACGCACACCTAGAATCCCAGCACTCGGGAGGCAGAGGCAGGTGGAGCTCTGTGAGTTCAAGACCAGTCTGGTCTAGAGAGCAGATTCCAGGATAGCCAGAGCTATATAACAAGACCCTGTCTTGGAAAAAGACAAAAGTGAGACATGGAGGAACACACTTGAGAGGCTGAGAAAGGATCATGAATTTGATGACACCTTAAATTACGTAGTGAGATTCTCAAAACCAAACATATAAAAATGAGTATTCAGGTGAGTTATCATGAAGGCTGACAGGAGAGGGGTTCCCTGGTTATACAAGAACAGAGGCACCTGAGCAAGTGGCATGGCAAACGCCACTGTGACAAGGATGGCGAAACTCAAACCAGGACCTGGTGGAGGCAGGAGGATCAGGAGCTCAAGGTTGTCTTTGGTACATGGTGAGTTCAAGACCACTTTCTGCTGCATGAGATCCTGTCTCAAGCAAAACAAAAGAAAATAAAGTGACTGTCTATAACCTCACAGTCATGGGACAAATGAACATCATGCCTGACTGAAGACGCAGCATCAACAGAACGTTTCTGCCAAAACTGTAGAGGTATAACCACACAAACTACAAATGGAAGGACTTTCTACCAAGCTGGTCTGACTTCCAAAAGATGTTACAATGATCTGGAGATGGTTTTAAATTAAACAAATGAAAGGGGCTTAGCAGTGAACTACAAGGTCCTGGATTGGCTCTAGGTTGGAGGAAACACACAATCTTAAAGAATACTACTTGGAAACTGAAGCTGCATTCATTTTGGTTTTGCAGCATATTGTTTCTGGGTATAGAATGCTATTTTCTTTCTTTTGGCACTTCTACGATGTGAGAAGTTGTCTCACCTCTCAGACTGGGGCTATATCCCCCCTCAGTGAAGTAGGGCCTGAGTCCCATCCCCCACAACGACAACAACTTACTTTGGAGCTCAGCAGCCAGGAAGACTTCAGTTAGTCAGTAGACAAATGCTGGGAAAGGGGTAGCCTGTCGAAGCCTAGTATGGAAGTCTGAAGGTCAAATACTGTGAGGACAGAGGGTGCTTTTCAAGGATAATGAGAGCAAGACTCACTAGAGCTGGAAGGTCCCCTTCCAAAAGTTCTGTCCAGACCCCACTATCGAGACTTCACAGCTCTCTTTCACAAGGTCTAGCTGCATCACCACAAAGCAAGCCAAAATGTGAGTCCAGATCTGAGACAGGGCACTAAGCAGAACAGCAGTTTGATTTTCTTCTGGACAATCTTCAGTGCTGTCTTCTGCAGCTTCTGCGACATGCCCTCTGCTGTTGAGCGCACCTTGTTACTATTTTTTTTCTTACACTTTTATTCTTTTTTTTAAACCGATATTTTTATTAGCTTTTTAAAAAAAATACCAATCCAAGTTCCCACTCCCTCCCCTCCTCCCTTTCCCTCCACTCACCCTTATACCCCATCTCCTCCAATCCTAAGAGAGGGCAAGGCACCTTGCCCTGTGGGAGGTCCAAGGCCCTCCCCACTATACCTTGGCTGAGCAAGGTATCCATCTAAAGAGAATAGGATCCCAAAAAGCCAGTACATGCAGCAGAGACAAATCACAGTGCCACTGCCAGTGGCCCCTCAGTCTGCCCCAAGCATGTAACTGTCAACCACATTCAGAGGGAACTAGCTTGGTCCTATGCTTGTTCCTTCCCAGTCCGGTGTTTGGTGAGCTCCCATTATCTCAAGTAAACTGCTTCAGTGGATGAACCCTCCATGGTCTTGACCTCTTTGCTCATATTCTCATTCCTTCTACTCTTCAACTGGACCTTGGGACCTCAGTCCAGTGCTCTGATGTGGGACTCTGCCTCTTTTTCCATTTGTTGCTGGACGAAGGTCCTATGGTAATATTTAAGATAATCATCAATCTGAATACAGGGCAATGTCAGTTCAGGCACCTTTTCCACTATTGCCTAGGGACTTAGCTGGGGCCATCCTTGTGGATTCCTGGGAATTTCTCTAGAGCCAGGCTTCTTGCCAACCCTATAATGGCCCCCCTAATCAAGGTATCTCTCTCTTTGCTCTCATATCTGTCCCCCCTCCATCTTGACCATCCCATTCCCTCAAGTTCTCCTCAACCCTCCCCTTCTGCCCACTTCTTCCCCCTCACGCTAAACCCTCCCTGCTCCCATGCTTACAATCCTGTAAGGTGACCCTGTCTGTCTCCAACCCCCAGGTATCCATATATGATTTTTCTTTGGGTTCACCTTATTACTTAGCTTCTCTAGGCTATAGGCTCAGTGTTCTTTGTTTATAACTAATACCCACTTATGAGTGAGTACATACCATATTCATATTTTTGGGTCTGGGTTACCTCACTCAGGAGAGTATTTTTCTAATTCCATCCATTTGCATGCAAAATTCAAGATGTCATTGTTTTACCGCTGAGTAGTACTCTAATGTGTAAATGTGCCACACTTTTTTTTATCCATTCTTCGGTTGAGGGGCATCTAGGTTGTTTCCAGGTTCTGGCTATTACAAATAATGCTGCTATGAACATAGTTGAACAAATGCTTTTGCAGTATGATTGAGCATCTTTTGAGTATATTCCAAAGAGTGGTATTGCTGGATCCTGAGGTAGGTTGATTCCCAATTTTCTGAGAAACCACCATACTAATTTCCAAAGTGATTGTACAAGTTTGCATTCCCACCAGCAATGGATGAGTGTTGTCCTTACTCCACATCCTCTCCAGTGTAAGCTATCATTAGTGTTTTTGATCTTAGCCATTCTGACAGGTGTAAGAAGGTATCTCAAGAGTTGTTTTGATTTATATTTCCCTGATAGCTAAGGAAGTTGAACATTTCCTTAAGTATTTTTTGGCCATTCTTCTGTTGAGAATTCTCTGTTTAGTTCAGAACCCCATTTTTAAAATTGGGTTATTTAGAATTTTACTGTGTAATTTCTTGAGTTCTTTATATATTTTGGAGATCAGTCCTTTGTCTGATTGGGTTGGTGAAGATCTTTTCCCATTCAGTAGGCTGCCTTTTTGTCTTATTGATTGTGTCCTTTGCATTACAGAAGCTTCTTAGTTTCAGGAGGTCCCATTTATTTATTGTTGCTCTTAATGTCTGTGCTACTGGGGTCATATTTAGGAAGTAGTCTCCTGTGCCTATGCATTGAGGACTACTTTCCACTTTCTCGTCGATCAGGTTCAGTGTGGCTGGATTTATATTGAGGTCTTTAATTCATTTAGACTTGAGTTTCATGCATGGTGATAGATATGGATCTATTTTCATTTTTCTACATGTTGACATCGTTATGCCAGCACCATTAGTTGAAGATGTTTTCTTTTTTCCATTGTATAATTTTAGCTTTGTCAAAAATTAGGTGTTCATAGGTGTGTAGATTAATATCTGGATCTTCAATTCAATTCCACTGGTCAACATCTCTGTTTTTATGCCAATACCAGGTTGTTTTCATTACTGTAGCTCTGTAAGAGAGCTTGATGTCAGGGATGGTCATGCCTCTGGTAGTTCCTTTATTGTACAGGACTGTTTTGGCTATCCGCAGTTTTCTTGTTTTTTCATATGAAGTTGATTATTGTTTTTTCAAGGAGGTCTGTGAAGAATTGTGTTGGAATTTTGATGGGGATTGCATTAAATCTATAGATTGCTTTTGGTAGGATTGCCATTTTTACCATGTTCATCCTTCCTATCTAAGAGCATGGGAGATCCTTCCATTTTCTGGTATCTTCTTCAATGTCTTTCTTCAAAGACTTAAAGTTCATGTCAAATAGGTCTTTCACTTCCTTGGTTAGTGTTACCCCAAGATATTTTATGTTATTTGTGGCTATTGTGAAAGGTGATGTTTCTCTGATTTCCCTCTCAGCTTCCTTATTATTTGTGTATAGGAGGGCTACTAATTTTTTGAGTTGATCTTGTATCCTGCCACTTCAATGAAGGTATTTATCAGCTGTAGGAGTTCTCCGATAGAGTTTTTGGGTCACTTGAGTATACTGTCATATCATCTGCAAATAACAAGTTTGACTTCTTCCTTTCCAATTTGAATCCCCTTATCCCCTTTTGTTGTCTTATTGCTAAAACTTCAAGAACTATGTTGAATAGATATGGAGAGAGTGGACAGCCTTATATTGTTCCTGATTTTAGTGGAATTGCTTTGTGTTTCTCTCCATTTAATTTGATGTTATTTGTTGGCTTGCTGCATATTGCTTTTATTATATTTAGATATGATCCTTGTATCCCTAATCTAAGATCTTTATCATGACAGTGTTGAATTTTGTCAAATGCTTTTTCAGCAACTAATGAAATGATCATATGGTTTTTCTTTCAGTTTATTTATATGATGGATTACATTGATAGAGTTTCATATGTTGAACCAGCCCTGCATCTCTGGGATGAAGCCTACTTGATCATGATGGATGATTTTTTGATGTGTTCTTGGATTCAGTTTGCCAGTATTTTATTGAGAATTTTTTTCGTCCATATTCATGAGTGAAACTGGTCTGTAATTCTCTTTCTTGGCTGAATCTTTGTGCAGTTTTGGTATCTGGGCAACTGTAGCCTCGTAAAAAGAGTTTGGCAATGACCCTTCTGTTTCTATTATGTGGAACACTTTGAGGAGTGTAGGTATTAGCTCTTCTTGAAAGTTCTGGTAGAATTCTGCACTAAAACCATCTGGCCCTGGGCCTTTTTTGGTTGGGAGGTTTTTGATGAAAACTTTCATTTCCTTTTGGTTTATAGGTCTATTTAAATTGCTCACCTGGTCTTGATTTAACTTTGGTATATGGTACTTATCTAAAAAATGTCCATTTCTACATTTTCCAATTTTGTGGTGTACAGGTTTTTGTAATAAGACCTAATGAGTCTCTGAATTTCCTCAGTGTCTGTTGTTATGTCCCCCTTTATATTTCTGAGTTTGTTAATTTGGATGTTCTCTGATTTTTGATTAGTTTGGATAAGGGTTTGTCAATCTTGTTGATTTTCTCAATGAACCAGTTTTGTGTTTCATTGATTCTTTGGATTGTTTTCTGTGTTTCTATTTTGTTGATTTCAGCTCTCAATTTGATTATTTCCTGTCTTCTACTCCTCCTGAGTGAGTCTGCTTCTTTTTTTTTTTTCTAGAGCTTTCAGGTGTGCTGTTAGGTTGCTAATGTGACCTGTTTTTTTCCTTTATTGATATTTATTGAGCTCTACATTTTTTTCTGCTCCCCTCCCTGCCTCTCCCCTCCCCCTTCAACCCTCCCCCAATGTCCCTATGCTCCCAATTTACTCAGGAGATCTTGTCTTTT
>JAQHUG010000014.1:136729-151027 GCA_028555095.1 Dicrostonyx torquatus | reverse complement strand
CCGCCTATCTAAGTCCTGCCCTATCAAATGGCCCAGGCAGCTTTTTTATTTAACCAATCAAAGCACAGAAATACAGATGAACCCTCCTTCAGAATCTCAGAGTTGTTTTGATTTGCATTTCTCTGATGACTAAGGATGTTGAGCATTTCATTAAGTGTCTTCTCTGTTTTCTTTATGTGGGCACTTAGTGCTATGAACTTACCTCTTAGCACTGCTTTCATAGTGTCCCATAGGTTTGGATATGTTGTGTCTTCATTTTCGTTGAATTCAAGGAAAACTTTAATTTCTTTATTTGTTCCTTGACCCAGGGGTGGTTCAGTAGTTAATTGTTCAGTTTTCATGAGTTTGTAGGCTTTCTACGAGTAGTATTGTTGTTAAATTCTAATTTTACTCCATGGTGATCCAATAAGACAGGGGTGACTCAAATTTTTTTTGTATCTGTGGATATTTGCTTTGTTACCCAGTAAGTGATCAATTTTAGAGATGGTTCCATGAGGTGCTGAGAAGGTATATTCAATGTTATACAGATGTCTGTTAAGCCCATTTGATTCATTACATCTGTTAGTTCTCTTATTTCTCTGTTAAGATTCTGTCTGGTTGACCTGTCCATTGGCATGAGAGGAATGTTGAAATCTCCTACTATTAGTGTGTGGGGTTTGATGTGTGATTTAAATTTTAGTAATGTTTCTTTTACATATGTGGGTGCTCTTGCATTTGGGGCATAGATATTCAGGATTGATGAATTGTTCCTGTTATGAGTATAAAGTGTCCTTCTCCATCTCTTCTGATTGTTTTAGTTTGAAATCAATTTTGTTAGATATTAGGACAGCCACACCCACTTGTTTCTTAGCTCTATTTGATTGGAAAACCTTTTCCCAACCCTTTACTCTGAGGTAGTGTCTGTCTTTGAGGTTGGGGTGTGTTTCTTGTAAACAGCAGAATATTGGATCCTGTTTTCATATCCATTCTCTTAGCCTATGTCTTTTTATAGGTGAATTGAGTCCATTAAGTGATATTAATGACCAGTGGTTGTTAACTCCAGTTATTTTTCGGTAGTAGTATTTGTGTGTTTCCCTTCTTTGAGTTATGCTCATGGGGAGGTTATCAGATGTCTGTGTTATTGTGGGTATAGTTAGCTTCCTTGGGTTGAGGTTTTTCTTCTAGTACTTTCTGTAAGACTGGGTTTGTGGATATGTATTGTTTGAATCTGTTTTTGTCATGGAATATCTTTTTTTCTTCATCAATGGTGAATGAAAGCTTTGCTGGGTACAGTAGTCTGGGCTTGCATCCACGGTCTCTTAGTGTCTGTAGCACATCTATCCAGGACTTTCATGGTTTCCAATGAGAAGTCAGGTGTAATTCTGATAGGTTTACCTTTATGTTTCGACTTTTTTCCTTTGCAGCTCTTAATATTTTTCTTTGTTCTGTATGTTCTGTGTTTTTATTATTGTATGGCGAGGGGATTTTTTTTTTGATCCAGTCTATTTGGTGTTCTTAAGCTTCTTGTACCTTCATAGAGATATCCTTCTTTAGGTTGGGAAAGTTTTCTTCTATAATTTTGTTGAATATATTTTCTGTGCCTTTGAGCTGGAGTTCTTTTCCTTCTTCTACCCCTATTATTCTTAGGTTTGGTCTTTCATGGTGTCCCAAATTTTCCGAATGTTTTGTGTTAAGAATTTGTTGGATTTAATGTCTTCTTTGACCAATGAATCTATTTCCTCTATAGTATCTTCAGTGCCTGAGGTTCTTTCTTCTATCTCTTGTATTCTGTTGGTTATACTTGTCTGTGTGGTTCCTGTTGGTTTACGTAGATTTTTCCATATTCAGAATTCCCTCGGTTTGTGTTTTCTTTATTACCTCTATTTCAGTCTTCAAGTCTTGAACTGTTTCCTTCACCTATTTGATTGTTTTTCCTTGGTTTTCTTTGAGGGATTTATTAATTTCTTCCAATTTTTTGTTTGTCTTCTCTTCCATTTCTTTAAGGGAGTTTTTCACTTCCTCTTTAAAGGTCTCCATCATTTTCATAAAGTTACATTTAAAGTCATTTTCTTCTACTTCTTCTGAGTTAGAATGATCAAGTCTTCCTGTTGTGTGTCCCCTGGGTTCTGGTGTTACCAGGTTGCGTTTTAGGATTTTGGAAGAATTCTTGTATTGGAGCCTACCCATCTCTTCCTTCAAATGAAGCCGGCAGTGTCTTGGCGTCTTGGTTCAATCCTTGCTGTGGCTGTCTCTTAGGTCCCCTTAGTATGGAAGCAGGCTAGCTGTGTTTCAGGGTTCCATGGAGCTCACCAGTGAACAGGTCACACCTTGCTGCTCTTATCTCAGACTTTTCTATCTGTTGGGGAAGACGCTCCGGTGGCTCCTCCAGCTTTACTGTTCCTGTCTGTTTTCTACAGCACTGAAGTTGCCATCCACTCTGACAGTTCTCTGCTCTGGTTCTGGGTAGTCTGTGGATTTACCCCCCAAGGAAATTTCCTCTTCCTCCCCACTTCTCCCCTCCCCCTTTCTTCATTCTTCCCTCTCTGCTCTCTCCCTCCCTCTGGTTTTACTAGAATTTGAGAAGAATGTAGAGAGAAATGAACACATCTGCCCAAAGGTTTCTCTGGAAAGAAAGTTTGTTTATTTATAATCCATTACTATGCAGACGTTAGGTATCATAGATTTCTAAAGAGTCTCCACCACTTGCAACTCCCACCTCCTGATTTGCTGTATCTTCTCAAACAAATGCCCAACTGGGATGCCTCACCCCAAGGAACTTTTCAAAACAACTGCCCCCAAAGCCTATTCATCCTCCCAGCCTCTCTTCAGACTGGAGCTGGCTAGCCAACAAGCTCCAGTCACACCATGCTTGGGTTACAGGTGTGCGTAGTCACACTCAGATTTTTACTGTTATTGGTTTGTTTTTGAGTCAGGGTCTCATTGAGTAGCCCTGGCTGACCTGGAACTTCCTGGGTAGATCAGGCTGGCTTTGAACTCCCAGACAGCAGCCTGCCTCTGCCTCCCCGGTGCTTTGATTAAAGGTGGGCAGTAGCAGGCCTTGCCACACCCAGCTTTTTTATGTAGATTCTGCAGACCCAAACTTAGGCCCTTGTGTCCCAAGTAAAGTTAATTTTACTTGTCTCTTGCTTTCTTTTCATATGGAAATATTTTGAGTATCACTTTACCAAGTTAGTTTGGGTTTATTTTTTCATATGAGAAACACGAATCAATACTGGTGCTTTCCCTTTATGATGGCTCCTTCAGGAAGACATTCAGGTGCAGGACAACTACTTGCATCTCTATGCCATAGACTAGCATCTTGTTAGACTTTAGACAAAGCTCCTCTGAGAAATAGCAGCTAGCCAGGCCATGGTGGCGCATGCCTTAATTCCAGCGTTTTTTTTTTTTTTTTTTTTTTCGAGACAGGATTGACAGGATTTCTCTGTAGCTTTGGAGCCTTTCCTGGAACTAGCTCTTGTAGACCAGGTTGGTCTCAAACTCACAAAGATCCGCCTGCCTCTGCCTCCCGAGTGCTGGGATTAAAGGTGTGTGCCACCAGCGCCCGGCTTAATTCCAGCATTTGGGAGGTAAAGGCAGGCAGATCTCTGTGAGTTCAAGGCCAGCCTAGTCTACAACAGCTAGTTCCAGGACAGCTAGGGTTGTTACACACAAAAACCCTGTCTCAAAAACAAAACAAAACAAAAAAAAAGAAAGAAAGAAAGGAAAAAAGAAAGAAAGAGAGAGCTAGTGAACGAGGCATTTGCTGTCCAAGTGCAAGGACCTGAGTCTGAATCCTCACAAAACTACATAATCTGAATCTCATAAAACTACAAATCCTACATAAAACTGAATGCAGTAAAGTGTGTCTGTAATGGGAGGTGGGAACTGGCCCCTTAAATGTCGGTGGGCCTGCTGACCTACACTATGCAACAGTGAACAAGTGAATCTGCCTTAAAAAAGATGAAGTATGGGAACTGACGGGAAGTTGTCCTCCACCTTCCACGCATGCACATAGCATTGCACACCAGGAGTGGTGGCGCACGCCTTTAATCCCAGAACTCTGAGGCAGAGGCAGAGAGACCTCTGTAAGTTCAAGGCCAGACTGGTCTACACAGGAGCTCTAGGCCAGCCAGGGCTTCATAGTAAGTCCCTATGAAACAAATGAAACAAAAGAAGAAACACCAACTGGGCTGAGGATATAGTTCAGTTTATATAATGCTTGCCATGCAAGCATGAGGGTCTGAGTGCTGTCTCCAAAACCCTCACAAAAATTCCAGGTACTGTGGATGTGTCCTCAAAATCCTGGCTCTGGGAAGGTAGAGACAAGACAGATATATAGAGCAGACTGTCTAGTCACTCTAGGCTAACCGGGGACCTCCTAGGTCCCAAACAGACCCATCCCTGTTCCCCCAAAGGTGGACAGTACCTGAGGAACAACCACAGAGGTTGTCTTCTGGCCTTCACATATACATGCATGTCAGCATAAACATGTATACCTGCTTACACATGAACATGTGCACATGCAACACACACACACACACACACTCACTCACAAGGTGGGTGCCTGTTGGTAGGAGTAGGCAGCAGTAGGAGCCGGAGCTGCATTTGCTGAGACTGTATGTAGTTCCCATACAGCCCAGACTGGGGACTGTAAAGGTGGAATGTCATTTGAAGTGAATCTGCCTCCCAGAAGAATACCAGCCCTCTGAGAGAAAATAAAACATCCATAATCTGGAGCCTTCCTGTGGCCTGAACACCAAGGAAAATTAATTTAATAATAACAGCAGCCAAGACTTACATTGTGTCAGTTTATATTTCTCCTCAAGGCTTTCCTTGTGGATTTGGATTACTTAGAACACACGCATTTCCCAAGTGTTAGGACATAAGACAAAAGAGTATCTTTTTGGGGCTTTGTTTTGATAATGGTTAAGCCCAGATGGTGTACTGAACCTGATACAAGTTACCTTTCCAGTCTCCTGACTCCCTGTTTACCTCTAGCTCTGAGGCTCTGAGTCTGCCTGGGTCCCCTGGCAAGAAGGTCAGAAGTCATTGTCACTCTCGTCCAGGGGCTCAGGCTTGCGGACCCGTCGACTGGGCTTAGCTGGCGAGAGAGCAATGCTCTCATCTTCCAAATCATCGTCATCTTCTTCGTCATCTTCCATGTCAATTTCACTGTCCTCCGAGTCTTCCTGAAGCAGAAAGAGGGCAAATGCAGCTGCGGTGCTGGCTCCCCACTGTATCTTGTCCTTAGAGACCCCACTTTATTCTCTCAGGGACAGTGCAATAACAGGGGAAGGCTGTGGGAACACAGCACACTGCCAGCTGGACAGCTCCACTAGAGTGGGGATAGAACCAGTCAGTAACTCAAATACCAGCCTTTACCAGGGCTGTCAAGCAGGAGGTGGCTTTCCATGGATGTTTTGGGAATACTCTTAGCACATGCGAAGGAACCTAGGTGCTGAATGGCTCCTGCAGTCTAGAGACCCAGCAGACAGGTAGATAGCAAGAAGAGCAGGAAAAGGAGGCCGACTCCAGATTGAGATGGTAAGCAGTACACATTGTAGGTAAGAAGGCAAGGTGAAGGGCGCCCTAGCTCCTTCAGTCTGGATCCAGGGAGCACCAACTCAAGTTGTCTTTTCTATAGCAACTCCTCTGCTCCATGTATACCAAGACGGCTGGCCACCCAGTCTAGACTGTTCCAGGTAGTACATACACATTAGAATTATCTTCTCTGAAGAGCTACCCTGCACTGTCTGCTTCCCTCCCAGCAGAGACCCCTGGGAAAGCCAGGCCTATGGTGGTACAAGCCTACAATGCCAGCACTCCAGAGGCTAAGGCAGGGGGATGACTATGAATTTGAGGCCAGTCTAAGCTACATAGAAAGACCTTGTTTCAAATGAAAAAAATAATGAACTCCTTGAACAAATTGCTATACTCAAGTGTCGCCAAGTGTATCCCTCCTGTTACATAAGCACAACAGGCTCTATCCCATAAGCCCAAACCAAGATGGAAAGGATACAAATCTGGTGGGATCCATAGTCCTTCCTACCTCTGTCACCAGCCCACCCCTTCTTTCCTGAAGTCCACTTCCCCGTCCTCTATGCCAGCCATCCCACTCTGCCCTCTATCCTTAGCTCTCTGCACAGTGCATTCCAACTCCTCTGCCCGATCCTCTTTAATTCTCTGACCTCTGCAAGACAGAGGAAGCTCAGGACTGCAGGCCTCCTCTTTTCTCTTCCTGCTCCCCAAACAGTGTAATCACATCTTTATCACGACTTCCATCTAAATATGGCTGGCTCCCAACTTCCACTTCTGGCCCAACCCTGTTTCTTAAATTCCAAACTTTTCTTAATCTGCCCTCTAAGCCCCTTCAAGTCACCTCTCTCAGGAAGTTCCACCACTGAAGCATTCTGCATTTCTCTTCATTACCCTGGTGTAATCAACTAATAAAACAAAGTCTCAGAAACACCCAGACTCTGACTGCTTCTCAGTACTAACACCATCGTGGCCTTGAGCTAAAACACTCTCCCCTCCAACCTGGGCAGTTACACTTGGTACTTCAGTTTCTCCCTCCTTGGGCTGACAACTCCCCAATATTGCCTGTCTCCCAGGTCCTCATGGCATCCTGTATGGCTCTGCATTGCCCTGCTGTCTCTCACCACTCTTGCCCAGTGCCCTCCATCCTGCCATTGCCTCACTGTAGGCGTCCACCCCTAGGCCCAGGGGCTCTGCCCACCTCAACATGGCTCACCCTTTCACTCATACAGGTCTCTGCTTCAATTTCTCAATAGACAGGCCTTGCCTGAACGTGTGAAAAGATCCCTTGTCTCTGTCATTTGCCTCCCGAGACCACTTTATCTATTCCCTGATACCCACGACTGTGGAATGTCTGCTTGACTGCTGCTAGAACACGTGATCCCAAAGGCAAGGATTGGTGTTCTCCCTGCTGCAACCAGGACCGGACACTGACAGGATGCAGCAAATTTATGATGAACAGACACATGAAGTCAAGGCCATGACAGAGGAACTGTGTGAACACAGTCTCCACGAAATTAGCAGGAAGACCCAAGCCACTGCAGACTCATTCATTCTGAAGAACATGCAAGCAAATAAAACAGAGCAGGCACCACTTTCCATGAAGCACCGGTTCCTTTAGGCCAGACCCTCTCTGTTTCAGACCCAGGTAGACAGGAGTGGACGAGCGCTACCTTATCATAAGCCTCCTCTGTTAAAAAGGAAGTTATTGTTGAGTGATTTCCCTGTCTCTCTGTAGACTGCCCCTTGGGAATTCCAGGTACATGTTTCTCTGTATCCTGCCCAGCAAGATGGGGGCCAGCTTGCTCCTGTGAATCTAGGCAACACTAGCCAAGCCTTATCTGAGAGCATACATTCCTGTTTTGTCCCTGTGAAGTACCCCAGACATAGTACCTTACAAACTGGCCTGGGATTGGTGTCTCTCCAGTAACCTGTGCTACATGGGCCAAGTAACACTGCCAGGGACTGCAGCAGAACAAGGGATCAGTAGCTGGCAGGGCATGTTTAGCCTGCCATCCTGAGAACCCCAACATCGCTTTTTGGTTAAGTTCTCTACTCAGTTATCTGCTTGGTGGAGCTCAAGGCACCAGCAGCCAGGCCTCTATGAGGCCCTGGTCCTAGGAGAACACCTTTTCCATGTTCCTGCTCCAGAGTGGGATGGTGCTGAAGAAAGGCTGGTACTAGACCATGGCCCTGGCATCAGCTCTTCATTTCTAGGCTATGGTTCAGGGCCTGACGATTGCCCCACCTTTCTCATCTTTGGTCTCGGTGTTTGACCCTCCTTAGTGTGGTAACAGAAGAGGTCACTCTGTCTCTCTCACTACGGCATCTATTCAGAGGGCTTCTTGCCCAAGAGAGGAAGCATCACCCTGGAGGAGAGGGGCTCTGCTGACCCTGAACAGGCCAACACACACCAACAAACAGATGAGGCAAAAAATGAAAACCAACCTGCTTCCTGGAGCTGGGATTCTTGCATTTACCTAAGAGGGCTGGTGCTGCTTCCATCTTTGGAAAGCGAGAATGGAAAGAAGAGTGAGAAGGTGGGAAAAAGGGCGAGCATTTGTGTGAAGTGAGCAACAGCAATCGACACTGTCATATTCAAGGGATGTGTGGGAAAGGCTGTCTCTGACTGCTGGCAGCACCTGAGCCAATCTACCAGGACAGCCCCAAGACTAAGAGGCACAGGAGTGGAGAGGTGTTGGGACTCACATCTTCATCAGAGTCTCCACCTTGCATTGTGCCCACGATGCGTTTGCTGGGCCTTCCTGGGAAAACAAAAGCATGAAATTATGAGATTCCTGGAAAATAAGGCAGGCATTTAAGACTTGCTTTCCCTTGGAAAACTGGGGAAATACTAAAGTACATACTAGAAAATGTACTTAAGTAAGCTCTAATTAATTACAATTACCCCAAATAATAATTTTCTGTAACCCCTACCCCTCTATTTTGAGAAAGAAAGTCACTATAGAGCTGAGGCTAGCCTTGAACTCTTGATTCTGCTGCAGCCTCTAGAGTGCAGCATTGCAGGCTGTGCTGCCATGGCCAGCTCTGCAAGTCTACTTTGACAGATAAAAAATGGGCAATAAAATTCAGCATGCGACAGTGTACATCAGTAATCTCAGCACTCAGGAGACTGAGGCAGAAGCATTACTGGGAATTCAAAGCTAGCTTGAGGTACATAGTGAGCTGTACTATGTCTCAACAACAATAACAAAAAACTAACAAACAAAAACAAAGATTCTCATTGGCTGGCCAGATGGTTCAGTAGGTAAAGGTACTTGCCAGCAAGCGTAATGACCTGAGTTCAATTTGCAGAATGTATATGCAGAAGGAAAAAAACTGAGTCCCCAAAGTATTCTTTGGATATGTACCCATGTGTGTACATACACAAATGAATTAATAAAAATTTACATACAAATATTATATGTAAAGGCTGGGATATAAACAAGTGGCAGAACATTTGTCCATATACTTAAGGCCATGGATTAATCCCCAGCACCACAAAACAACCATGAACCAAGAATGTTTGTTTGTTTGAGACAGGATTTTTCTGTGTAGCTTTGGAGCCTATCCTGGAACTCACTCTGCAGACCAGGCTGGTCTCAAACTCACAGAGATCCGCCTATCTCCATCTCCTGAGTGCTGATATCAAAGGCGTGCGCCACCACTTCCCAGCAATCAAGAGTATCTTTAAAACATATCCTCTGGGTATCTGAGGATACTGAGAGATCCATTATTAGTTTACATGCAACAGAACTTCCATTGTATTGGTTGAAAAATACTGTATGAAGCAGTGCCTCCTGTGCTTGGATCTAGGTCTAAGTTTCCAAGTGAAAATGTTAGTAGGGTCACTGCTGGCTGGGTCCAGGCAGTGCAGGGGCTGTCGCTCATGGCAGGCCCTGAGAGACACTTGAGTACTGTCTCTAGAGCCTTTCCCTGGCCAGATAAGGTGCAAAGCCTTATGGCATCTGAGGGCCCTTGCCATAGTTCTTGAAACTGGACTACATGATTTTACTGTGCAAGTTCAGAACTTAAGCAGGGTTTGGAAGAATCATTGCCTTTCTCAGATTAACACTGAGTCGGCCACACACCTTTTTCTAGTGTTGCTCCCCGCCTCTGCTTGTGTCATGAGGCTGTGAAAAAGGCGAAAGGTCACAAAAGAACCACAGCAACTAATCACCCAGCTAATCACACACAATGACGACCGCTGGGCCCAGCATACATAGAACAGCTAACAACAAAAGATAACACAAAATGATGGCAAGGTGATAACACCTCTGAAACTTATTAGGTGTAAAAAACTCTCTACAGTTCCAACACTTCAGAGGCTGAGGCAGGAGGATTGTGAGTGGGACTCCACTCTGAGTTACATAATGAGATCCTGCCTCAAAAGACCAAGAAAGTACCTGTGTACTGAACAGTAGTTGGGTGGTGGGTAAGAACTATATTGAAAGGCCAGTATAGGGAAACTGAATAGCAATCAAAATTAGAGTTTACAGCTGTGCACGGTGGCACCTGCAATCCAAGCACTCAGAAGTCTTGTAGTATAAAGACTCTGAATCTGAGGCCATCCTGTGCATGATCTTGTACCAAAAACAAAATTAAAGTCAATAAACTATTTGACACAAGAATCCCATTTGAAAGATGTGTACTAAAGAAATATTCACATATATGCAGAAAAAGTATATATAAGAAAATGAGTGAAATTAAATATCTAGCCCAAATAAATTAAGGTTACAGTTATGCAATGGAATATGATATAGCCATCAAAATGATAGGCACATCTCTATTTACTGACATAGGGGCAGATACTGTAACAGGGCCCCAGACCTGGGCACAACTGATTCCATGATGGAAGTGCCATTCAGGCTGTAAAACTCAGCACACAGACAGAAACACCTGCCAAAACTAAACTAAAAAAACAAAAACAAAACAAAACAAAACCTAATTCATCAAAGTCCATAGTTATGTGAAAATCTCTAAATGTACTAACCTTGCTTTCTGGCTTCTGTACTTCTAAGCTCACCCTGAGAAAGGGCAGTGCTACAGTGGGATCCTGAACACCCAGTGTAGTTGCCGGCCACCGAGTAAAGACTTTCTATTGACTTAAACCCATGTCCAAGCAAATCTCCTCTGGTTAATATCCCAAAACAGTTACAAGACATTTAATTTGGGTGAGTACTGAACAGTAGTTGGGTAGTGGGTAAGAACTATATTGAAAGTATGTGTGCTATATATTCATGTGTGTGAGTGCATGAATGTATGTGCATATGTGCAGGCCAGAGGTTGATATCAGTGTCTTCCTATATCACTCTCCGTATTTTTTTTTTTTGAGATAGGGCTTCTCTGTGTAGCTCTGGCTATCCTGGAACTCACTCTGTAGACCAGGCTGGCCTTGAACTCGAAAGATCTACCTGCCTCTGCCTCCAGAGTGCTCAGATCTAAGGTGTGGGCCACCACCACCCAACAAGTCAACAGTTTTAAAGAGAAAAAAATTTAGATAGATATTTGTGCCTTTATGCAAGGATATGTTTTTTTGTTTTGTTTGTTTGTTTTTTGAGAAAGGGTGTCATCATGTGGCCCTGGCTGACCTGGAACTCACTATATAGACCAGGATGGCCTCGAATTTAGAGATCCACCTGCCTCTGCCTCCCAAGTGCTGGAATTAAAGTTGTGTGCCACCAGCACCCGGCTCCACATTATGTTTTTGAGACATGACTCAGTCAGACTGGCTGGTCAGCAAGCCTCAGTGATCTCCTGCCTCCACCTCCCAGAACTAGGATCTCAGCTAGGCATCGCGACATATGGCTTTTCACATGTGTGCTGGGAATCTGAGCACATTTTTTTTTTTAATACTCGCACAGCAAGCATTTTACTGTCCGAGCCATCTCCCTAGTGTCAATGTATTTAATTTTCAAAATAAAAGTAAGTTATAGAATTATGAAACCTGGTCTTATTCAGGTTAAAGAATTTTCAGGTGATCTTTTTACCTATGTTTGGTTTGGCAGTATGTGTGTATGTAAGTGCATCTTACATGTGCATGGGAAGTCAATGTGTAAGGACGAAGAACCCTCTAGGTTGAACTGGAACATGAGGAAGACCCCATTTTAAAATGTTCTTTGAGAGGCACTCGTGTGATTCCTTTACTGTGCTAATTCCTTGGCCACAGGGGCTGTCACTGCACTGACCCCAAATGAGCATAACACAGAGCTCAGTTCCACAGGCCATTTCTGAGGTATCTGCGGGAGATTCCAAGCCACGAATGTGATCAGAATTCCCAGGGCCACAGAGAAGAACATTACAGGTGCTGGGCATGGTGGTGTAAACTGCAATCCCAACACCTAGTGGGCAGAGCAGGAGGATTGGGTTCAAGGTCATCTTGAGGAAGCGAATTCAGGCCAGCTTAGCTACATGAAATCGGGCAAAAGAACTGTTAGAGGCAATGACTACCAATGAGCAGTTTGAGAGAAGATCCAGAGGAACAAAATAAACGGAGGCAGGCAGAAATGACTTAAGGGACCTGCACAGTACCCTGCGGATCTCACTGCTAAGCAGCACTTACTGACTTTGCCCTTGGTGTTCTGAGGAACAGGCGAGGGAGCTGGGCAACAGAAGGAGTTACAGTACCTTGCATGAGCACTTCCATGGCCGTTCGAGGTTTAGACAGCCGTCTCTCCTCCAGTTCACTGTCAGATTCATCATCCTCTTGGATGTCTATGTCTGAGTCATCATTACCTGACGGGAACAGAAGGCAGAATGAAGGCGCAGCTCTTTCACTATAGCCAGAGATCTCGTCTACTAAGGTTTCAGTGCAAAAGCAGCTGCCTTTCTTAGCCCCTTTTCATCCACCAGATCTTATGAGGCCCCTGGATTTCCTCAGGTACACAGTGAAGTGTTAGTGCAGATCACAATGTGCTGTATTTGCTTAGAGCAATTTTTCAAAGCAAAAAGAATGTGGACCAGATGCCTTAAAAGCATTGGCAGGCTGAATTTTTCACAAACTGAGCAGCTGGCTGTCAAGGTAGTAAAGACATTCTGTCCTGTGCCAGGTTATTACTAACTCAAGAGCCTTGACCTTAGCAAAGATAAAGAAGTAGAGTTGGATGAGAAAGAGCAAAGCAGGATGGAAGCAAGGAGGAAGCCCAGACTCGGGCAGCAGAGTGGGCTGTCCTGAGACAGAGAGTGCTGAAGGGACTAGCTCCCTGACATTCTTCACTGGGAAAGTTCTAGCATAAAGGAATACACTGGGTGGGTTACGGCTCAGTGGTAGAGCATGCGCTTATCTTCTGCAAAGCTCTGGGGCCAATTCCTAACACCACACACAGACAACTAATTAGAGAACTGTTCTAAAGACATTTTATTTGTTGGGGGGCGCATTCATGCATGTATTCTATAAAAGGCTATTTCAGTGCAATCACTTTTTTTTTTCGAGACAGGATTTCCCTGTAGCTTTGGAGCCTGTCCTGGAACTCACTCTGTAGACCAGGCTGACCTCGAACTCAGCCTGCCTCTTCCTCCTGAGTGCTGGGATTAAAGGCATGTGCCACCACCACCCGGCTACTTTTTTAATTAAAAAAGTTCTCTCTCTCTCTCTCCCTCTCCTTTCCTCCCCCTTCCCCTTCCCTCTTCTTCTCTTCTCTTTCTGTATATGTGGTGGGGGGCAGGCCTGTAGAGACCAGAAGAGGATGTTGGGATCCCTTGGAGCTGCAGTTAAAGGCTACATGGTGTGGATGCTGGAAAGTGCACCAGTGTCTTCTGGGAGAGCAGCAAGTGTTCTTAATCACTGAGTTACCCTCTCCAGCCCTGAAATCACTCTATATACATGATAAAAATACTTATTTAGTCTTTGTGCCTATAAGCTGAACATTTTCTAGAGAGAACCAACAGAGGGAGATTAGAATGGGAAGAAAAAGCTCTCATTGGCACAGTGCCTTACTAAATCCAGGAAGTGATGGGATTTGGGAAGGAGGGACTTGGAGGGGTCTACAGTGGCTGGTGTGACACTGGTTTAGAAATCAGCTTGAAAATCCAGCAGTTGTTGGTCTTCCAAAAGGCTTTGCTTTGTGCCTGTATCAGATAATTGTATTCACCTGTTAAGGGATACAGTGAAGACAAGGTAACTTGTTTTCTTTAGTCAAAGAAAGAAGAGCTGTGTTCTTCAGCTCAGGAGGGAAAGCTTGGGAGCTGGTGACAGCGTCATAAGGAACATCCTTCAAGATCACCAACACTATTTGAAAACAACATCTTCTAAAAGTTTTTATATAGAAAATTAATTCATATTAACATAATTTAGTAACTATAACACAAAATCACCGCTCAGTTCAGTTTCCCTCTTACATCAACCATGAAAATTAGGATACTAAATGCTTATTCCATGCAGAATAGATCAGCTCACTGTCCCACTTGACTTCTGTCTTGACTGGCCTAGAACTAAAGCAATAGGAGCTTCTGGGCTGGAGACACTTTTTAGGTTTTCTAAACCTGCTCTTAGAGGATTCCCAGAAGTCCCTGCTCGCTTTCTAGGGCTCTCTGAGAACAGGTACAAAGGGGGGAGAGCTAGAAGACCAGGTATGTTGTCTTGACCACGAGAATAAAAACATCTCATAAAGAAAACAGAAAGACCAAGAGAAGTGAGTCAGAACAGCGCAACTGTGTTGTGGCAGGAAAATCACACAACACAACACAATGCAACTATGGTGTAGCAGGAAGACCACACAACACAACACAACTGTGGTGTAGCAGGAACACCACCAACACAACACAACACAACGCAACTATGGTGTA
>JAQHUG010000014.1:119043-135665 GCA_028555095.1 Dicrostonyx torquatus | reverse complement strand
CCTGAGTTCAATTCCCAGCAACCACATGGTGGCTCACAACCATCTGTAATGAGGTCTGGTGCCCTCTTCTGGCCTGCAGACATACACAGAGACAGAATATTGTATCCATAATAAATAAATAAATATTAAAAAAAAAAAGAAAAATAAACTCTAGTCTGGCAGTGGTGGTGCACTCCTTTAATCCCAGCACTCAGGAGGCAAAGGCAGGTGGATCTCTGAGTTTGAAGCCAGCCTGGTCTACAGAGTGAGTTCCAGGACATCCACAGCCATATGGAGAGACTCTGTCTTGAAAGACAAAAAACCAAAAACAAAAGCAAAAACAAAACAAAACAACGAAAGCAAAACAAAACAACAAAAGCAAAACAAAAACCCCAAAAAACAAAATAGAAGAAAACAGATTCTTCTCTCATACAGTACACCCCAAGCACAGCTTTCCCTCCCTCCATTCCCCTAGCTACCCCACCTCCCCAACCCCATCCATCCTACCTTCATTCCCTCTTCAGAAAAGAGCAGGTCTCCAAGAGCCAAACAGGACACAACAAGACAAGGGGAAAGCCCTCATATCAAGGCTGGACAAGACAACTCGAAAGGAGAGAGCAACTCAAGAGCAGGCAAAAGAGTAAGAGATACACTCAGATCTCACTGTTAGGAGTCTCACAAAACACCAAACTACAGTCATAACATATGACATATACGCAGGACCTGGTGCAGACCCATGCAAGCCCCGTGTCTGCCATTTCAGTCTTTGTGAGAAGCAAGCTTTTTGAGTAAACTCAAATGGTACCTAATATAAAGCTGTGAGAAAATTGCTTTCAGAAAATTTTTTTGCATTTCTAGTCAACAATGACAGATTTGCTAGTGTTTAAGAGGGCCAATTACATCTATTGTTCTTATCACAATAAAAAATTTGAGAGAAAAAATTTAAAGAAAATATATTTTTAAATGTAACTCTGCCAGACAAATACAACTCATTGCATACCTGCCACACAACCTGCTGACCTAAGTTTAATTCTTAGGAAGGAGAGAGAACCAATCACAAACCTGTCCTCTTGACAGCCGCAACTGCACACCTGATATATGAGTGTGCACGCACTCACCCCCCCGCACACACACTGCCAATGGGGACTGACTGAGAAGCCAATGATAATGGCACTGGGACCTATCTCTTCTGCATGTATTGGCTTTTTGGGAACTTATCCTATATGGATGCACATCATCTTAGACCGAGATGGAGGAGGGAGGGCCTTGGGCTTCCCATAGGGCATGGTATCCTGCCCCATCTTAAGGAAGCAGGGGGAGGGCGGTGGGGTAGAGGGAGAGCGGGAGGGCCGGGAACAAGGGGAGTAAATGTAAATTTTTCTTGTAATAAAAAAAAATCTTAAAAAAAAATGCCTTAAACACACAGTAACTTTCTCAAGCTGGAAACAGCAGTCAGAACAAACAGCCTTACTTCCACTCTTGAGCAGCCGCTTTTCCTCCTCCTTTAGCTTATTCTGCATGAGACGGAGAGTATTTTCAGCTTCCTGTGGAGGAGAACGCCCAGATTCAGAATGGTGGCCTTCAGTAGACAATCTGATTCTTTACCACTGTGTGAATACTGCAGCGTTTGTCATACAAACCAAGCAATTAAGACCTCAGGAGGTTGCTTAAGGAGACTGCAGAGATGGCTCTATGGTTTAAGGCACTGGGTGCTCTGGATCAATTCCTTGCACCCATACAGTGGCTCACAACCATCTGTAACACCAATGCAGGGAATCTGATGTCTTCTTTTGGCCTCTGGGGGTACTACACATGGTACACAGATATATATGCAACCAAAATACCAATACAAAAAATCGACATTCATAAATCCTTTAAAAAGTTTTAAGAAGCTTGCCTAAGCAACCCGTGTGGTCCCTAGAGCTGTGCTCTTCCTCTGCCTCCTACCTAGCAGCCTGTGGGAATGGCCTAGGCATCTGATGCTCTGGCCTCACTCTCCTCTCACTATCACTTGACTCTGAAAGAAACCACCATGTGTGCCTGCAAGGGCAGTGGGCAGGAAATACGTCTAACATGGATAGGCATAGCTCTCTGCTCAGAACAAAAGAAAGCAGAACTGTCTCCATGTTTCTGCCTGTGCTGTATCACCACTCCAATCTAAAGATGCTAATGGGTATGTCAGGAAGACAAGACAACAAGGAAATACTGGCCTTAGTTCCGGTATGCAGCTAGAAGCAGGCAGAATGTCAGGTATGTTGTCAAATGGAGCCCTGATTAAGCTGGGCATGGTGACCTGTATGTTATAGTCCCTGCACTTAGGAGGCTGGAGCAAGAGGCTGGTCTGGGCAACATAGCAAGATACTGGCCTCCCCAGCCCCCAAATAGGCAAGTTTTGGATCCAAATATAGACTCTGCCTCAATATGTAAGGCAGAAAAGGGAAGATAACAGATGTAAATTTCTGGCCTCCATATGCACATGCACTCATACACATGTGAAAATGCACATGCACATGTAAACAGAACACATAAACATGTACACAAGCAAAACACCAATGAAGCTAAACAACTGGCTTTTAAATTTTGTTTGCTATTCTAAGCATTAAAAAACACCCTTGGATTAGGCGTGGGAAAGATCAAAGCAAACATGGGCCCTTCCAGGTCACCACACAGGTCACAGGTGACCCATTTCCACTTCTCACTGCCCAAACCCTGATAACACATCAAATATTTGACAGCCAAGAACCCATGCCGTGTAGCCAGCTAAACAGAAGAACTGGAGGAGCCTGTAGACCTGTAGGTTCATACCATATGTACAAACTGACATGGCTCAGAGCACAGACTGACAATCTAGAAGGACTCACTTCAAACCTCTCCTGCTCCATCCGGTGATGGTCCTCAAGTTGCTGCTCCAGGTAAGCCAAGTTCCGGAATTTCTCTAGATAAATGTCGTACTGCTTTTGCAGCTCCTCCTCAGTTTTCTCGTACTCGTCCATAAAGGCCGGCCTAAAAGGAATGAGAGTGAGCTAATCATCTACTGTAGCTGTCCTCTCTAGGTAAGAGCTCCAACCTCCATCATCATGACTTCCTCCAGGCTGCAGCAGAGACGGTCCTCCACTCTGACCACAGCTTGGCAATAATCCACCTTCCCCTCTCTACCCACCAAATGAAGCTTTGCTTTTAAACATGTGTTCTTTATAACCCTCACCCCCAAAAAAACTGAAAGTAGGACAATTAAGTAAAAAATTACTTATAAACTACCAACTACATGCATTGGATGTAACACACATTCATTTTTTTTTTTTAAAGATAGGGTCTCACGTAGCCTAGGCTGTTCTTGAACTCATGAATTCCTGAATCCTGGATTTCACATGTGAATTGCCATGTTAAGACCCTTCCAGACTTCCCTAAATATAGATAAAGAAAGAAATGTGTGTGTGTGTGTGTGTGTGTGTGTATTTTTTGGAGACAGGATTTTACTATATAGCTCTGACTGGTCTGGAACTCACAAAGATCTGTCTACCTCTGTCTTCCAAGTACTGGCATTAGAGGCATGTATCATCATGACACCCAGTCAGGAAAGTATAGTCTTAATAAAAATTAAAAAGTAAATCTATTAGCAGTAGTTTTGTGGATTTCACATCAATGGACTACAGGATCTAATAGGTTAATATAGTCATGTGCCATACGCATCTCTCAAAATCAGTTATTTAGTTAGTTTTTCAAGGCAGGGTTTCTCTGTGTAGCTCTGGTTGTCCTGGAACTTGCTTTGTAGACCAGGCTGGCCTCGGACTCACAGATATCTGCCTGCCTCTACCTCCCAAGTGCTATGATTAAAGGCGTGTGCCACTACTCCCTGGCTCAAAATCAGTAAATTAAATATATACATGATCTTAGTTGGTATAATATTCTACTACGGATATGATAAAATGTAGTCTTCCAAAAAGGTAAATAGGCTACTGCAAATCTTAGCTGTTTTAAAACAAAAAAAAAAAATTAAAAACTATAACATAAAGCCTAATTTCAACTGGTTGGCTAAATTTTCTTTTCTTTTTCCTCTTAGTATTAATTTTCCCTTCTCTTTCTCTCTTCCTTTCCTTCCTGCTCCCCCACGTGCCGGGATTACAGGAATGTAACATGGCTTTGTTACTGATCTTAATGAGAATACTCTGCTCTTAAAAAATACAAGGGGCTAGATATCTTATCAGTTATGGGCACTGGCTGCTCCTGCAGTGGTAAGGGTTCAGTTCCCACCACCCACCTGGCAGCTCATAATTTGCAACTTTAGTTCAATGGGCTCTGCAACCTTCTGCTGGACTCTGCACCAGGCATGCACACAGTACACAGGTATGCATGAAGGCTAAACGTTCATACACACACATTCTTAAAAATGAGAATTATCTGTAGAGGTATGTGCCTATAGTCCCATCTCCTCTGGTGGCTGAGGTGCCAAGACACTCTTTAGTCCAGAAGTTGGGAGAATGAAACAGTTTCTCCCCTCAAAATCTTTTATTGAAAAATCCAAGGCATATACTGCATCTCTTTTCAGAAAATCTGCTTCTCCTACGGATGGACCCCATGGACACCTCTTTCCATCTGAGCTGAGTATGTTCTCTTCTCAGATTTAAGTTCCCCTGAGTACATCACAGCCTGGACTTGGGTTAAGCTCTTGGCACCAGTGTCCTAATAGGAATGTTGGATGTCAGCAACCAAGTAAGGCACAGACTTATGGCTAGACCCTTGTTCTACCCAGCCCCCCAAATTCCTTGGGCCACTTTTGATTTTGTCAGTTTAACTGAAATATCTGTTATTGCTTCTGAGATGTTTATTCACGGATTCAAGAGAACACATGCCAGTCAGGCGGTGGTGGTGCACACCTTTAATCCCAGCACTCAGAAGGCAGAGGCAGGTGGGTCTCTGTGAGTTTGAGGCCAGTCTGGTCTACAGAGTGATAGGGCTGTTACACAGAGAAACCTGTCTCGAATCCCCTCCCCTCAAAAGAGAGAACACATGTAAAAACTATGGAACACCTCATGACTTTGAGAACCATCCTTGTGCAGGGTCATGCTAATACTATTGTTCCATCTTAGTGTATGTGCTGCCCAAGCAAACCCCTGAGCAGTTTCTAGAATGACACAGGAGTCTGGAATGTGGTGTGGGAATGGGAACAGCCCCCACAGCCTCATGTATTTGGCTACTTGGTCCCTAGTTGGTGAAACTGTTTGGGAAGGATTAGGAGGTGTGGCCCAGTTAGAGAAGATGTGTCACTGGGGGCAAGACCTGAGGTTTCAAAAGACTTATTCTATTCCCAGTGTCTTCTCTTCCTCCTGCTTGTAGATCAAGATGTGAATTCTCAGCTGTTTCTGCTGCCATGACTTTGTTCCATCATGGACTCTAACATCTGAAACCGTAAGCTCAGTTAATGCTTTCTTTCATAAGTTACCTCAGTCATGGTCACTTCTGTCACAGCAGTGGAAAAGTAAGATAGAGGATGAAATAGAGAGGGAAAGACAGCATGAATCTTTTAAACTAGAACAAAGCAATTTATCTATTAAAAAGGACTTTCAGGGTGTGGTGGTACACGCCTTTAGTCCCAGTACTTGGGAGGCAGAGACAGGCAAACGTCTGTGATCAAGAGGCCAGCCTGGTCTACAGAATAATTTCCAAGATAGCCAGAGATGCATAGTGAGACCCTGTTTTGAAAACACAAACTAACAAATATGATTTAGGGTTTAACTAGAATGAATTATGCTTTAAAGATGACTCTGTTAGTGAGTCCAAGGATTCAAGTGGCAGTGATTTCAGCAGCAGAAAGAGCAAGTTCCTGGCATGAATGGCAGGGCTCTTAGTGCCTGCTGTTTGCCAATGCTCACTCCCAAGACTATTAAAAGAAAAGCAAAAAACACTGAGGCCAAGGAGGGAAGATACAAACCAAGTAAAGGGAAGAGCACAAAGAAAATATGAGGAATACACAAAGGTTCCATTGACACAGGCAATGCTCTGGGCCACTATTACACTTCTCTATTCCCCAGACCTGTTTTTCCACTGAGTCAGTCATAAGAAAGATGAACTGTTGACAGATGAGGGATCATCAAAGTGAAAAGTCTAAAATCTATTCACACCAAAAGATGGATGTGTGCTCTGCTTCAGTGTAATTTATGACGAGATTTTAGAAGGTCAAGCCTGGTAAAACTCCCACCATCTGAATTTACTTTGTCTCATGTTCCAAGACACCACAAAAACCTTAAAGCAGGCTCCAGAGTTCAGCCACACCGCAGACATACTGAAGGCAGTACAGAGAGTGAGCGAGTGTAGCACAGGCAGTGAAGAAACTGTGACCTGGAGTCTCTGTGCATGAGGCTGCTCTTTGGTGCTTGAACAGCTAGTGCCACTTACGCTCTTTCACAGACACCCGCTACTCACGCACTCTACCTGACACTCTGCAGGGTCTGGAGTCGCTTCCGATTTCTTTCCAGTTCTAATTTTCTCTTCTCAATTTTGGCTTCTAAGTTAGCTTCATCTGAGGCCACGTTATTGAGCAGATCTTTAGTCTTCTGAACCTGTGCCTACATTGAATAGGAAATTTAGTGAGGTAAAGTGCCAGGAGGACTGTCACTTGACTCTGGGCACAGGACTCCTAAATATGTTGGGCAAAGCAACATCACACAAACCATACACAAAAGCAAACCAACAAAACACTTCCCCTCCCTGACTGCAACTTATCTAACAATTTCCAGAGTCAGGAGTGAAAGGAGGACAGCCCAGAGTAAAAAAAAAATTACAATTCTTTTCATAAAAAGTGGGTGTTTCCAGGCCGCCCTGTCCTTCTCCTTCTTTTTCAACCTTCCCAAGAATGGGTGTGATGTGTAGACCATTTCTGCGAGCATGAGGCAGAAGGCAACTGATTTTGGAATCCTCAACCTTGGCAATCAGCCAGCACCAACCTAATTCTCACTACTTAAGAAAAAAAGATGGCCAAGTGGGTTGAGGCTCTTCTGCCACAAGCAATCATCAGTACTGCTGAGCTGCTCGCTCAGCAAGTGGGACAAGCTGTCCTGCAGACTCGCTCCCAGGGCACGACCCAGCAACCACACAACGTAACCACCAGCAATGGACCACTTTCTACAGAGGAAGCCACACCTGGGCAAGGTCAGGGACGATGTAAACCTGGCAGCAGCTTGCTAAGGAGAAGCCATGAGGTCAGCGTCTTCAACAGAAGCCTGACTCCTGGGCAGCATTGATAACTTTTACAGCAGGGCCCCTTCCTGGTCACATGCAGGGAGAGGGAACGGAAGCAGTTAAATGGAACAAGAACGGAAGCAGTTAAATGGAACAAGATGCCGTGAACAAAGAATATTGAACTGTTTATGACAGAACTGGTTACACAAGGCGAAGTTTTAATAAATAAAAATAAACCTGGTAAGTAAAAAATTTAGTTAAGAACAAAATCACACATCATGAGAAAACCAAATGTCATTTTTGTTCTAAAAATAGCAAGACGAGCGGGGGGACTGGAGAAGATGGCTTAGTGATTAAGAGCACCCATATAATATCCTACAACTCTCTCTAATTCTATTTCTCGAGGAGTCAAAGCCATCTTTCAGCCTCCAAAGGCACCAGGTACAAAAGTAATGCACAGATATGCATGCAGATAAAACACCCATACATGCAAAAATTAAATGAAAAAATTAAATGAAATGAAAAAAATAATAAGACAGTCTAATGTTATAGCTTTGGCTTTGCCTAAATAATAAATTTATTATATCACTGGGAATTTTTAAATTGTCTTTTTGAAACACATGTGTTTCTCAAGAGACTTTGTTCTATTAAAAATCTAACAAAAGACAAAAAAAAAAGTGGGTGTTTCTTTCCATGGAAACAAATGAAAGTGGAGAAAAAGAATGTCCTAATAAAGACGAGAGGCCTAGGGTCTGTGTGCAACCTGTTTGGTTAGGACTGGGCACTGACCAATGTGTACTACCAGCCTGCCTTCACTTGGGCAGCTCCCTGGTTATAAGCTACCAACCTAGGGAATAGACACACATACACACACACACACACACACACACACACACACACACAAAGACACACATACTGACACCCAGACCCAGACACACACACACCCAGACCCAGACACAAACACACTCAGACACACACACAGACAGACAGACACACACACACACAGAAACAGAGACACATACACAAACAGATAGACACACACACAGACACATAGACGCACAAATATACAGACATACAGAGACACATAGGCGCATAGATATACAGACAGACACACACATAGAGACACACAGATACAAACAGACACAGACACACACAGACACAGATATACTGACACAGACACACAGAGAGACACAGACACACAGAGACACATAGATACAGATAGACAGACATAGACACACACATAGACACACAGACACACAGATATACAGACAGACAGACAGAGACACACAGAGACACAGAGACACATACACAGAGGGTTGGTACATGAGGGGACCAAAAACAAAACCCTCATGAACCAGCCTCAGCTCTGACCCACTGTCTGCTTTGATGGACAAAGACAATTCCTTTTCTCTCTACGGTAAAGCAGCTTCACTAAAAACTAAAACTAAATGGAGAAACTGCTTTACTGGTGAAGTCAGTGCAAACATGGCTCACACAGCAGCAACTAGACATTCTGGTGAGATGGAGCTCTGAGAGAGGGTCCAGGCACAATGGGACAGAAGCTCTGGGCTGCTGGCACCACAGGGGTCAAAGACCCTGGCTACATCCACAGACATTCCTGTCTTTCCAAGAGCAAGCTCGACTGAAGTGGACATGGTGAGAACAAGGGTGCTGGCCTCTTATTTACACGGTGAGAAGCTGGCTGTTGGGAGCCTCATGGTTCAGAGCACTGAGTCCACAGGAAGCAGGAGCACAACCTGGGTGTGGACGAACCTCCTCCCTATGTTCTGGATGTCCAACCCTGCATGAAGTTCTTGATGGCAAGGTGGGTTCCACTCTGGAACTCTGCATGTGTGTTAATATGCCATAAAGGTTTCCTAGCTGCTTGTCTGCAGGTCTCTGCAAACCACGGGATCCAGAAAGAAACTGGAAGACTAGACACTCTCCAAGATTCTCAGAGACAGGGAATCTTTTGAAACTATAATTATTGCCAGTGAGTTTATGGCTTCATTGTTTGGTATAAGTAAACTAATCACTTCTGTGGAAATTTTTTGTGTGCCTAAGGATCAGTCTCAGAATGCTGCCACACACTAGACAAGCATGTTATCACTGAGCTGCATGCCCAGCTTAGCCCACTATTTCTCAGATTCTTCCCCTAACAATCACTAAAGAGCCAGGCACAATGGTCCCTGCATTTAATCTTAATCCTCAGAAGGCAAGAGCAGGCAGATCTCTGAGTTTGAGACTAGACTGTTCTACATAGTAAGTTCCAGGCCATCCAGAGCTACGTAGTGGAACCCTATCTTAAAACAAACAAAACAAACAACCAAGTGGCACATAAAAATACATATAAAAATCTTTAAAAAGCAAAAAAAATCCCATTTATTACAAATGTATTAAAAATTCAAATACAAATGTGAATTAATTCCAACAGGAAGGTGGGTTCTTCGTCAACAACACTTTTTCTAAGATTAAAAGAAAAATTATGCACATTGTATATGTATATGTTTATGAACATGTGAGTGCAGCCTATAGAAGTCAGAATAGAGAGCATCGGATTCCCTGGAGTTGTGAGCTGCCTTGTGGGTGCTGGGAATTGAACTTGGGTCTCTGGAAGCACAGTATGTGCTCTTAACTCTTTCCAGTACCCTTAATCAACAACCTTGCTGATAATGACGACTCTCTGATTCAAAGTCATATTATAGCTCAGGGATTATCTGACTTTAAAGTCTTTAATCTAGTCCTCAGGTAAGAAAATCAATGTATAAACATTTCCAGTTTTGTGAGATAACTGGCCTATACTCCACAATCCTGAGCACTTTGGCTTTTAGAATTAGCAAGAGTCAGAGGCAAATACCTCTGACAATCAAGGTCCACTAAAGAGCAGACAGCGCCCCTTCTAGAGGACCAGCTTTTATAATTTTATAATTCAGTGCTGATAGCATGTCTGGCCATGTTCACGTGATTCAGTTAGAATACTGGCATGCATAAAATATGGTTATTTACAGGTTTTTAAGTTTAGAAATAATCATACATTTCAAGAAAAGACGGACTATAATACAAAGCATTTTCCTCTGATCTAGGTGAGGAACCGCCAGTGACTGATGCCCAATCACCTTCAATCCCTCTGTATTTACTATTAAGTACATGAAAACCAGACATAAGCACAGCACATGGCCATTGTCTCATCTCAGGCTCATTCCTGTCTCGCTGCTTGCACTAGGGAAGTTATCCACAGCAGATAGGAATCTGCTGCAACACTTCTGTGGTGTTCTAGTCTTGAATGTTCTTCAGCTTCCCTGGATTTCACAATGTTCTTTTTTTGGGAAGCACCCCCAACTAATTGATGATAGAATGCTTCCAGTTTGGCTTTGTCTGACAGATTCAGATCATGCGTCTCTGTCAGGAATACCACACCACAGAAGAGACTTAATCCTATGTCGGTGTCATAATTACAAATGATTTACTATGACGCTTCACTTTCTCACTTGACTGAGGAGCGACGCTAGGATTCTACATAAGAAATGGCTAGGGGCTGAAGAGATGGCTCAGAGGTTAAGATCACTGATTGTTCTCCCAGAGGTCCTGAGTTCAATTCCCAGCAACCACATGGTGGCTCACAGCCATCTGTAATGAGATCTGGTGCCCACTTCTGGCCTGCAAGCATACATGGAAGAAATGTTGTATACATAATAAATAAATAACTAAATCTTAAAAAAAAAGAAATGGCTCTTTTTCTCTTTGTAATAATAAGTATTGTAAAGTCAGGCGTGGTAGCACATGCCTTTAATTTGGGCACTCAGGAGGCAGAGGCAGAGGCAGGTGGATCTCTGAGTTCAACTTCCTATTTCACTGATTTGTACTACATAATAAACTCCTGTAATTCATTTATGTTGATGTGTAAACAGTTCCTGGTTTAGCAGAAGAAGCTTATCAAGTTGGCATCATGTCTCTCCTACAGACTCCTGGTAACCTTTGAACACCCCTGCTCCTCCTGGCACAATAAGAGGTTGTACTTCTCCGAATCAGCTCCGAAATGAGTAATTTTTCCTGGGTTCCCCAGCTCCCGTTAGTGGAGAGCAGCATTTTAGAGTCAAGATCCAGGGCTAGGTACACTCAGAGCTTAGAAAGGTGTGATGGCAGATATGTACATACGCAGGTAAAGGATGCATATCTAACAAAACTGATAGTGGGTGAGTGGGAAAAGATGGTGGATCGTTCTGCCTGCTACCCGGCAGCTTAGAATGAGGGCTGCAATGTAGCTCAGTGGTAATGTACTTGCCTAGCATGCACAAGACCCTGAGTTCTAAACCCTCCTCCAAACAGAGATAAAAAGAAAGCCTGGAACTTGTTTAAATGCCCAGAAGCAAGGAATTGGATAAATAAAATTGGATAATATTCATCAAAATATTGAAATAAGAACTGTTTAATTGCTTTAAAACTGGTGAGCTGTTAACAACTTAAGAAACTGCTGGAGAAGTAGTAGCTAAAATACAGGAATTCTAACTGTCCTCTAACTTTCCCTTGAAATACCTCATTTCTAGGCCCATTACTCTAATGAGCCCCACGTGTAAAAACAACAAATACTAGCAGTGTAATCTTACCAGAATATCTTTTATTGCAATTCTCATCACTTTCTCAGTCTCGTTTATCTCTAGAGGTCTAGCAATGGCTTCTGTTCTCAGTTCCTAGGAGAGAAAAAATAACTTACACATTTTGCAACAAGGAGTTCAGTTTTTAGTTTCTTTTTTTTATATTTATTTATTATTTATACAATATTTGCAGGCCAGAAGAGGGCCAGATGGTTGTGAGCCACCATGTGGTTGCTGGGAATTGAACTCAGGACCTTTGGAAGATCAGGCAATGCTCTTAACCACTGAGCCATCTCTCCAGCCCCCAGTTTTTAGTTTCTATTAGCTGCCAATTTTTTTTCTTGAGAGCCTTGTTTCCTAAGATATGCTTGATCGCGGATCTCCCCATTCTCAGACTCCCAAACTGCTGGGATTACAGATGTTCATCTTCATGCCCATTGATGACCCCCAAAAGTACGGGATACACATATCACACTAATTCTCTAATGTTTGACACAGTGGTAGAGACTATGGCTCACTATGTACAAGGCCTGGAGCTCAATCTCTGACATCCTAAGAAAATTAAAAGCAAAATTTTACACTAGTGCACATCTCTGTACAAAACATCTCTTGCCATCACTTTCTATAAATGTCCTCCGAAGCCTACCTTGATTCTCCAGACTCAAAGTCTTCATTGTCAGCTCAAGACCCTGTGTGCCCCTAATGCCAATGGCAAACATGAAATTAATATCCATTACCTTCATTCCTGAATTTGCTCCTGTTCAGATGACCCACCCCATGAAAACTAACCATAAGATAGCTGCTGTCTGTGTACCCACCAGCCCATATAACTAAGCTCTCAGTTCTGCTTGTCCCTAGAGTGGAAACGGAAGTTAGGTATTACAATGGAATGGAGGCAAAACAGCGAGAGAGCAATGGAGGCTGACATACTTGAAAGAGTAAGGAAATGAAGTGAGACTGAGAACGTCTGCCTTCAACACCTTCAGTGTGTACACACAAGGACTCACTGCTAAGTACACACGAGTGCTTTCCTTCTTAACCTAGCGCTTCCCAAACCACTGTTTATCAAAACCTGATGCTGACTGGTGACAGTAAACAGCCTGGACGTGGGGGTTGTGTCCAATGCTCACCCACGTTTGGGAACCGTGCTTAAACAGCTGCCTTCAGTGGAATAGACGGTGCACATTATAAGACTGAACTGGACAGCAAGTTAAGTTTGACAGCAACGTCTTCGTCCAACTACCCGGAAGTGCTACTCCGATCAGTGGCCACACACTTTTGTTATAACCATCTGGGAAACATTTGAAACTCCTAATGCCCAGGTCATATTCCACAATAATGACAACTGCAGAAAAGTCAGTTTTATAAAGATCACTGGGTAAGGCTGGGGACAGTGAGTTCTGGGAGTAAGGAAGAGACAGGTACACCATTGAGAAAAATACAGAGAAGAGGCACAAGGGAGAAAGTCACAGTCTCACGCCATATATTTGCTAATCCTGAACGAGAAGCTGGAGATATTAACAATCACAGTATAGAGAAGGGAAGTGGGCACAAAGTCCCACTCCTAACCAAGGAGTCTCTACAATCAATAGCTCCTAGGTGGAGGAAAACTGGTTTTCTTCAGCGGAGTGACACTATGTAGCAACCACACTCCAGGAGGCCTCATGCTTATGAGCAGTTGGCCAACACAAAATGGACTCCATGCTTTTTGTTTTGTTTTGTCTTTTGCTTTTTGAAGAGAAAAAGAACATAAAGTTGGGTATATAAGGGAGGGGAGATCTGGGAGAAGTTGGGGGAGGGGAAGAACATGATTAAAACATATGGTATGAAAAAATATTTTTAATTAAAAAAAGATTAAAACCAGTGGGCAATTCCATTATAATCAGGAAAGCGTTCATATCCTACACTAACTTCCCATACATTAACCCAGTCAATCAGATGCTGTTGAGTAAAAATTGGAAGAACTGTAGGGCAGGAAGCAAGAGAAAAGCTTTATTCCTTAACTGAACACTACTCACCCTCAGTTCAACCTCTTTGCCCAGCAAGTCATACAGAGACGCTCCTTTGGCAGTGATTTCAGAAGCAAGCTGCCTGGCTGCTTTCAGATCTGCAATCTGGAAGGAAAATTGCAAATACAGAACCCGCATTTTTCAATAGGCATTCAGCTCAATCACTTCCTTCAGACAGGTATATAACTACATAGCACGTGTTTCAGCAGCCCTATTTATTGCTGTAGAACACAGCTTCTAGGACACCAACTTAGGAAACACTAAGTTCAAATGGGACCGATTTCAGGACATCTGGTCTCTCAGAAAGCCAAATGTGAAGTCAAACTGAATTCACAAGTAGGAGGTACAAGCTTCCTCTATCTGTATTGGGTCCCTAATAGGATGACCAGAGGCAACCTGAGATATAGGAAAATAAGGTAAGGCCTACAAGGCCAAGAGATGAGCCAACCTGGGAGTCTGCCCAAGGGCCTAGCAACAGTCGCTGTCAGAGGTCCTGATGATGCCTAGCCAATGAGGGATGACCACACATTGTCAACTAAGGCAGCCTGGGTGCTGGGGGGAGGCCTTTTTATGGCAGCAGAAAGCCTGAAGATACTTTTCCCACCCTAACACATGGCCTCATAGTTTTCCACTTTTCTTTCTTTCGAGACACGGTTTCTCTGGTAGCTGTCCTCAAACTCACTCTGTAGACCAGGCTGGCCTTGAGCTTAGAGATCCGCCTGCCTCTGCTGGGATTGAAGGTGTGTGCCACCACTACCTGGCTCAGTTTTCCATTCTTGACCCTTCTCCCCATCTCAGGTTTGTGGAATTTCCAGAGTCTTCTGTTGGGGCCTCTGGTCCTAGATGGATGGGCACCCACTCCACTAGAAGAGATGAAATGAAGGCTGCTATCTCCTCTAGTCTGAAGTCCTGATATACCACCATGGGAAGTAAAAAACAGCTTAGCTTTTTTTGGTTTGTTGCTTCCATAAGCTGTTCAGAGACCTGGCAGCTCAGCCCTGAAAGTGAGTTCTACCACCGACATCCCTAGTCCTTACCTTCTCTGAGATGGGGACTTTCTAATCCCAAGACTGGCCTAAAGCTCTTGGGCTCAAAAGACCCTTCGGCCTCAGCCTCCCAATCAGCTGAGAATACAAGTGCATGCTATATGTTTGACTGAGAAGAAATCCAAAGCCTATACATCTCTGCTGAAAACCACATTTTCCATCCCAGAGTAAAGCCAAAGGCTTTTCCCAGGTCAGAGAGTTTGCTTCTACCAGAGGGATATTTTCCCAAATATCCAAAACACATTCTCATCTTGGGATACTAGTCCCCATTCCTACTTTCATGGTCTGTCTGTCCCTTCCCTCTCACTTCTGCCGAGAAATCATCCATGCCGTGTACCATGACATAAGAACATCAGGTGGTAATTAATATTCAAGGTGTCAGCTCACCAGGAGGAAAACTCTCTCATGGGAAAACCTTGTTAGGCAAGGCCACAAGGCCACAGACTTGGGAATATCTCTTGCTTCTGTCTATCACCTCACATGGGCATGCGCTACTGCAAATGTCCCTGTATCACAGCGTGTTCATCTCGGGAATACCTCCCGATCTACTGGGCACTTTTATCTGTGTGTTGTCAAGGTGATTCCTCTTTAAGCTGTATTGTCTAACTGATATTAATAATGGTAGTTTATATATAGTTCTGATGAATAGTAATGAATACAAAGAAATGCTATACAGTCAGGGTTTATAAGTTCCCCTTTGGAGCTGTTTTAGATCATAGCTCAGTCTGACATTAGGAAAACAGTTGTGTTTCCCCAGCTGCTCTATTATCTGATATAAAGCTTCAAGATAACTTTAGATTAGACCAGATGCCTTGCTAATGGTTTTAAAGATAAACTATTCCCAGAAAAGCAACCTAGTTCACAAGAACATAGAGATGAGCTGTCTGATTTGTTGAGCCAGGGTTAAAAGTGCAAAGCAACCTAATTGCTGCATGTGGTTTCCTTGCTAGGTCTGCCCAATAACCTAGGACAACAATTAACTCTCTGCACAAATTCCTAACCTCAGTTTTATGATATGGGTATGTAACCTGAAGACGCAAAGTTCAGCCAACTAGCTTTTTTATATATAAAATTGTTGGGTCCTGAAATCACACAGGTGACAGTAAGTAATTAACCAAGGTCTAGAAGCAGAAACAGCTTTCATGCAGATACATCTCGGGAAAAGATTTTCTAACTGACCAGAGCTACAGAAAATAATTTGACTTTATAACCCCAAGTAAAAGCTACAAGTTTCTTTTTTATGGTCAAGGGCTGTATACGGGGCAGAAAGCACATTTGAGATTTAAAGGGCTGTGTCTTGGGAGTGACATTTGAGCTGATACTGAAGATCCATGGCAATTCTGAGCCCAAATTAAAGAATTTACGACACACCTTTCCCTATCGAAACAGCACTTTCTGAGTCCAAGAATGAAGGAGGGTTCATCTGTATTTCTGTGCTTTGATTGCTTAATTTAAAAAGCTGCCTGGGCCATTTGATAGGGCAGGACTTAGATAGGCGGGGAAAAGAAAAGAGGACGCTGGGAAGAAGGCTGGGTCAGAGCCAGTCTCCATGAAGCTCCCGCCGCAGATGGAAGTACCGTAGATCCGTCCAGTAAGTCACCCACCTCGTGGTGACATACAGACTTTTATAATGGGTTAGTTTATGAGGTGAGGGCTAGCCGGGAAGAGGCTAGAGATAATGGGCAAGGCAGTATTTAAATTAATACAGGTCTCATGTGGTTATTTCGGGCATAAGCAAGCAACCAGCGGCTGAGCGGGCCAGCAGCTGGGGGCTTGGGAGCCAGGCGCTGGGAACACAACCCACACCTCTCCTCTAATTA
>JAQHUG010000014.1:91626-116423 GCA_028555095.1 Dicrostonyx torquatus | reverse complement strand
GGCTAGAGATAATGGGCAAGGCAGTATTTAAATTAATACAGGTCTCATGTGGTTATTTCGGGCATAAGCAAGCAACCAGCGGCTGAGCGGGCCAGCAGCTGGGGGCTTGGGAGCCAGGCGCTGGGAACACAACCCACACCTCTCCTCTAATTACAACACAAGAAAGCCTGTCATTTTATGATCTTTGATTCCAGAATGTTAGTTCAAAATGTTGATGCACTCAGAAGTATAGGATACAGTATACAATTTCTTTATTTTTCCTAGGCTCCTCAGCAGTTGGGTTTATAATGCCTTTAAAATCCCTTATAAGATGACCTCTCTGGACAGGATAACAAAATGATTGATTCTTTCTTTACTGCAATTTACAGCCTGTCAATGAAAGAATTGATTAACAAAAAAATGCTACTTCCTTGCTCCATGACAAGATATTTAGATTTACTGCAGTGAGTTGTTGGGTGACTCTGTTTTTAGTCATTTACTTAAGAAATGGAATGTGTCCTTCGTGTGGTTCCTGTATTGCCTGAAAGGTTTTGTTGGGTATTTAAGCTGTGGAGAACAAAGGAAGATGGAATGTCATGACAGGAACATCATGAAAGAATAAAGAAAACCTTCAGAAAAGGTGTATCTTTTTTCCTAACCTCCTTGGATAAAAAGTCTCAGTTTGTGCTACGCTGCGGACCTTCCCTTTGAGCCCTGTCTGCAGCCTGGTTCTTCCCTTCCGGTTGTGATACATCCACCCAGGGAGGCTCCATGGATGGCCCTGTTTATGACAGCCCTGCCCCTCACACAACTCCACCACACACTGGTCTGCTGTTCTCCACAGCTGACTATCTCAGATCTTCCACATCTTATCATGGTTGTGTACAGTTGACTCCTCTAAGGACGTCTGTCCTCTTTGTTTATACCTATATCCCATGCCATCTGATAAAAATCAGGCTTTCCAACAACTAGGTTTACTGTGATTTTGCTTTCATCCCCACACTAATGAGAATAAACTGTTACCACAGATGGAAACGCCCTGAGTCCACCAGTAAGGAAAGGAGTGCCGTGAGTCAGGCACATTCTACTTCCAAGTCTGAGAAAAACATTCTCTAGGCACAGACATCACCAGCCTTACCTTAGAGCCAAGGTCAAACTTGAACTTGCTGATATCTTCCTCTCCCACTTGAGAGCCCTCCATCCCTTTGGTCTTCATTGCATTATAAAGGACGGAAGTGATCTTCAACAGTTCTTTCACGGCATACCCATCTGCTTGATAAAGCTTCTTAGTATTGAGTTTTATATGTGCCTTTGTGGCCTGTTTTGAGACAGACAGAGTTCTATGTAACCCAGGCTGGCCTGAAACTCACTATCCTGCTGCTCAGCCTAGATTTGAGCTCTCACTTCTTCCTGTCTTATCTAAAGGATGGGATTAGAGGGCCGGGCGGTGGTGGCGCATGCCTTTAATCCCAGCACTCGGGAGGTAGAGGCAGGCAGATCTTTGTGAGTTCGAGACCAGCCTGGTCTACAAGAGCTAGTTCCAGCGCAGGCTCCAAAAGCCACAGAGAAACCCTGTCTCGAAAAACCAAAACAAACAAACAAAAAAAGGGTGGGATTAGAACATGCTCCTCTACCATACCCACTTACTAGGGCCCTGTCCAAATCCCATGTAGGTAATTTGAAAATATCTCTGCCACCAACTGAAATAACTCAGTGATTAAGGATAAAAAACACTGCAAATGTCTCATATTGTGATAAAGACATCCAAACTACAAACACTTGTATCTTAGATCCAGTAATTTCAATTTTAAAAACTAACTCTAAGCATAAACTCACAGCTAAAATTAAAAGCATAGGCTATTTATTACAGAATTCTTTCAAACAGCAAAGGTTATAAACCATGTAAATACCTATACAGATAACATAATTGTGAGATACTCATGTAAGCAATAATAACTCAAGTGAAAGAGGGAATTCTATTCTATATGCATTGGAAAGTTCTCCAAAATATACTACTAAATAAAGAAGGCAAGATGCTACACAGCATGAGTTAATGGAAAATATATGTTATTGTTATTACTTCTATATGTAATTAAAATATAAATATTAATATATGTATATATTATAATTTGTTTAAATATGCATAAGCAAACTCTGGGCTCAGTTTTAAACAGTAGTTATTATGACTGGAACTCAGCCTAGGGCAGACATGGCAGAACGTCATTTTACTCTGTATAAGTTTGTGATCTAAAAATTTATGAACCATAAAACATATGACTTATCCCAAGATAAACAAGTCGGGGTGTGTGTGTGCATGCCTTTAATCCCAGCACTTGGGAGGCAGAGGCAGGTGGATCTCTGTGAGTTCGAGGCCAGCCTGGTCTGCAGAGTGAGTTCCAGGACAGGCTCCAAAGTTACAGAGAAACCCTGTCTCAAAACACACACACACACACACACACACAAAACAAACAAACAACAAAACAAAAACTCAAAATAAACAAATAAAATCATATAAGCAATAGTCAAAAAACAAAGAAATACTGAAGTGCGCACACACACACACACACACACACACACACACTTTGGCAAAATGGTTCCACAGAAACCTGGCAGTGGGATGGTTTTAGAAAGTAAACATGATACTCAATTCAAAAAACAGTACCAAATAAGATTCATCTTCTAATTTATTTGATAATTCTATAAAAAAAAAACCTGTGAACTAACCATGAATTGGGCAATTGCCTTAATGAAGAAAACTCGGTCTTGTTCCGTCTCAATGTCAGAAGGGATGTCGGTCTGTGGCTCATATCTGTCAGAAAGAACAAGCAAGAGCCAATCCAATATAAAGTCTTTAAAGTCAGGTGTGGTGGTGCACACTTACAATTTTAGCACTCAAGAGGCAGAGGAAGGGAGTGATCAGCCAGGTCAGCCAGGCTTATGTAGTGAAACCCTAACTAAAATATAACAAACCAAAACAAAGCCATTAAACGAACAAAGCAAAAAACGCCCATTAAAGAGAAGGTGGATGATTATCGCTAACATGAGGTTTTCCAGGCCCCAACCAAAGCCCCATCCAAGGCAGTGTGATTAAGCAAAAACTTCAAGAGCAAACAAAATACTCAGGGAGCAAATTTCAACTCAAGAATGAGATTAAGTGACAGACTACAAGATGGCTCAGTGGGTAAACAGGGCTACTACCAAGCCTCGCAATCAGAGTCTCCAGGACTTACATAGTGTAAGAGAAGAACCAACTAGTTTTCTAACCTCCACATGCATGTGGTGGCTAGTGTAAACCCATATACATATGTGTATTCATACATGCTTAGCAGTAAAGGAGCTTGTTGTGTAAGCCTAGAAACCTGAGTTCAAACCCCAGAACCTGTATAAAGATGGAAGGAGAGAATCTTCTTGACAGCCTTGTCCTCTGATCTCCACACCCATCCATGTGTGCCATGATATGAGTGTGGACACAAGTAAAAAATAAAGCAACTAAGATAAATAAAGTAATAATAAATAAGTAAACAAACAAATATGGGATCCAGATTACAAATTAAGTCTATTTCAAACTTCCAACTTTTATGAAATAACCAAGATTTTGACTCGGGCTAATAACCCTTTGCCAAAGACAGACATGAGGGCTAAACAGTTCACTCTAGAAGTGGCAGGGTTGTTGGAATTACTTATTTACTCATAATTCACCAAGGCTCAGAAGATTTGTGACTCTCAGCTGGAGTTGTATAGTCTGAGAGATAAGAATAGCTTTTACATTTTAAGAGCAAAGAAGAGGGGCTGGTGAGGTGGCCTAGTGGTCTAGAAACTAGGACTGTTATACTGAGAAACCCTGTCTCGAAAAAACAAAAACAAAAATAACAACAAAAAAAGAGCATATACTGTTCTTCCAGAGGACCTGCCTTCAGTTCCTAGCACTGGTGTCAGGTGGCTTACCACTGCCTGTAACTCCAAAATATTCAACAGGCATCATGTAGACTACATTTTATGTGTAACAACATATACAATATTTATTCTCTGGTTCTTAACACAAAATGTTGCCAATCTTATCACATAAGACTTTTAACACCATGAAAAGTCTATATTACCTACTGCTTTAGATTTTAGCATTGTATTTGTAATTATGTGTGTGTGGGTCTGTGTGGAGGCATGTGCACATTAGTACCAGTGCTCACTGACATCAGAGGTGTGAGATCCTCCCAGAGCTGGAGTTATACACAGTTGTGAGCCATCCAATGTGAGTGCGAGGAAGGCTGGGCGGTGGTGGCGCACACCTTTAATCCCAGCACTCAGGAGGCAAAGACAGGTGAAGCTCTGTGAGTTCGAGGCCAGCCTGGTCCACAAGAGCTAGTTCCAGGACTGGCTCCAAAGCTACAGCGAAACTGTCTTGAAAAACAAACACAAAAAAAACCTCAAAAGCAATGTGAGTGCTGAGAATCCAACTCAGGTTCTCTGCAAGACCAATCCAAGCTCTTAACCTCTGAGCCAGTTCTCCAGCCACACCTGCAATATTTTTAATGCAGTATATTCTGAGTGTATAAAGTCCCTGCCATTGTGGTGAGGGCTTGAGAGGAGCCTGTGCCAGCACTCCAATGAGGATAATCACCCTTCTCCATGTTCTTTAAACTCTGGTGATTTCTTTCTTTCAGTTTTTAAAATTTGAGAGAGGGTTTCTCACTATGTAGCCCTAGCTGACCCTGAACTCACAGATAAATACTTGCAGTATCATGCCTGGCAGCTCTGGTGACTTTTCACAAGTTACAACTCAGTCCCTCCTGCATGGATTGCATTAATCTCTTCCTTTTGCATCATGACAGTTCCCAATTCCCAATTAGCTAACGAACAAACCACTATTCATGCTAAGACATGAATAAGGTCCACCCTCACCTTTTCACAAGCCACAGGAGGACTTCAGAGACAAGCCCAAAGTTAGGTGAGCGGAAATTCTCCATAGAGATATGTCGTGGGTATCCCAAGGCTCTCATCATCTCTGTGAAATCTGTCCAATATAAAACACAATTCCATCAGTCCTTGTCAGATGGCAGCTCTTTGGAAAGCAGTTAATCTTATTGTCTCTGCTTTCCCTTCTTCCCACCTTAGTGGCAGCCTGAGGGGCCGAATCCATCAACTCTGTAAGAAGACACGAACTGACAGTACCTAAACCATCACCTGGAAAACACCTAAGTTCGATGGAGTAGACTTTCTTCAGGGAAACGTGGTCTTGGGATTAGTTGAGGCTTTCATTTCTTTTTGTTATCTGTCTCTTTACTACCCAAAATAAAAACTCTCCAAATGGATCGAAGACCTCAACATAAATCCATCCACACTGAACCTCACTGAAGAGAAAGTGGGAAGTAACCTTTAATGCATGGGCACAGGAGACCACTTCCTGAATATAACCCCAGCAGCACAGACACTGAGAGCAACAATTAATAAATGGGACCTCCTGAAACTGAGAAGCTTCTGTAAAGCAAAGAACTCAGTCAACAAGACAAAATGGCAGTCTACAGAATGGGAAAAGATCTTCACTAACCCCATCTGGCAGAGGTCTGATGTCCAAAATACACAAAGAACCCAAGAATCGAATTTAAAAATGGGGTACAGATCTAAACAGAGAATTCTCAACAGAATCTCAAATAGCTGAAAGACACTTGAGGAAATGCTCAACATCCTTAGCCATCAGGAAAACGCAAATCAAAACAACCCTGAGATACCATCTTACACTGATCAGAAAGGCTAAGATCAAAAACACCATTGACAGCTTATGCTGGAGAGGATTTGTAGTAAAGGGAACACTCCTCCATTGCTGGTGGGAGTGCAAACTTGTACAGACACTGTGGAAATCAGTATGGCGAATTCTCAGAAAATTAGGAACCAATCTACCTCATGATTTAGCAATACTACTTTTGGGCATATACCCAAAGGAGGCACACTCACACCACAAGGGCATTTGCTCAACTATGCCCATAGCAACATTATTTGTAACAGCCAGAACCTAGAAACAACCTAGATGCCCTTCAACCAAAGAATGGATAAAGAAAATGTGGTATATTTACACAATGGAGTACTGCTCAGCAGTAACAAACAATGACATCTTTAAATTTGCAGGCAAATGGACAGAACTAGAAAAAAACCATCCTGAGTGAGGTAACCCAGACCCAGAAAGACAAATATAATATGTACTCACTCATAAGTGGATACCAGACATAAAGCAAAGGATAACCAGCCTATATAGTCCATAAGAGAAGCTAGACCTCTCTTCAGAAACAGACGGAAGCAGACGCAGAGATCCACAACTAACCACCGGGCTGAGCTCCCAGAGTGCAAACAAAGTGAGGGAGGAGTGAGAATATGAACAAAGGGGTCAAGACCATGATGGGGAAGCCCACAGAATGCGCTGGCCTGAGCTAGTGGGAGATCACTGACTCTGGACTGACAAGTGGGGAACCTGTATAGGACCGAATTAGGACCCCTGAATACAGGTGACAATGGTGTGGCTTGGGCAGTATATGGGGCCACAGGCAAGTGGGACCAGGAGCTAACTCTATGTATAAACTGACTTTGTGGAGCACATTCTCTATAGAGAGAAACCTTGTTCAGCCTAGGCACCGGGGAGGGGTAAGAGGAGGACCTTGTTCCTGCCTCAAGGAGTTGATGGACAGACTTAGTTGACTTCCCAGGGAAGGCCTTACCCTCTTGAGAAGATGAGGGGTGGGGTGGGGGGAAGTGGGAGAAGAGGGAGGGGGAACTGGGATTGGTATATAAAAAGAAATATAATTAATTAATTAAAAACAAACAAACAACAACATAAAAGTACCTAGCCTACCTCATAAAACATCATGAGAAAAAAAATGTTCAAGATCATACGTTCTTTTCAGTGATCATATAGTATTTTCATGACATAAATTTCAAAAATCAGTTACCTCAATTCAGATAAATTTTAAGAAAATGGTTGAACTATCTTCAGTATTTACATTTACTGCAAAAACATATTAGTAAACAGTAATAGTGTAAGTTGGGAGCACCTAAAAAAGCTACACTGCTTTAAAGAAAGCAGAAGAAAACAAACGAAAAAGAAAGTGGGACTTACAAACGAATACAACTGCTGGGTGGTGGTGCACACCTGTAATCCCAGCACTCAGGAGGTAAGGACAGGCGGATCTCTGTGAGTTCAAAGCCAGCCTGGTCTACAGAGTGAGCTCCAGGACAGCCAGGGCTACACAGAGAAACTGTCTTGAAAAGAAAAGAACACAACTAGAGGCGGGTGGATCTTTGTGGGTTCGAGGCTAACCTGGTTTACAAAGTAAGCTCTACTACAGCGAGAGTTTTTGTTACACAGAGAACCCTGTCTCGGCAAATCAAAAGGAACACAACCAACATTTCTGAGTTCCCACAATATGCTGAGCTTGTGAACACGTTTCCTGGTGCTGCGATGTCTACACATGTTTGACAATTCCAAATAAGCTACCTGGACGATAAAGCAGGGCGGACTGCACCAGATGGTGGAAGAGAAAGATGGTCGTGAACAAGCAGCAGTCTCCAGTCAGGCTTCATCCAAACACCTCCTCCTGCTAAGGAGAAGCTAGCAATTCTCCACTGTTAGATGGGCTCAGAGTCCTGTACATTACACAGCTATACAGTATTTATTTAAGATAAACATTCTGAAATACTCTTCTTGAATACTGTTTTCAGTACATCGCTTTTCAACGGCCCTAGCAAAGTGCTGGCCTCATCAAAAACTATGTGTGACTGCCATCATGACACTGTCTCGGACACCGTCAGACCCCAGAAGACATGACACTCGAGGGTGATCCTAATAGCTACTACTCCGACAGCGAGGGAGGCAAGCTTTTGGGTCACAAAGTCCTGCCATTCTCTCCAGCTGTGCGAACCATGAGAAGTTATGCTACTTGCAGTTAGATACAGAAACAAAAGGAGTGAACTGTAACAGCCTGACACATAACAAACGTTCTCCGAAGAGCAGGGACTAATACAGACATCCCACTTCCACACTCTCGGGCAAAGTTCTCTTCTCAGTATTTGGCGATCAGACAACCTGGATGCAAAACGCCAAAGCCACTCGTTCTAGCCTTTTCTTGCCCAAATTACTTGGACCTGCTCATCTCTGGACTCGGAGCACAGGAATTGCCTAGGAGTACACAACATAATGCCCACAAAGAGAACAGTGACAGATTGCTTTCAAAATTTCTCAAAAATTAATAACAATCAACGACAACAAAACAAAACAAAACTAGCAGCAATAGCCATCCATCCAGTCACCTTGGTTTTATTACGTCTTTCTACAAACTCTAACACAGAAAAAATGTCTCCGTTTCCTATGACCTTTCTAATGCGGCAGCGAATGTGGCTGTGACAAACTGAGATAAAATGAGGTAGAAATTAAACACATTCAGTTCTTCAGCCGCTCGAAACACATTCCAAGTGTTCTAGCCACTCGCAGCCAGTGACGGGCAGAACTTTGCAAAGGTGCTGCAAAGTTCCGTCAGGCCCTGGATAGTCTGGGGCCTACGGCTCAGAAAGAGGGGTCTAACAGGGAGCTTCGAGTTTCTGGGAAGCCCATGGGCAAGCCGGGTGCAGCCTTACTGCGGAGGTCGCGGAAAGACATGGCGCTTTGGTCCGCAAGAGTCCAGTGGGGAGCGGCAGCTCGCCTCTTTGGAGTTCGCAGGCCCAGCACTCGCCGGTCTCTATAGCAACCTGCAGAGTACTTGGACAGCGTGCAGTCAGGGCCAAACAAGACAGGAAGCGAAGCGGTACAATGTGCGCACGACACAGACCAGTAGGAGGCGCTTCGCACCATTCATCAAGCAGTTTTATTTTAGCTCGGGTCCCTTTGTGGCTCTCATTGCATCACTTCTATAGAGAGCACTATCACTTTATGTGACCGAGTCTCTTTCGTATTTGTAAAAACAGCTAAACCCCACAGTCAAAGACGCACAAAGTAGCCACAGAATGACAGGAACGAAGGTACGCTACCCTCGGCAGAATTTGAGAACTGCACCCGGAGGGATTTCGTGTACGTACAGCTTGTCAGTCTTCACTTCAAGCCGAAAATCAGTTTCCAGACCCATAAACCAGAGGTTGTCCTGGGAACTGGTTAATTCTGAGATCGCAGTAATAGTGCTGATGTATCACGCCCCAGTGCGGAGCTCTGCAGGGAATCCTCCCTGGTGGCTGCTACAAGTTGGGGACAACCGCGATAAAGAAGGACAGGGAAAAGATGAGCTGGGCCAAGAAGGGTGGGAGAAGAGGAAGGGCAAAGCCCCGAGATGGGGAGGCGGAGAATGTAAAGGTGCCCTTGACCGGGACATTGTGGTGTAGACCAGGAGTAAGATGCTTGAGGATTTAATATGTGGAATAGGGCCAACATAGGTGACAATGCATTTGGACAAAGAGAGTAGTCTTTGCGACAAATAGTTTTGGAACAATGAGAAATCCACAGCAAATAAATGAAACTCCATTACACACACACACACACACACACACACACACACACACACACACACACACACACAATGGTTCATAAACCAAACTGTAAAACAGAGAACTAAATTTTCTATAACGAAACGGTACGGTTTTGTGACTGAGTTGATTCCAAATTTAGTTGTTTTATATTTCCACCACCAAGGCAAGAGTTCCAGTTTGTCCACATGCTCAGGAGGAAAAATAGCATTATCTATACAGTGTCTAGCAACTTGTGAGAAAATGGACAACTGGACAAGTGTCACCCAGAACCACCTTTGCAGCACGATTCAGATCTCTCCAGGTTTGTATCCTAAATCCTCTTTCTCCAAATGAGAGATGAAGAAGCTGAAGCTCCCCAAAGGTCACTCCACAGAATGATTTTTCAGCATGCCAAAGTTATTTTTTTTTAATGTGTCTTCCTCTGAAATTGAGGAGCAGTGGATTTACCCTAGGTTTCTAACCCATCCCCCTGCCCTTCTCCCTGACACCATTCTCTCCCAACTAAGGGGTCCAAGAAGACTAGTCTTTACTGTGACATCATAAGAACCAGTTGCCATGGGAGACCTACAGACCCAGCCCCTAGGCAGGGGAGAGCAGGCCCTACTGCACACAAGGCCTGGCCACTCCTCCCCCACCATACTGGCCCTCCATGGAAGCCTTGGTCTGTGCATTCTCTGAGCTTCGAATAAGAGAAGGTACCTGGCTGCAGGGAGGAGCAATAGCAGAGATGCCATTCTGTCCTAACCTGGGCCCAAAGCTACTGGGGAGACCCCAGGGACGTGCATGCTTGGGAGGGGAGTAACTCCCACTCTAGGCTGTATGGCTGGGCCACTCATGCCCTCCTTTACCCACTTTGCTTATATTGGCACCAGCATACTCTTTCTAGGGTAGAGGGCACAAAAAAGGGGCTTGAAGTGCTGAAAGAACTCAGTGCCAAAGTCCTGGGCTTCTTAAGCCCCTAGGGGAGCAAACAGGAAAAATGGGAATAGACAAGATCTGAGGCTGGATAGCCTGGGGATGGGGTCTGTCATAGAAGCTGGCACTTGTACCTTTTTACCCAGATGCTGGCCCCACTGGCCACCACCCTCCTGCTCTCTCTCTCCTGCAGATGCAGTGAGTTGGGCCCCAGGACGCCCCAGCCACCCTGATACACCAGCCAACATCTATGAGGGAGGGCTGGGGGCCCAGCAGCAGCAGGGCCCTGGTGCCCAGGCAAGCAAGCCCAAGAACTTCCGATTGCGTCACCTCCGGAGCTTGGCTCTCTACCTGCCAGGTCACATGCAGTCTGCTGGTCAATGTGGAAGCCACTGGCTCGGCCGACTCATGGCTGGGGGCAGTCTGCCACGGCCTGAAGGCTCGGCCTGGCCCCTGTCTTTGCCCCAGGGGACCCTGGGTCCAGGTAACAGCCATTGCTCAACCCTTCTGGAAGCCCAACTGCCCAGGGACAGCCTGGGAAATACAGGTGAGCTCTGTTAAGGACTGGAGACATGAGGGAAAGACGCAAGGGAACTCAGAGGGGCCTCTTCCATTCCCCAGCCTTCTTGCCAAAAATTAGGAAAGGACACTGTGGCCAGGACACACTAAAGTAATGTCTTGCTCTGGGGGCCAAATTCTTGTTGAATTTTTCTGTCCATGTGCCCCACTACTGACTCTGCACCAGGATGTACTCTTAAGTCTTATGAAATCTCAGGGTGGTAGTAGCAAACTGGACCACAGCTGGAACCCCTTGGTATGAGGGGTGTAAAGCAGAGTTCTGGGTTCTAATCCTTGTTCTGTATTTTGATGGTCCTTGGGCAACTCTCAGTTAATTTTACAAGAGTTCATGACCCACTGACATCCCCCCCTCACTAGTTCTTTCAAGGACGTAGCACCAAGCCCTTCAATTGTCTTGAAGGTTATAAGGTCCAGGGACACCGAGGTAAGGGTTTCAGATTGGGTCTCTCTGAGTGACTTCTCTTTCCTTTTTCCTCAGCTTCCAGTTCCAGCATGGACCCAGCCAAGGGTGTCCCCTCCCAGTCTGGTCCCCCTGAGGGCTTGGGACTCAGGCCCAAGAGGTCCTGGAGAGCCTTGGAGGAGCCCATGTGTCCCTTGTGCAAGAGAACCCGTTCTGGGGCCTTGGAGAGGACATAAGGATCCAAAGTGCCAGGGCTGGGGACATTAGGGGAAGGATGGCCGAGGAGGCGGTGGAGGCCAGGTTTCCTGAGGAAGGGTTCAGTCCCAGCAGCAGCCCTTCCACTGAGATGGCCCCATAGTTGCCCAGCATCAGACCTGGGCTAGACTGGAGAAAGTATGAGGGAGGGAGGAGGAAGTCCCTTGAGAGGGACAGAAGAAATGGAAGCATGCCCATGCCCTTGCAGCCTGCCCAAGCTCCAGTCAGCCACGTGTAGCTGGGAGGCCAGGCTGAGCAGAGAATCTGGTTCCTGAGAGCCAGGGAGTCCTCAGGTCTAACCTCAGTAAAAAGACAAGGCCTGCATTTTCCTGTCTGTCTGTCATCAAGTCAATCCAGTCAAACCACCCTGCATCCATTCAAGGGAGCTTTCATGGGGTAATGGAGTCATGAGCCTGTCTGGGAGGCTCTGTGGGTGAGGAACTGCTGAACATGGTAGCTCTAGAAAGCAGGCAAAGTCTCATTGGGCCTGAACACAGGGCATAGCATGGCATTCCAGGGACAAAGGGATGAAATGTGTGTTTGGTTTAGAGAGGGAACCAACCAAGGCAGGCATGTTGGCCTGGACCCCACCCACACTGCTCCCACCGGGGGTTTAGGTGAATTTATGGCACCATAGAAACCCATCAGGATGGCCACAGGCCTTCTTCTGGCTGGACTAGACTTCAGGTACATGGGTGTTGATGACCTTGGCATTTGGGACTGGATCAAGTTTTTGTTGCAGGCCCATTCTGTGCCCTGGAGGATGTTTTGTAGTCTCCCAATAATGCCAGCACTATCCTCCACATAAACTGTTTCCAGACAGCATTCAACATCCACCAGAGACATACTCACTCTGGTTGGGAGCAGAGGCATTACCTTTGGAGCCTTCTCTAAGCTATGATGGAGATGGGGGACAGACGGGTTTGGGAAGGGAATTAATTATACAGTTTCCTACTTGAACCAGGTCCTAGCTCAAAGCTAAGAGCCACACTGCTGGTATGAATTGACAGGCAGCTGCTAAGGATCTTTAAGAAACAGCCCAGTTGTTGCTTTCAGCATAGACGTCTTCATCAGGTTTACACTCCTCTGCAGGATAGTTACCTGCAGGACTGAGCCACCAGGAAGACTGTGGCAAGCAAGCTCCCCCAGCCCTCATGGGCAGAGCACAAAATGTGGAGAGCCAGCTATTAGAGACAGGATGAGACTAGTGAAATGATTTATTTGTTTGTAATGAGGCTACTGCACACTACGATTTCTTCAACACTGCAGTAATTAGGAAACAGAGGGAGGGAAAGACAGGTCGAGGCCTTTGAATTGGATTTAAGAATGTCCAAGTCAGAACCTTTTGGAAGGTTCGTCCTTGACCACACAGGGCAGAAATGAAAATCACATGATCACCACTGACTGAAAAGGGAAGGGACACGGGGCTCAGCCTCAGCACACAACCGACACCAGCCACCTGCTGGCCAGTTCTGTTGAGGAAGGGGAATGCTTTTCCTGCCTTGGCCTTCCTGCTTTGTGAGGATCCTTCCTCTCTGAGGCCTACCAGCTTTGGGCTGACTCTAGGGCCCCAGAGCACTGAGCCAGGAGATGCTGAGAGAGGGAAGCACTCAGTAATGAGGCCTGTCAATAGAGCTGTTCCTAATCAGTCTGGCACAGTGAGGGGCTGTGAGGACGCCCTATAGTGCAGCAATACTGGGCAGGGCTCTGGCAACAAACATTTGGGAGCTCCAGGGAAGGGATGCTGCAAGTACAATTCACGGCACTGATACGAGCCTCTGCCTCAGAGGCTGAAGGTCCACAGGCACCAACTGCCCTCTGCTTCCAAGACCAAGTCCCATGGTCCACAGTAGCAGAGATGCCCAGTGCAGAGCTCAACCTCATTTATCTGCATTTGGCCAGACCTTGAAGCTTCAGCTTCTAGAAGGATGAGCAAGGAAGGAACCCAGAAGCCAAGAGCTAGCTACCTGTCCTTGTCTCAGCTCCCAGTGTCGGTCAGCTATATAGAGTGCATGCCAGGATTCCCCAGGCAGGATGATCCTCCTGGACAATAGGAAGTGGGTAGTGGGAGGCCTGAGGAACAGGGAACTGTCCATCTAACTGTCTATGGTGAGGGCTGAGTCTTGAAGCTTTAAGTTCTCTTGAAGGGCTAGCCCTAACTCCTTCTCCCCAGCCTCCAGCCTTTCATGGAAAACTGCTTCCGCCACTTCTTTAGGGATTCCTATACAAAGACCTGGTACTCTCTTTGCTGTGCCTCTTTATTCTAAGCTTCCTGTGTCTTCAGGGTCTTCACAGCGAAGTTCAGTCCATTTTGTAGGAAAGATGAAGGAGCAGAAGGCAGAAGAGGCCTGGCAAGCCCTTTTCCAGTGAATGTAGCCAACACCTGCCAGGCCATTGAGATGGTGCCAGTGCATGGAGGCAGGACAGGGGCTCCAGGTGGGAGGAGAAGTTTCCAGAAGCAGGAAGGAGAGCCTGCAGGGAAGAGAGCAGGGCACATGAAACACTGCAGGATGTTCATCTATGTCACCTGGCCTATGGGCTTTAGATGAGTCAGGTATACCAAAGCATGAGCCCTTCTTGAGCCCATAGTCTACCAGTGGCCAGCAGGCTCCCTGGAACTCTACACTGCCAGACTCATACGTGGACGTGTATCAGCCTCAATGTGGTCGGTCAGTGGAGTGGGCTCTGCAGCACCCAAACCTCTCCCAGTTCTGCAATTCTCTGTTCTATTGGCTTGGGAGATCAACTCTCAGCAACCAAAGTGGTTGCATCCAGGCTGAATATTATCATAGACAAGTTGTCAGCATAAAGAACTCATGTAGGGTGTTGGACAATGCCACAAAGAGATGCACTGGTGACAGTCCTGATGGTAAGAGTGGAAGTCCGGGTAAAATTCTGAGGAGTAGAATGGATTGCAGATCATTGGGTGCCTCTCATAAGGTAAAGTGAAGAACTGCGGGCTTCCAGTAGGAGCTGCTTGGTCTTTCTGTACCTTCCCAATGTTTGAATCACATGAATCCATTTTAACAAAAAAGGAAAGAAAAATCTGTTCCTGTCCTGGGGAGATGGCTCAGTGGTTAAGAGCATTTGTTGCTCTTTCCAAAGACCAGGGTAAAAGTACCAGGATCTGCATGGCACAACTACCTATACCCCCTGTTTCAGAGAATCCAATGCCCTTAAATTCTTAAGAGATAAAATAAAAACAAAAACAAAGCAAAAAAAAAAAAGCCATTTAGGGGCTGGAGAGATGGTCCTGTTGGAAAGCAAGAGCTGTATAAAATGTAAGGATCTGAGTTTGAGCTCTAGCCCCCAATGAAAAGTCTGGGTAGGCAGCTGAAAGACAGAGACAGGATCTCTGAGGCTCACTAGCTAGCCAGTGCAGGTAAATCAGTGAGCTACAAGTTCCATGAGAAGTCCTGTCTCAAAAGGAAGGTGGAGAATAATTGAGGAAGATAGCCCATGTTGAGCTCTATGTTCCACAAACATGCACATGTGCATGCAAATTTGAGGTCTTTGGCTTCAAACCACTTCTGGACCCTCTGTGAACTGCTTACAGTATCTGCCTAGAGACTTCTTGTCTCGGCAAGCACCAGACTCCCCAGGTCCTGCCATCTGTTCCTACCTGTTGAACACCAGGCATACACTCTGCTCCTGAGCCAGCATAGCACCGGGCCTGTACCTGGAGCAGGCTGATGGGCTGGCAGGTGGCTACCAGCTCCTTGCAAAAGATAGAAGTCAGACAAGAAAATAGGCTCCACAAAGTGCTGAGGACAGAGGCCTGGGGGAGGCTGCCCCAATGGCATCACATGGTACGGCTGTATTCGATGCCACCTTTGGTGGAGATGCTGGACCATGGCAGAAAGCTGCAGAGCAGGCTGTGGGCCTGGCGGTAGATCCTGTGTGGGATGGAGCAGGGACTCAGGTTGGCTAGTGCTGAACCCAGGTGCTGGATGTAGTCTGTAGGTTCTGTCAAGGAAGATACCCATATGGCCCATCATCTGCTTTGCCTGCCTGCATGCAGCATCCTTGGAGTTGGATCAGTGATAGCATTGTTCAAAAATACTAGAAAGGCTCATTAAGTGGACCAACAATTTGGGAAATAATGCACAGTAGAGCCATATAGGGCAATCACCATAAGGTAATTAACAAAGACCAGAGCAGGACCTACAAGACAAGTGTTTCTGGTTCTCCAGAGCCCACCCCAACAAGGAGATGTTTCAGCAGTGCTAACCCCTGGATGCCCATACATGCCTGACTTCACGTGAGCTAGGCCCTATGCAGCTTGGGGTCACTTCTTTCCTGTTTTACTTCCCTCTAAAATGAGTCACTTCTTCAAAACACTCACAGGTACATGTAGTATATTCTGGGTTATTACTACCCCAAGGCTGCTGGGACATTTCGTTTCCTTTCTACCTAATAAGGACACCATTAGAGGAGAGAATTGGAGGTGGGTGAATACACCTTGGATTATGCAGCTTCATGAGGAAGGTCTGAACCCATGTGTTCTGCCATCATTTACTTTCTTCTCACCATCACAGGCTGCATAGGGTGGGGCTTGTATTTGCTACATTTACTGCTGAACCCTACAACAGGACAGTTTCCATATTTCTTGAGTGGAGAACAGTTAAAACCCAATCTTCCTGCTGGGCTGAAGCTGCCAGGGAGTGCCAGTTTTCCTAACGTATGCAGCCAATCAGGTGCATTAGACGTGTCCATACTCTGGGCTACTCAAGGAAAAAAAGGCTGTGAGCTAAGTCAGTGACTGTCATCCAAAGGTGGCCACAGTTCCGGTGACTCTCTGGTTCTTACAGCCCTCTAGCCAGGTAACCACAACAAAGCCTTCTCCTGTTCCCTTCCAGCAATAAAGGATATAAGATGGTCCAGGGAGGGTGGCCGCCATTGATGTAGAGGACATAGGTGAAGCCATCTTTGAGGACCCCCCGAATGGAGTAGTAGTAGGGCAGATAGTGATGCTGCTTAAAGTCTCTGTTTTCATAGAAGTTTATTGCTGTATTGTTGGTGGTGAGAACATGTAGGTAGATGGCTTTGCAGTGGTCCTGGGCAGTGGTTGAAATATGATCCTTTAAACTTTCTAGTAAAAGGGAACCTGGGGAAAGGAGAGGAAGGTTTCCTACAGCAGGGCAGTTAAGAGGACATAGAGGAAGCCATGGCTTCTGCAGGAGTCTAGAGGATTATGTTGCCAGATCTGAAACCAGCCTCTGGTCACTTCCCACTGTCAAGACCCTCCCATGAGCTGCCTACCACTGTGGACCACAGATGTATCCTGGAGGAGCTCTGGGTCCACAGAGAACACTTACCAAGCTTTCAGACAACAAAAAGTATAAACCAGAACCCAGAGGGTGAGAAAGACAGGTCTGGGTAGAACAAAGGACTTCGACTCACTGCTGTGTGGTGGAGTAGGGCGAGAATCTGGTAACACTGTCTGGAAAGTGCGGTTTCTCCGTTTGTTTATGGCTCTTAATCAGAACAGAACATCTCGCCAGTACACATGACTATGTCTGGCAACACAGGCGAGGGAAGGGAGGACTGTTCCCTCCTGAGGCTGTCCTAGGAGTTGCTGCTGATCTGTTCATGACAGATCTGGGAGGGATGGAAAACGATGAAGACCAGTGGGGTGGGGAGACGCACTGTGAGGACATTATCTGTCCCCAAATTTGGACAAGGAAGAGACTGAGGGTCCTCTGTGAGCTGAAGATCTCAGAAGAAGTAAATGATGGGGGAGGGGGGATAATAACTGCCTGGGGGCAGCAGTGGTTCAAACCATGAACTTTTTGCCTCTTACCTATGCCGTGTTTTCTGAATTCTTTCACCACTCCCAGACTTAGAATGTACGCAACTTGTGTATCCACAGAAAAGCTGGAGGCTAGAATATCTCCATCCTAAAGGGGAAGTCAGAGATAAAGTCAGGGCAACATGACGGTATATACAAATTCAAAACAGAACCTATCTGGTTCTGTGTCCACTCTTCATATCCTGGCATGTGCAGTCACAAGGGGGAAGGGGTAGAACACAGAGGACAAAGTACTCCCCGCTAACCCACAGAAACAAGAGGGTGTAGGCCCTGTTGGCAGACGTTGCCACAGAGAGAAGGCACCCCCAGGAGCTTTGTTTGAGATGGCGGACTAGGTGGGGACTTTGTCAGAACCAGCAGCATTACAGTAGGTTAAAAGACAGTCTGGGAATGGGGATGTAGCTAAACAGTAGTGTATGTGTCTGGCATACACAAGGTCATAAGTCTGATCCCACCACAAAAGAACAATGAAAAAGAGTATGATTGTTCAGAGTGGTCACATATAGGTTGTCAACTAGTAGGGACACAATCTCCATGATGTGCGACAGTGGGCAAGTGAAAAGTTGTGTCGGGTGAGCGTTCATGTGCAGCATCTCTGTGTGGAGGTCAGAGGACGGCTTGGGGAGCTGGTTCTCTCCCTCCACGTGGGTGCTGGGGACTCAGCCTGTCAGGTTTTTATTGCTCAACCAAATTGCCAGTCCAAGGTCCAAGTGCTAAGTTTTAAAGGTTTATAAAGAAAAAAACACTGTCTCTGGTGACATGAAAAGTAGGTTAAGACAGCTACTCACCTTGCTCTGCTGCCCATGCCAGGTGAGTGGCACACTGTGATGTAATATAACATGCTAAGGACACAAATGCCTCATGAGTCATGACTCTGACCATGAGGTTCTCATGTTATTCCAAACACTTAATAAAAAGAAACACCTGCCATTTGTATGGTCTTTCTTCCCAGAAAGGACACCAGGCGACTTGGCTTTTCTGCTTCCCATTCACCAAGTAGCTCCACATTTTATGCATGTGCTGGGCCAGGCCCTGCTCCCTGACCCAGCTCAGCACTCCATAGTACAGTGAACCCGGACACAGCAAACTGGGGGAGGAGATAAACTCACTGCTCTAGTTAACAGAAGCTCTAGGCTAATGATCCTAGCTAAAAAGCTAGCCAAAAGAAGGGCCCCAAACAGCATGCATAGTCAAGAGAGCCTCGGGCAGTGTGCATGGTGGAAGTGGACAATCACTAAGAAAAAGTCCCAAGGAGGGATCATGAGGAAACAAGGTGTGGGCAAGTGAAACAAGACAGCAGATCCAAGGGGGATTGGCCCTTGCTTTCTCCCTAACTTAGCAGAGAGCAATGTGAGGCAGTGGCTCAGGAGGAAGTTGGGCTAGACAAAACAATGTCCCAAGATAGAATTACAAATAAAATGGGGTAACCTTTAGTGGTCTGGGTTCTTAGAAGAAATGTTTCTTCCTCTTCCACTAGGAATGAGACTCAGGGCCTACTGTGCATTAGGCAAACACTCTGCCACTGAGCTGCAGCTTCCAATCTCATTTCCTGAATTTTTAAAGGAACAATCTCAAGCAAGCTGGGTGTGTGGTACACACCTTCAACTCCAGCACTTGAGAGACAGAGGCAGGTAGGTCTGAGTTTCAGGCCAGCTAGTACACAATGAAATCCTGTCCCTAAATTAACAAACAAATAGCAAATGAACAAACAAACGGGAGGCAGGCAGGAAGGAAGGAGAAAAGGAAACAAGAAGGAATAACTTCAAGCCAAATATAATCATTTTCTGGTTGATGGGATTTCCTTTCCTTAAGTAAATAATACTGCTCCATTACCATGACCAAAATTACCAGGAGACTCCTAACAGAATTCGACCACAAAGAACATGGGTTATAGCTGTGGTCTTACATTCTGCACTGAAAGCAGTCATCCAAATCCTTGAGGATTCTGAGGGAGGTAGGTTTTTGAGTGGTCTATGAAATTGGATAAAAAGAAATACATTTTCGCGAATCCCTAGGTGAAACCTAACGTTTCCCTCCACAAATTACAGTAACATTGATGCTTCTGTGACAATTCCAGCGCACAAATCATAGGCATTTTCATGTCACACAGCAATGGGGCAGATTCCCAACATATCATTTCTGCTTGTTCCTGTTTCAAAATGGCCATCTTTATTAAACCCACTAGTAGGTTCTATTCATTATTCCATGAACAAAAATATATGCCACTAGGGCTGGAGAAGTAGTTCAGCAGTTAAGAACATGTGTTGCCCTTGCAGAGGACCTGAGTTTAATAGTGGGCAGCTCACAACCACCAATGATTCTAACTCCAGGGGGATCTTCTTTGTTCTTTACAAGTAAATACTCCCATAGTCACACATGCATACACATAATTAAATAATAAATAAATCTTTAGGAAAAAAAAATCCGTGTATTCACACCTCCATATAAATAAACCACTGGGTGAGTGTCGTTTGCTGCTCTGATTCCTCAGGTTACAAGCTGCTGAGACACAGGCCAGAGCTGGCACTGTGACCCCACTGCATCATCCCTTTTCAGCTGCCACAAAGGCCAAGTCACTGCGGTATAGACATACCTCTTTATGTATTTTGGTCCTATTCTTTATTTCAGCTACTATCATTCCCACGATGGCACCTCTGTAGGTTGCAGCAAGAGAGAAGAACTTCTTGTTGGATGTGATATCACGATACCATGAGTCTGGGTACCTGAGGGAGAGAGCACACTCCAGTGAGTCACCAGACCCTATGCTGCCCTGCCTATCACTTACAGTCTATAGGAGCCTCACCGCTATCTTCTCAAAGTAACCACCTGTCCACATGGGAATTTTTGATGTAAATTTTTCTTTTTTAATGTAAAAGAGGGGAACCCTCCAATCAAACTGTCTCCACAGACAGTTCCTGGAGGGAGAGCACAAGGCAGCCTGCTCCTCAGTGTGAGCTGAGACCTTAGGGCCCTCAGTGACCCTAGGTCTATGAAGAATTCTGTGAGGGCTGGTGAGATGATTCAGCAGGTGTAGGTGCTTGCAGTCAAGACTCAAAACTTGAGTTTAATACCCAGGACCCACACGGTGGAGGGGGAGAAGTGACCATGCAAACGGTCCTCTGTGAGACTTAAGTTCAATACCCAGGACCCATATGGTGGAAGGAGAGAAGTGACCATGCAAACGGTCCTCTGTGAGACTTTTCAGCACTGAAGACCAGGAAAGGTGACTCAAAGAACAGCCAAAGTTCAAGGGTATATACAATAGTGTACAATACCTTTCTAACACAGGCGTGGTCATGACACATAGCTAAGGGACAAGAGAGGCTGACAGTAAGGTCCTTGAGGGGTGTATAGGTTACGACTCAGTGTGGATCTAGCTAACCAGCAGGGCCTCATTCACTGCTACACTTAACTGGCACTCTTATTTCCAGTATTCTTCTAGTAGTGGGATTACTAACTGGAACAACAGTTTATTTTATTTCATAAAGCATTGTTAGCCCACATTCCTAAGAAGCTGACAGTTTATATTTCAACAGAGATGCATGTGGGAGGGGTTCCCCTACTTTCCTGCTGCGATGGAGTAACAAGTATGAGTGAGCTGAGGAGTCATGAAATACCAACAACCTAAAGGACCCTGCTTAGCTTTCAGGTTGCAAGGTCTGTGTCTGTTTTTCTCACTAAAAAAAAAACTCTGTTTTTTTTTTTTTGTGTCATACAATAATCTAGAAACAAAGCAAGTAAAAACACAGGAACCCGAGGTACTAATAATCCACTCCACCTCAAAATGCTGAAAGTATTTAATTTAGTAGTACTCTGGGGTCTCGGTAAATGATCCCACAGCAAAAGATCCCCAGAAGCAAACCTCTCAGGCCTCCTGCCTCTTCCCTCTCCCCTAAGGTCAGCCATGGCACCTAGAATTTTTTGATTCTAGTATGAATCACAGAAACCAGAGAGCCCCTTTCCTACAAAGCCAATCTGATTTTCTGTGTAGGAGGTGGCCATGAAGAAATTTTGTGTCCTATCTTGTCCGATAGTAGATCTAACAGCACTGTTGATCTTGATTAGACTGAGTGCCCATGAGATCAGGACAGCACATTTCTGAGCGTGTCTGCGAAGGCACTGACTGGGAACAACTGCAGAACTGGTAGGTGGAGCGGCTTGAAGGAAGTAGGTCACTGAGGGCATGCCCTTAGGGGCAATAGCTTGCTTGTAGCTTTCTCTGCCACTACTCTCCTTTACTTCCTGTCCACTGTAATGTGAGCTGTCCTCCCCACCCATCACATGGCCTGAAACCTCTAAAATGGTATAGAAAATAAATCTTTGTCATCCTTAAGTTGTTTCTGTCAGAGATTTTGGTGACAACAATGATAAAACATATCCTCATTCCAGAAGGGTCCTCCCTATACCCAGGAAGAGGGAATGCTACAGAGAGTACAGCAGAATCTAAGCAAATGGGCCTCCCTGTGTTCTCCACCTTCAATCCATTAGGAGTAGATGATACTCTGTTCAACAGTCTATATATGACAGTCCATGATTCATTGCACCTAAGCACAACTGGCCTTTGGATTCTTAATATGAAGGCTTCCATGTCAGAAGACTCAGGTCAAACAAATGTGTTATTGTCATCTCCTGCTAACATGTCTTACTAAAGTGCTTGCCATGAGTCTCATGAAGGGCAGGATCCTCTCCCTGTCTCCTGCTAACATGTCTTACTAAAGTGCTGGCCATGACTTTCATGAAGGGCAGGATCCTCTCCCTTCCTCTACAGTATACAGAGGTTTTTATCTAGGCATAATTCTAAGTGAAAGTGGAATATGATATACATCTGTTCTCGAGTCTGCCTTCACTTAATATTTGGTAAAAGAGGAAGGAAGGTAAGGAATTGTGTCAGTAAATACATTACTTTAACAGATTTTGTTCCTGGATGACTAATGACCCTTTTTAAAGACAGGGCCTTTCCCATATAGCCCACGCTGGTTTAAAACTTACTATGTAGCTCAGGCTGGCCTTGAACTTGACCTTTTTCTGCTTCCATTTCCTGAGTTCTAGTACTCCAGGCATATGCCACCACACCATAAACACTGCATTTTATATACACATATCCTGATGGATCTAATCAGTTTTTTTATACTGAGGTTGGTCCTAAATTTCCTGATTGCATGCAGCACTGGGCATCTTTGTAAGTAACACTTCTCAGCAGAGCCTTTTAAGGAAGGTGAGCAGTGGACCAGTATGGAGGCCTGAGGTTCACTGCCTAGTTCGCCAACTTTAAACAGCAACTACGGTTGCTATGGTCCTGCCAGAGCCATTGTTGCCTCTTCCAGTCTCAGGAGCATCCCAGCCACTGGGGATACAGTGTCCAACACTCACTCAATGGGGAACCAGTCGCCACACAGGTGCTTGACAGTGTCTATGTCATCGTGGCAGAGGAGACGCAAGCTGACCTCGCTGAGGGCACTGGAAGGCACCACCTCTGTCATTCACACCTGTGGGAAGAGGAGATCACATCATCTGGAGGCTTGCTTACCTGTTCTTTCTCTAAACTAACCCAGAAGGTGGGTGAGGTGGGGAATTGCTAAGAGCTTCCCATGATGGAAAGAATATTCTAGTGGTTGCCTGCACTCTGCACATGAAGAGCAGCCGACTGCCTCTCATCTGTCTCTCCCCTCTCTGCTTGAGCTGCACCCCACCCTTCAGCTTTCCCCCAGAGCGACCACAGCTCCTGCGTGGCTGGTCTTTTATCTCTTAACTGCTGCCCCTTCACTTGGAGGAGGCAAATGGACCCTAACAAGTCTGACTCTGACCCAGTGTCAGAGCAGACATGGCTCAGCAAACTCTGTGAAGCAGTTGGTAGGTAGAACCTAGAGAATGATCAGCTATTCGGGTCAAATGGCACTGTTTCAGCACCAGAGAGGAGGTTACATACTGCTTCTCCTCCATGACTAGTAAGAGAAACTTTGATGCTAATGACTATGGGGATGGGGGAGACAGGGATTACACCCACGACTACGCTGCCAGTCCTGTCTTAGTCTGAGGCAAGGTCTCCCTAGGTTGTTTATGTAGGTCTGGAACTCACTCTGTAGCCTGGGCCGAGGAAATCAAGTACTGAACTCTACCAAAAGGGAAAATAGCCTGTTTCTTTAAGCGAGTATTTCAAAGGAATTATCCTATCTTTTCGGGAGGAACTGTGTCATTAATCTCCCACGGCAGAGGAGGGCTTTCCACAACAACCAGGTGAAAGTAGAAGTGCTAACAGACGAGGGTCACCCTGTGAGACCTCAAGAGGACGCCCCACGTCCAGCAAAACTCCTCAGAAACTGAGGTCAACAGGTGCGGGCTGCCGAGGGGCAGGCGCAAGGCACAGACATGAAGAACTCAGCACCCAGGACTCAGTGTGTGTAAACAAGGAGAGACCCTAAGCCTACAGGCCAATCTCTCCAGAGCCCTGTGCCTGCAGCTATGACCAGTAGGACTCCAGCCAAGCCTTTGTGGGTTTGCGAAGTCACTGCCTAGACCTAACTACAGCCTTCAGACCCAACTTCCTGGTTGCATGGGGTGCAGTACATACAGCAATAAGGGAAGAAACATCCAACAGACAGATGTGTTACCTTTCACATCTGGTCTCTTCAAAAGGTCAATCATATCGAAGATACAAAAGTAAATAAAAGAGAAAAGAAAAAAATGAAAAGAGAAAAGAAGATGGAGAATCAAATGTAATACATAAGTCTGTACCATGAAAAAGTAAATCAAAACATTTTAGTAAACCTTAAACACTGGTGGCTGGTAGATGGAAGGTATTATGAAACAGCTCTTAGTTTTCTGAGGAGGTAGAGGTCTCACAGGATAGGCGTCTTCTGGAGACACAGGCTGAAATATTCTGGAGCAAGAAGGTATCCTGATTTCTACTTCAAATGATTTATTTGGGGGGAGGGTTGTTTATTTTGAAGTGTGGTGGAATCACAACAGCCCTGAGTCAACTCTTTGCCTCAGGGCAGCGGTATGCTTCAACTTCTCAGCCATGCCTTCAGGAAGATTCTAAAATCTTCTCAGAGTCGTGTTAACTATGACACAAGGTGGAAACTTCTACAAGATCAGCTGCACACCTTTCTCTCCAGCCCAGGCATGGCTCCTCTGACATTTGTCAACAGTATCTTTCACATAGATACACCTCCCTCACCTTCAACATTACCGTCAATTTATGAACATTTGCTGCAAGGCCTCCTCCACACACCTGCTGCCTCCCGCTACCTCCACACACCTGATGCCTACTGCTTTCCTCCACACACCCGCTGCCTCCCGCTTTCCTCCACACACCCGCTGCCTCCCGCTTTCCTCCACACACCCGCTGCCTCCCGCTTTCCTCCA
>JAQHUG010000014.1:61527-91092 GCA_028555095.1 Dicrostonyx torquatus | reverse complement strand
CCTCCACACACCTGCTACCTCCCGCTTTCCTCCACACACCTGCTGCCTCCCACTTTCCTCCACACACCTGCTGCCTCCCACTTTCCTCCACACACCTGCTGCCTCCCACTTTCCTCCACACACCTGCTGCCTCCTGCTACCTCCACACACCTGCTGCCTTCTCGCTTTCCTCTGACACCCCTTCCTGCTCACCGTGCCCCATTTCTCCCTCGTAAGAGTGCTGTCTAGCCTCCTTTCTTCAGGATCCCTCTCATTATCTGTGCTGTTCCCTGCTCGGTCCAGTGCTTCTCAGATCCTCATCTCTCTTCATTCTACAGTAGAGCCAGCCACTGTCACAGCCTTTCCTCAAGCAAAGCATGAGACAAGGTTACTAAAAGCTCCCCATGCGCAAGGCAGGAAATCACAGGCCCAAAGGGCCCTGAGAGCGTCCACAGACACAAGGCTTACTGATTTGAAAAGCCAACAAAAATGAAATTTAAGCTCCTTCCTTTAGGAAAGAAGGAGAAGAAAAGGAAACACACAGTAGTGACAGATAGAGGACACTGTCTAGTACATCAGTAATATGGGCTCAGGGCCTAAAAGGGGGCAAGAAGCAAACACTGTTCACAGCTCGTCTGTTCAAATGAGCAGCTGCCTGTGGGTGAGGAGCCATCTCCATAGCTGCCTGTGCTGCTTCCAAAACCTCAGAGTAGGAAACTGAATAACTTTCAGAGTGACAAGAAACAAACACCCACCTCTCTATTTCTAAACATCCCTCTTAAAACCCAAGTCTTCATGCTCCGAAGGAAGCCCATATCATATATATTGAGCACATATGATCTGAGATACATCACTTCAAACACAAAATAATGCTACAGGATTCCACCTGGAGATTCTAGAACTGGCTAAAAAAAAAAATAATAACCGTACTAGCAATCAAACAACGGTCATGGAGGAGGAACTGAAGAGGTGCTTAAGGGTTATCAAAACCAGATAGAATGCAGCTGAGAGTCTGGCTCAGGACAGTGCTTGCCTGTCAAGTACAAGGCCTTGGATGCAATCTTCAGCATTCCATGGACAGGGCCTGGTAATGCACACTAACGCTAGTCATGACACTTAGGAGGGGAAGACAGGAGACTCAGGTGCTCAACATTATTCTTTGCTTCAGGGTGAGTTTGAGATCAGTGTGGAATACATGAGACCGTTTCAAAAATACCACCACACACATATGGAAGCCAGACAGGATCGTGCACACATGTAGCCCCAGGACTCAGGAGGTCCAGGCAGGATAATAATGAGTTTGAGACAGCATGTAGTACAAAACCAGGCCCTAGCTCAAAACATCAAACAGTACCAACCAGTCTCCGACCCCCAACCCACCTAGATCTAGTTTATTAAGCTGCATATTTGGCCACATGTTGATTATATCTCATGTAAAGATAGCATGAGATGGTGAGGTCCAGATTCCAGACCTAATCTTTAACCTTTGTGTCAAAAAGTCTCTGCATTTCAAACTAAAAATATCCCTAATCATTAATTTACTAGATTTTATGACAAAATCAGGCTTTGCTCAGGAGACTATAGTCACAGTGATAAGCAGAGTTCAGAAATTGTTGGCCACACAGAGAAGGGTGGCACATTGGGGTCTACAACTTGCTAGAGGAATCTCATGACAAAAGTGCATTAGTCAATGTGAGCAGTGCTCCCAACTGATCTGGGAAGGGTACCACTTCCTTTTCCAAACACAGAGACCACAAGGAAAACCAGCAGAAACCCTCCTCCAGCATCCTTCCCAGGAGTACACAACGACACACTGGGTTCCAGTAGAAGAGGTCTAAGTAGTGTCTGTTTGGCTAGTTGGCAGCTCTTTCATGTTCAATGACATCAGGCTGGACGAGTAGAAAGAACAGGGACCCAGGTAGAAAAGAGAACACAAGACTGAGGCTAGAAGATATGGCACAGAGACCAAACCCTATGGCCGGATCACTGAAGAGCTTTGGGCAAGTCTATCTCAGTTTGCTTTCTATTGATATGATCAACCATTCTGACCAAAAGCAATCTGGACAGGAAAATGTTTATTTGGCTGACACATTCTGAAGACAGGCCGTGACTGAGGTAGGTCAAGGCAGGAACACAAGCCAGGAACCTGAAGTGGGAACTGAAACAGACTGTGGACAGATGCTGCTTACTGGCTAGTCTTTCACGGTGTGCTCAGACTGTTTTCTTGTACAACTAAGACCATCTACCCATGTGTGGCACCACCCCCAGTGAGATGGGCCCTCCAACACCAATCATTACTCAACAAAGGTCCTGCAGACTTGCCTACAGACAATCTGATGGAGGCAGTTTCTCAATTGAGGTTCTTCCTAGATGACCCTTGCTTGTGTCAAGCTGTCAAAAACTCTAAAAGGTACTAAAAAAATAAGCGCTGGATAACTGTGCTCTGTGCTGTCAGGTGTATGTCACTATACAGCACACATAGGATAAGCCTTGTTTGGATGGAGCCCACAGAAAAAGAACACTGCTGGGGTCAGGGTAGGAACTGCCAGATGATGTAAGTGCTCCCAGAATGAAATTCCTAATTCAATTCAGAGAAAGGGTTTTGAAAACATCTACCTAGAGATAATACTAGATTTCAGAATGTGGGAATAAAAAGCTAGTAAAATATTGCTGAGGCTGGTGGCTCATACCTATAATCCACAGAGTTCAGGGGGCTGAGGCAGAAGGATGATAGGTTCAAGACCAACTGGGGCTCTATAAAGGGCTCTAGGCCAGCCTGGGCTACATTTCAACACTCTGTTTCAAAAACAAATGAAAAGCTGCTTGGCATACTTGACTAACATCAAGGCTGGACTTCCTGTAGGGTTCATCCCACCCAAGAACTCTGCTGCTGCTGTAGAGAGAGAGCAGCTACAAGAACCCCTCCTGCTGGTAGGGGACAGTGGGGGAATGGAAAGCTGGCTACTCAGTTTAAGGGAAAAAGCAAGGGGAATAGGAGAATTTGGCACATCTCCCCTGCACCCTCCCTGCAGCAGGCCACTCCCCTGCCTTATCAATCTTTCCATCTCTAAGGGTTGTTTCTTTTTTTTTTCTCTGAGAACTAGCAGCAGGAAGCTTCCTTTATTTCTCCATGTTCTGTGATTAATGGATGTGACAGCTTCTGCTATTGGTCTTACCATCAAATCACACGGGTTACAAGTTGCATATGTTCTTTTCAAACACCCTTTGTTAGTTAGCTGTTGACTGAAGGTTTATGTCCCACCCCGTCCCGCAACCATTCAGTCCCAAAGAAATACACAGAGGTCTATTACATTATTATAAACTGGTTGGCCTATTAGCTTAGGCTTCTTATTAATTAATTCTTTTTTATTGATTTTATTGAGCTATACATTTTTTCTCTGCTCCCTTCCCTGCCTCTCCCCTCCCCTTCAACCCTCTCCCAAGGTCCCCATGCTCCCAATTTACTCAGGAGATCTTGTGTTTTTCTACTTTAATTGGAATTGTTTTTAAAGTGCTTTCTCTCTCCTGTTGTTTCCATTCACGTTCCTCCAGAAAAAAACCAACAGATGACAGTGCTAAATTCTGTATAAATTACCTCCTGGTCATGAAGTCAACTCATTGTTATTTTGGCACTCAGTTACCCTGGGTACCCATTCTACCACTAAGCAGAAGCAGCAGCAGATCACCACGTGCCTGTCTGAATTTTCCCAACAATTATGGCAGAAGCTTATGTTCTTCGCCATTCACTTTCATACTATCTGAGCCTTCTGCAATGAGCTTGGGTTATTTTGTTAACAAAAATAAAGACTTTTAGATACAGTGAAAATTCTGAACACGTTTTATATTAAAATAATCTCTGTAGACCAGGCTGGTAGCGCACACCTTTAATCCCAGCACTTGGGAGGCAGAGGCAGGTGGATCTCTGTGAGTTAGAGGCCAGCCTGGCCTACTGAGCAAGTTGCAGGACAGGCTCCATAGCTACTTAGAAACCCTGTCTCAAAAAACAAACAAAAATCAGCTAAACAAACAAAAATCTCATGGGTTGTTTAATGACAAGGAAACTTTCCAGCGTCTTCAAATTATGAGTGGAACTAAGACCTCCTAAGCGCTGCAGATGAAGAGCTGCCTTCTAAAGCTGTGAACGTCTGCAAGGCACCCGTGCACTGATGCTGGAGATAAACGTTTCAGACACAGATTAAAGCAACAAGGAAGCACCTGGAGGTGGACTGCTGAGCAGCCTTGCAAGAACGTCTTAAAGGGCTCCTGTGTAAACAGCAAACAGAGGGTTATACAAAATCCAAAATTAAAAGCTTTTACAAGTTTTAAGGTGACAATATTCATAAATGCCTTTTAAAAACTCCTATTTTTAGAAGGAGAGGGATGTGAAAATGTGTGGGTTGCAGCTCACTGGTGAAGAATTTGTCTAGTGTGCACAAGGCCCTGGGTTCAATCCTTACTACTGTGAAAGAAAAAAATAAAGAAAACAAGTACAGGGGTTGGAATGTTGGCTCAGTGGTCAGGAGCACTGACCAGTCTTCCAGAGGACCCAGGTTCAGTTCCCAGTACCCTCACATTGACTCACAACCACCCTTACCTAAGTCCGCTTCAGGGAATCTGCTGTCCTCTTTTGACTTCGGTCAGCACCGCACATACCACACACACACAGAAAAGAAAAAAAGTACGACAGAAGGCGGAAATTAAAAACCCTGTGCTCACCTCACCCACACACAACTGTGACTAGCTTCCTGTGGGTCCTGTGGAGGAAACGGTTTTCCATAAGAAGAGGGCTTGCCTGGTGAGCAGCTGGTGGCATGAACGTGTGCCCAGACTCTGTTCATCTGCTAGGCAGTGCATGTCTACACATTTCAGTTCATTAGAGGCCAGAGGATAAGCTAAGGAACCTGAAACTCAGGGCAGTAAGGCAGCAGCAAATGTCTGACCTGAAGATGTCAGAACGCACGGGTGAAGTACTTAGGAACAGGCCACAGCTGTAGTTCCAGCAGGGTCTTTCAGAGATAGAAATGTGAGCAGCTCTCCGTGGCACTTTTGAATGTCACAGGAATGACAGAAACCCTATGGTATTAACCCTTTCCAGAAAAGAACACCTGAACAGCACTGAATGGGAAAAAAAAAAATCACCCACCTATTTCCAGGCCTTTGTGCCCAAATCAATCCCATGTCAGGAACAATAAGGAAAAATGTCCTTTGAATCACAGCCTTGCTAGCAGTCTGTGCTAGTTAGCACAGGTTGGCATCACACTCTTGAAAAGATGGGGAACAAGGATTCATTTTTATTTTATGTATGTTGGTGTTTTGCCGGCATGTATGTTTGTGAACTCCGAGGATGCCTCCCCTGGAACTGGAGTTACAGAACATTGTGTGAGTTGCCACATGAGTGCCTGAATCCAAAGGGTCCTCTGCAAGAGTAGCAGGCACTAGTAACTACTGAGCCATATCTCCAACCCCTAGCCCTCAGTATCAAACTCTTAATCCATCAGAGCTGGGACCACAGGCATGAGCCATCACACCAACTTCATTTTATTTATTTAAAAAGATTTATTTATTATTGTGTATATACCACTCTATGGGTGCTCAGTGCCCATGGAGGCCAGAAGAGGGCAGCAAATCTCCAGGAGGTGGAGTTTTAGGTGTTGGTGAGAAGCCCATGAAAGTCAAGGATCAAACTCAAGTCTTCTGAAAGAAAAGCATTCTTAGCTGTGAGCCATTGCTCGGATCCTTCCTTCCTTCCTTCCTTTTTTGGTAACAATAACTCCACAAAAACAAACAAAGCAAACTGGGAGCTTTCCAAACCAGTCTATTTGCTTGCTACGTAGTCTTGCTACGGCGCCCATGCTTACTTGAAAACTCATTATGTATCTCAGGCTGGCTTCAAACTTGTGACAATCCTCCTGCCTCCATCTCCTGAATGCTGGGATTAGAAATCTGTGCCTATGTACTAAAAAGTCTTTTAAAGCAGCAAACTATCTTCCTCTTCTACGGAAACAAAGGCAACAAGAACTTTCCCTGCGATCTGTTCTTAGTCTCTACTTATAACCACCTCCTCTTTCTTGGAACTTTGAATCTGTGTTCTGACATTTATTTCTAAACATCAATGCCCAAAATACCATGCTATTCCTAGGATGCTGGCTTTAAAAGGCAGTGTCAAGGCCGAGCAGTGGTGGTGCACGCCTTTAATTCCAGCACTCTGGAGGCAGAGGCAGGTAGAACTCTATGAATCTGAGACCAGCCTGGTGTGCAGAGCAAGTTCCAGGACAGCCAGCGCTGTCACACAGAGAAACCCTGTCTTGAAAAACCTAAATAAATAATAAAGGGCAGTATTAATAGCTTATTTTTGGACAAAACAGGTAGTTTTGAAAAATATTTGAAAGTCTCTGTTGTAACACTTAAATTGAGTCTCATCACCCCCCAACTCTCCAGCCCCCTAGACAAGGTCTCTTTATGTAGCCTTCACTGCCCTGGAACTCACTATGTAGGCCAGGCTGGCCTTGAACTCAGAGACCCACCAGCTTCTGCCCCTCGAATACTGAGATCCAGGCATGCGTTATCACATCTGGCTGAATCTCACTGTCATTCTGAGGATGCTTTCTTTGCTGACCAGGTGGACTCTGACTGAGCTGAAACATGGACAAAGTTAACCTTCATTTGCTGTCACCTTCTTTACAGTCTTAGCTTGGGACCCCACCTCAGGGTTACTGTTATGCTCCTGTCAACCTCTGAACTGAGGTACTCTAACTACTTAAAGCACTGATCTGTATTACTCTAGATCCCAAAACACCTTCAACAGGGATTCCTCCTTCCCATAAATACTGAGCAACCCCCTCTGTGCTCAGAGAAGAGAATAAACTTGGTGTATTTGTGTGTGTGTGTGTGTGTGTGTTTGCTATTTAAACACATGGGCCAGTAAGCAGTGTATCTGGGCTTCAGACAGATCCTTAATTATCCTGCTAGCCAGCCTCCATCAAAGGCCAGGCTAAGAATGATGTACAAGCAAGGAAATCTGCCCTGAAGTTACCAAAGTTCCTTAAAATCATTTGCTGAATCAAATTCAGTGTCTGAACTGGGCCTGAACTCAAGTTCTCAAGAATCCTGTCTCCATCTGTGGACTCTCCATCCACCTGGGCTAGTTCTTAGGCTGCCACATCCGTGCTGCACTAAGATGTACACTGAGGGCTCCATAGTCTCTAATCACCAGCATCTCCCTGGGCATCTATAACCTCTGCTTCCTGCTCTTGGTTCAGGACGATCTTTAATCCCTCAGATTTGACACCCAGAAAGCATCTTTCATTCCTGTCAGAAGCAACTTAGACAAGCCAAATCTAAAGACCAAGTCTCTTCAGGGTACAACTAAAAGAGGTTAAAGACAGGACACAGTCATAAAAAACAAACAAAATTGTCTATTTCGTGCTGGTGCTGGTGTGCTGACACCAGACCAGGCCTGATTTCGTGACAAGTTTTAACAATTTTCATAGAAATTCAGCCAGGGAAGTCTGACATGGAGATGTCTCGGTCTGTGAGTTGAAATTCTAGCAAACCACGGCTGGTGAAAGAGCCAGTTCATCCTCCACTCTCAAGGGGCTTATGTCCTGCACATTATTCTTGTCGCTGTTCTATTCAAACTATTCTAAAACGAGGAGGTGGGAAGACTTATGCTACCACTTTGGAATGATGGCCCTTCAGATTCCTCTAGAGTTTAATCCTACCCGTACTAACTGAGCATGTCACTGCTGGGTGGGTACGCTTCTGTGTGTACTTGTTTACTTGATGGTTCCAGACCCCCTCTTCCTGACGTTTCATCTGGTAACGCAGACACAGGACTTATAAAACTTTCCTCCACGTCACATGGCTATGTGGACTCAAGTATTTGCATAAATGATCTCTGGAGCAATGTGACTTTGCCTGCTGGGTTAGACAAGCATTAATTCAAGGGTTTTGTGTTTGTACTAATTCAGTACTTTGACAAAAGAAAACCTCTGGAACTGGCAACTTTCTCTCTTGATTGTCACTCTAAACACAACAGGGAGAGTCACCTTGATAGTAGGCAGTTATTCTTTTCTTCTAAGCACAACGGGTGAAAAGAACGACCTAAAAACACATGGCTTAAGACTTGGCAGAGTTAGCAGATCAATATAGCAGCCAAAGTTTATGTTTACTGCAGTCTGCAATCCCCAAGGTTTGGGTTTTGACAGCAGTGGGGCAGGAAAGCATTTGCTGGGGATTCAGGAAAGGCCTGGAGTACCCACTCCACAACCCCGCCCCAATTTTCCCAGAAGACAAACAGCACCGGCCATAGATCTCCTCTTGTACTTGGCAAGTGGTTTTTCCAATTCAGAGGAGACAAGCCAGAGTCGATTATGGAGGGTCAGTTTGTCTAGTAAACAGAAGAGGAAGGTTTCCGTTTGCCGGAATACCAAAAGCACTGCTGGAATGAAAAAACGCAGAGGGAACCCAAGCAGGGTCCTTGGCTTTCGCGAGTGCAAGCAAGCAGGCAATAACCACCAGCGCAACAAGTTCCCACAGAGAAGCAAGGCGACCAGACCCTTCACCTCCAGCAAACCCAGAGGATGCCGCCTTTACACTTCCAATTCCTGAGATCGCTGGCTGAGGGACCCCGTAAAGATGAACTCCCGACGCCCCTCCCCGCCGCCACGGAAACAAACTGGGCGCTAAGAAGTGCGGCCGCGAAGGGGTCTGTAGAAGGACGCGCTCTCCGGGAAACCCGGCCTCCCACAGTTGGTTAGTGCCCTCGGGGTCGCGCCTGCGACTTCCCCACCGCCCCGACTTGCACCCGCCGAGGCCCCGGCTGCCTCACCTCGGACGGGAGCCGGCGGCAGCGGACGGCGACGCGGGGCTCAGCGCATCCTGGGGAAGACGGGAAGCCGGACGTGGAACTGCGGGCCCCCCCACCCCGCGCAACGGGTTATGTAACCGGCAGGGGCCGCAGCCGGGACGGAGAAGGCGGCCCCGCGGCACTTCCGTCTCTCGTGCTCCGCCGGCGGCGCAGCCCGGAAGATCATTGGCCGCTGCACCACGTGGTGCCACCCTCCCTGACGCCAACGCCACCATCTTGGGAGCGGGCTCGGCCCCCTGCCCCAGGCTTGTCGGTTCCTAAAACTGCCCGCGCCGGCTGCGGAAGCGCTAGAAAACTGCGAGGTGCTGAGCCGCCCTTGCGTGCGTTCGTGGACGCGGGCCGCGATTTCTGCGCCCTTCGGCGAAGCAGTTCAGAAGCGCCAGGAGGCCTCCCAGACGCTGAACCGCACGGCCCCGCCGCTGGCCTGTTCTTTCCTCCCTGGAGGTTAGTAGACGCCGGCGCCTGCAATTGTAGGAAGCGCTGACAGCTTCGGCAGGGCGGTTTTGGACTGTCACGGCAACGGGCAGGTGACAGTGGCCTTCAGGACAGGGGTGGGGGTGGGGATTTCGATATCCAGTGTAATTTAAAAGATAATTCAGTTCCTGTTACCGGGGAACCCATGTTGACAGTTTATCCTTTGCTTTCAGATAACTACAATAATCCACTTAACAAAAAACAAATTAAAAAAAAAAACAAAAGGAACAGAATCTGTACAGGCGAGGGCTAAAATAACCCTGAAAAGATGTAATTAACATCCAAGGTAACACATCAAATTTCGTGTCTTAAATTGTAAATCAGCGCTATCTTTGAAACATCAGTCATATTCTTTTAACATCTTAAAAAGTAAGGTGTTCCTCGGGATTTTAGAATTTTGGTATTGCATTTGTAGCTAAATGGTAGAAAAGCTACCTACCTTATGCATGGGGCTGGGTTCCAACCTCTGTAACACACACACACAGCCAAGAGTAGTGAAACAAGATGATATAAATCAGCCACGAATAGTTAACTCTTGCCTGTGAAGCATGATGTGTATGGCCGGCAGAGTTTATGTAAAGCAGCCTGTATTTCTAGTTTCTTTTTGTGACAGTAAGAGTTGTTCATTTTCAAGGAGAACTGGAAAATCCCTCAGACAAAATGGAGATTGTTAAACTTCCAACTTTGTGGAACGAAGTATTACAAACATGCTGCTGTATCCAAGTAGCTCGGATAAGCATGTTTAGATCCATTCAGATTATTTTGAGCCTTCAAGATAATTACACTTTGTGTGTCATTACTGAAATTATTTCTAATTAATCTTGCTGCAGAAAAACATCTAAGATTGATCTTGGTGTGATCTTGGCGCACACCTGTAACCCCAGCACAGGAAAGGCCGAGGCAAGAGGAATGTGAGCTATGCAACTTGTGTCGCGTCCTTAATAACACTGCTAAAATATCAGTGATAAACTCTGCTAAATGCGCACTCCATTTCTCAATGTTCAGATTGAAAATTTCAAAGTAAAAAGGTGAGGCTATGAAAAGGAAATTGCCTACTCTCCACTTCCTCTCTCTCTCTCTCCCCCCCCCCCACTTCCTACTTGGTAGGATATGGTGGAAAACCCATTCAGTGACAGAGAAGAGGCAAAATCCTATCTGCATTCTCATCACATTATCTGGGCTGGGGTTCAGCATCAGCGTCACCTTGGAGATTATTAAAAATGAAGGCCGTCTTAGGCTGTCTGAATTTCTATTTAACTCAGAAGTGGCATCCCACAGCATTCACAGGTGAATGGAAAGGTCATTAAAGACTGAGAAGCACATCCTGGGTGATGACAGAGTAAAGACATTCTTTGGCTTCCAGGGTTATAAAATAGACTGACAGCCTTGGCTGCACAAATTCGAAAAATTCATGGTGTCTGATGAGATCCTGTCTCATGCACATGCACGTCTGAATGTGTATGGGCATACATGTGTGCAGGTGCATGTGCCCAGGGTTGATGTCAGATGTCTTCCTTGATGGCTCTCCACTTTCTTACTCAAGCAGGGTCCTTCTCTGAAACTAGATTTCATCAATCCCAGCTAACCCAGGTGGCCACAGTGATTCCCCGTCTCCTTCCCCTGTGCTGGGATTATAGGAGACTACAGTACTTGTCCAGCTTTATATATGAGCTCCAGGAACCTAAATTTCCTTCTCAGGCTTGTGCAGCAAGTGTTTTATTCACTAGGTCATCTCCAGCCCTAAAACTACTATTTTTAAACAAAAACGAGGAAATGATTACTATTTTCTTGGAGCTTCCTATTACTAGATGTTGTGTTAAGCAAGTCTCATTTATCCTCAGGATAAGGTCAACACTGTGGTAGTACAGTGACAGGAAAGGTAGCTAACTCCCAAAATAAATAAATAAATAAATAAATAAATAAATGTTACGCTCTCCCATGTGGGTATGTTTACCCTGAGCCTCGGTTCTAAAGTCATCTTGAAGGTTTAATCAATTAATGTCATTCTGCTCTCCTCTGACCCAGTGATTAGTTCAGCTAACCCTAAGCGGAAGGGGAGGGGGGCATCTCTGGTCATTGGGATTAATCTGAATCAGCACAGTGCAATACTAAGCAGCCAAGACTCTGCCTTCTAGTTCATTATCTTCTGATGTGTTTTAACATATCTCCTCCACTCAACTCAACAGCCTACTAGCTTTGTAGTGAATACCCCCCTCAGTCTACTGAATTGAGTCTGCTAAAGTTTGAACAAACCTGCCATCTCTCTCCTTCAGTTTGTCTCATCAGGAACCCCTATCCTGAGTTCTGTTTCTTTCCCCTTCGGCTCCTAAGGACTTTATCTGGACTACTTACAGCCCCTTTCACTTCTGGCTTCCAGTCAGACAGACTGCTACAAGTACTGCAGTAGGAGCAAGCTGGCAAGTTGCCAGGCATGGGCCCTCAAAGAGACATCCTCAATTCTGCCTCAGCTCCCCAGTGCTTCTCTAGCCTTGGAGACAGGGATGGAATCAGGCTTCTCTGGCCCTGGATCAGCAGCAAGCTTTCAACTGCATGCTTAGGCTCTTTCCTTCCTCTCTGAAGTCCCATGAATGTCCAAAGTCAGAATCAGTAGGCATTTTAATAGTCAGCTAGTTGTCTTCATGGTCCTCATGCTCTATCCAGCCCCTAGCAGAAGGATCCAGTACTGCTCTCTTACTCCATCCCTGAGAGACACTAAACCTTATCTGGAAGGCATGAGCCCACGGCCTTACCTCTGATCTGTCTGAGGAAGGGAGTCAGTGGATGGAATGGGGAGAGACTGGTGATTATGTTATCCTAACACTGTTTAGGAATTGATGACACAGCTACATACTTTGATTATTGAGGCTGCTCGATACACAATAAGGATACACTGATAAACCCACTATAAGATAAAAATATCATGAGATAAAAATGAATTAGGGCTGGGGAGAAGGCTCAGTCAGTGAAATACTTGCTGTGCAAGGATGAGGCCCTTTCAGATTCCTGGCACCCAAATAAACCGGTGCAGTGTTGACCCTAGAGCCACAGCATCAGGGGCTCTGAGACAGGACCCAGGGTCTTGCTGGCTAGCCAGTCTAGCCAAAATGACAAGCTCTAGGTTCAGTGAGAGACCCTGTCCCACACAAAAAAAACAAAAAAGGGTAGAGAGTCATAGAGCAAGTCACTGACATCTATCTCTAGTCTTCACAAGCATGCATGTATATACCTGTGCACTTGTACAAGCGCAGATATCTGAGAGTGCACTCTTGTGTTTATACACAAACACATGATACAGTAAAAGCTGGATGTGGTGGTGCATATCTATAATTCCATAACTTTGGGAATTGGAAGCAAGATAGTCAGGAATTCAAGGTGATCCTTAGCTACATAGTGAATTTGAGGGCAGCTTGGGTTACATGAGACCCTCTCTCAAAAAACTGAAATAATAAAAAATGAATTTATATCTAATCTACCAAACATCATTGCTTTGCCTACTTTAAATATGCTTAGAACATTTACATAAGCCTCTAGTTTTGGCAAAAATCATCTAACACAAAGCCTGTGTTAGAATAATCACATCTTGTGTCATTTGTTGGCGGTCCATATCCAAACAATCTTGGCAACATAGTAAGTACACTGTAGTGTGCTGGACGATCGCTTTGCTCACAGGGTGGACTGGATGCTGTAGCACCCACTGTTCAACACCTCAGCAAAGTATTGTACCACATAGCTTAGAAAATGATCAAAAGATGAAGTACGATTTCCACTAAATGTGTAATGATCTGTTAGTGGAAAGCTGAAAAACTGTTGTGTGGAAGCATGCTAAGTTGGGGACCATGTGCATTTCTTTATGAAAAATTCCTAGAGTATTAGTTAAAATTGTTTTTAATTAGCCACATTTTAATTTTGGGAACAAACCTAATTGTCTTCTAGGTAGGTTTTTACCAATGTCTTCTCATTCTTTAGAATGAGAAGATTCCACGTGCCACAGTAGGACACATGGCCAGTGAGTGCTCTTGCCTAGACAACAGGTGGAAAAGGACCATTTACTTTTGTGTACAGCTTTAGTATGTTTGATTATTTTTCTCAGTTTCTTCTTCAGACATGTTCTCATGCAACCCAGGCTGGCCTTGAACTTGTCATCTAGCCAAGGCTGACTTTGAATTCCTGATTCTCCTGCATCTACCAGGTACTGGTATTATACAGATAGTGGCCAACATGTCCAGCTCCATCTTTTTTCAATTTAAAATCATATTTAAACCTCACATGGTTTTTATAAAGTGAGTCCAAGATGTTTTAATCTGACTTCACACAAAGTAATTTTCTGATGTTAAACCAGTTTTTTAAAAGCAGTGCATGTGTGTGGCAAACATTTTAGATAGAATTAAAGAATGTTTGGTGAAGTTTTCCTCTGATTCTACTACTAGAAATCTCTGGTAATCATGTTCACCATTATCCAGGTATTTTTTCATGAATCTTATTCTCATGCTAAAACACCATCTCTTCTGTAATAAATCCAATTACACACCTGTGATCAGGACTTCCAAGGCAGGGAAAACAGGAATTTGAGACCAGCCTCGGCTTAATAACAAGTTCTAGACTAGCCTGGAGGACCATGAGACCATGTTTCAAAAACAAAGTGGGGCTGTATAAACTTGCTGTTAAAGAACCCTGAATTTAATCCTTAGAACCCACATAAAAACAAACAACAAAAATAACAGGTGTGGTATACCTATAATACCAGCACTGGGGAAGTAGAGGAAGGTAGATCTCTGGGTCTTGATGGCCAGCCAGCCTAGGTAACTTCACAAGTGCCAGGCCAGTAAAGGATCCAAAACCCAAAACAAAAAGGTGAACAGCAGTTGAGGAATGACATTCAAGGTTGTACTGTGCCCTCACATGCATTCTTACTGCAACACACAAGTGTAGACACAAACATACTAAAACGAAAACAAAGAATATGGGCCAAGCTTTGAAGTTCAGTTCTTTTCCTCACTTACACAGGAACCAGGTACTATGGATTCAGGACACACTCTGCTTTGAAGATTTGATATTACTCACGCGTGCCTGAGAGAGAGAGGGAGAGAGGGAAGAAGAGAGGGATTTTAACAAGTGTTTATTGTGGAAACGGTAGATTTTTAACATTGAGTGAGTGAATATATAGTTGCCGTGTTAAATACTCTGATAGTCCTTCAAATATATTCTTTTATTTTCTCAACAACACTGAAAGGTGCTGTCCTCATTTTGCAATGAAATATCCACCCAGGGCCTTTATAGTATGCCAACTGTTGAGGATAAAAGCCAAGAAACAATTGGTTTCAATGACACCAAGTGGTTCATCATTAAAATCCACAAGTTCTTCATTTGGATCACAATTTTCTTGGCAATACTTTTTCAAAAGCAGCCTTTCCAGGAAAACATGTGAACACATCTTTTCCAGGACCTAGTAAACAAACTTTAAAAATAAGCCTCTTCATGGTAAGCTCAGCAGACAGTTTATTGACCAACATCTACATCTGCCTTTGAAGCACTATTAATAAAAGCTCACGATCAGAAACTGGCATTCAACCTGAAGATTTGAAAAGCAAAATAGCCAATGGGTCTTACCTCAGCCTCAGTCTGAAATGGCGATCCTGCCTCCTGGAATCTCAGAAGGAGACTGTGTCTGAGAGCTGTTTCCTCCCACTTTATAATCCTCTCTAGGGCTGGGATTAAAGGTGTGCACCACTGTCATTAAAGGCATGCACCACCCAGTTTCTGTGACAACTAGTGTGGCTACTGGGATTAACGGTGCATGTCATTATGGCTACTGAGATTAAAGGTGTGTGTTAACCATAATCTGGTCTGTAAGGCTAAACAGCGGGACTGTTTTACTCTCAGATCTTCAGGAAGTCTTTTTTTTTTAAATATTTATTATGTATACAATATTCTGTCTGCGTGTATGCCTGCAGGCCAGAAGAGGGCACCAGACCTCATTACAGATGGTTGTGAGCCACCATGTGGTTGCCGGTAATTGAACTCAGTACCTTTGGAAGAGCAGGCAATGCTCCTAACGACTGAGCCATCTCTCCAGCCTTCTTTAGGAAGTCTTTATTTATCAAAAATACAATTGAAATGCCACTATATTTTCCCTTTTTGTCTAAAATAAAAAAGGCTATAACTAAAAAACCTATATACAGTAAGTACAATGACTATATACAATATATACAGGCAATAAATACATCAACAATGTCTAGTCCATTTTTATTCGACAAATTCAGAGAAAATATTTTATATCTATATCTTGGTGAGTCCAAAGTCTTGTATCTAATTTACTTTCGATCATAACTTTCTGTGTCTGGTAAATTATAACTATAACTATCTAATCTTCAACTCCCTCAGAGACCCAAGAAGGAAATAATATTAAATGAGTAAGCAGGAAGTGCAAGCAAGTGACTTCCAAAAAATGTGAGAAATGACAGAAACAGCAGGCTGCCTGGACAGTCACACAAAGTTCCTCTGCAACGTTGGGGCTTCCGTCTTCGGCCTATAGGCCTAGTATATTCGACAGAGTTTTCTGTAAAGCAGGATATTTTGTGTTCTTCTTGTCTAATTAGGACAGCATAATGTCAGCAATTGAGGCAGGAGCATTTTCTTGCCCAGTGGCTTAATTTTGCCACAAAGAGAGTAAACTCCATGTGGAGTTTCTTCAGTTCCCATTATCTTCTCTAAAGTAGATTGGTGCTTCCAGGAGCAGACATGTCTCATTGTCATAAAAAAGAAGAACCTAGGTTATTAAAACATCTAAAATGCCATATTCTGTATTTCTCTATAAAGTGTTTAAAGATGACCTATTTATCTAAATTATATCTTTGTTTGACCTTGAAAACATAACTACAAGTTTGATTATACTAGGTGATTAACTATAAAGAAAGAAATATACTAACCTATATTTCTTTATTATCCTAAACAGTTGATAATAATAACTCTCAAGGACTAGAAATTTGCTATTCATTGTTAAATGAGTTGTATAGGTGCAATACCGTGAACAAAATTATAAATGTATGTACGTTTTCCCAAAATTAATCTCAAATTTGTATCAATATACAAAAGTTGCATACAATATATTGAAAGACCCTGGAGACCTGGATGCAACACGCAAGAGGTTTTTTATTTTTTTACACAGGCGCCTGCGGGTGGTCAGCGGCCTCAGTAAAACTTCGGCTAGCTGAGCACCCCGGGCTTCGGGTTACACACAGGCTTTTATAGGGGAAAAATGATTACATTGCTATCAGTCTTAGTAGCAGGAATTTTATTGGCTATTTTTAATCAAGCATATATGTCATCCTGAGGGTGCAGCTGTTCCCCACCTGAATTCCCCAAAAAACCACAAGCATCAGACATAGCTGACTTAAACATGCACTCTGGACTTTTTTTGTTCCCCGCTGTCTTCCTGTTAGCCCAGCTTTTTTTTTAACTGCAGGTTTTGTAGACTCTCTATCAGCTGTCTGATGATCATCCCCCCTCTCCTAATTTTGTTTCCATCCTGTCCTATTTTAGTTTTAGCAAGGCAACACAGAATTTCAGGGCTGGGGTCTTTCAATATAAAAGGAAAACCAGTGTAAAACACTCAAAACTAATAGTTGCTTTTAAAAAGTAGATTCAATGATCTACCTTTCTATCTTATTATATTTATATCCCCTTTTTTCCTTTCCTTACTTTTTTTTTCAGTTCCTTCCTATTTTTTTTTTTTTGTTGTTGTTGTTGTTTGTTTTGAGACAGAGTTTCTCAGTAACTATGGAACCAGTCCTGGAACTCACTCTGTAGACCAGGACGACCTTGAACTCATAGAGATTTGCCGCCTTCTGCCTCCTAAATGCTGGGATTAAAAGTGCGCACCACCACCACCTGGCCTTTTTTTTCCCTTCAAAACAAGAACCTTGAATCTAATTTCCTTTGTTTAGCTTTTTTCCTGACCATTATCCATAACAACACATTAAACAAAACAAACATCCATAATCCACTTTTGGGAATGTGGGCATAGCTTTCAAGGCTGATTGGGGGTGCTGATAAGTTTCTGGGGACCCAAAGAAAATTTAAGATTATGATTCCATTCCTTATTAGAGCACTCTGCGAGGCTGGGTCATTTCAGCCAGCAGTCTTGAAACTGTTCTGGATGTTAAACTCAGAGCTCAAGCAGTAAAGCATTTGCAAGCACGACAGCATAAATTCAGTCCTTGAATCCACATGGAAGTGCTAGGTGCTTGTAATCCCAGTACTAGGGAGCTAAAGACAGCAGAATCCCTGGGCACTCCTGGTCAGTCAGTCTGGCCTAAATGATGAGCTCCAGCCAAAAAAGACCATCTCAAAGGAGGTAGACAGTGGTCTTAAAGGTGACACTCAAAGTATTTGTTTTGTTTTTTTTGAGACAGGATTTCTCTGTGTAGCCTTGGCTGTCCTGGAACTAGCTCTTGTAGACCAGGCTGACCTCGAACTCACAGAGATCCCCCGCCTGCCTCCTGAGTGCTGGGAATAAAGGTATGCACCACCACTGCCTGGCTGACACTTGAAAATTATTCTCTAGTTTCCACAGGTATGCAATTATTCCTACACACACACACACACACACACACACACTATACATTCATTAAAAGAAAAATATATCCAATCCTGGAAAATCAGGAGTCATATATTTTACTTCCAAAATCCAAAGAAAGTTTTCTGTTATGAAATAACACAAATAGGACTGGAGGGATGGCTCAGCAGTTTAGAAAACTTGCTGTTCTTCTAGAGGACCCAGGCTCAGCTTCCAGCACCCTCCCAGTAGTTAACAACTAACTGCCTGTAACTCCAGTTCCAGGGGATCTGACACCCTCTTTTGACCGCTGCAGGCACCAGGCACGCATGTGGTATATAGACATATGTGCAGACAAAATATTCATACATATAAGATGGATAATCATGGATAATACAACTTACAGTCAGGACCAAAGGTGGGAGAAGTTGACCAGGTGACTGCAGAACGTCTGGTGTCAGAATGTTATGGCAGTACCTTGGAGGCTCTGGTCCTCCACTAACATTGAGACTAGGCCTGACAACTGGACAAGAGATGATGAAATACTAAATACTTGTTTATTTCCTTATAGTCAGAGTAACTGGAATATTCAAATAACTGTTTTATTTAATGAAAGATATACTCATTAACCTCCAACCAAGTCTTTAAAAATCCCATGTATCTTTCAGTAATAACAATTTAAAAAGTAACATGGTCTACTTTTATAATTGAAAAACATGTATGTATTTCTATGTGTGAGAGAAAGAGATTGGCTCTTGCTATATATCTCCAGTTTGCCTCAAGCTCATCCTGCTGCCTCAAACTTCTGAGTGCAGGGGTTATAGGACATATAGCACCATACCAGTCTTTCTTTTTTGATGGGTTTCAGTATGCAGCACTGGCTGGCCTGGAACTCAATATGAAAAAGTGGGTTGGCCTTGAAATCACAGAGATCTGCCTGTCTCTGCCTCCTGACTGTTGGGATTAAAGGCCTGTGACACCATGCCAGACCATACCAGTCTTCAGTTATTTATTTATTTATTTATTGGTTTTTCAAGACAGGGTTTCTCTGTGGCTTTGGAGCCTGCTCTGGAACTAGCTCTTGTAGACCAGGCTGGTCTCGAACTCGCAGAGATCCGCCTGCCTCTGCCTCCTGAGTGCTGGGATTAAAGGTGTACGCCACCACCGCCCGGCTAGTTATTTTTAATTAAATAAGATGTGATCTTTATATATTCAGATCTTCAGAAAGAAGACACTTGGCTAGAGAGAAAACTTCCATTCATATAGATTTTACTATTGCCATTGATACTACCATTAAAGGTCAAAATGGAAAATCTTGCAAATGATGGACTTTTTTTAGATTTTGTGTGTGTCTGAGTGTATATGCACATATATTTACATGGAAGATTGTTTAAGTGTTTTTGTTTCAGGAATTATAAGCTTGGGTTAACACTCTGACACAGTTACTTAATACATTAATAATATAACCATTTATTACTAGACAAAAATTCAACATCCATTTATAATAAAAACTCAGCAGAATGGGAGTGTTTTGCTACTACAATGTATTGGGGAATCTCAAGAAAAATATACTGTTAGGGGAAGTGGATTTGGATTCATTTTTAACTGTATATAATAGGTAGCCAGGAAAAAAGTTTATGAAAGAAACATACTTCACAATGTGGAAAGGAGAAAATTATGCATATATTCAGTTAATACAAATGAGGCAAAAAATGGTGGTAGAAAAATAGCAAGAAAAGCAATAAATAGTACTACAGATGTCAGGTAATGGTCAAAAGTATCAAGAAGACATGTTTATTTGTTTGAGACAGATTTCATGGGGTTTTCTGCCCCACTCAGTTTATAAGGCTTCAGTTAGTAGAGGGCATGCACGTCACTACACCTGAGGTGTGGAGCTAGGGACCACACCATGGTAGGCAAGTACTCTACTGGTTCCCATCTCTGAGGCAGACTTTCTGTCTCATCTCTTTAAGCAAGTTCCAAGTTTGCATGTTTCATGCTTCTTGCTCCACCTGTTTGGCCTGGCACTTAACACCTACAAGGGCTGAGGAAAAATTTTTTTGGCTCTTCAAGGCAGGGTTTCTCTGTGTAGCTTTGGCTGTCTTGGAACTTGCTCTGTAGACCAGGCTGGCCTTGAACTCACAGAGATTTATCAAGAGTGCTGGAATTAAAGGTGTGCCCCACCACTGCCCAGGTAGACTGAGGACAATTTTGACTCACCCATTTCAGGGCTGACCTTTTCTCTAGTTAGAGACTAAATTATTACTTTCTGGTCATTGGAATTTGCTTATATCTTTGTAATAATTGACACAGGATTCAATAAAGGACTATAGCTGTGTATCAAGAGATTCTTAGCCCAAGTGGGACATTCATGGAAAAAAAATGGCAAGCACAAAACAAGAGGAGAAAGATGGCAATGAGTTGCATCAAGACATACCTTTGCTTTAGGACTCTACATACTTCCTCAATGTATTTTTGTGTTTTGAAATGGTCTGTAGGGAAGTTTGTTCTTATTCTTTTGCCTGTCATTGAAGCATTTTTCTCTTTTATCCTGGGGCCTTATGTAGCCTCTCTAGTGATCCATTTCCAGACAACTTAGTTATCAGTAGATGGCCCTTTAATAAATATTGGTGATGTGTAGGGTTTTCTACTTCCAATTTTTCTTCTCCCAGAGCACTGCACTGAAGCAGGGAGGCCAAGCCCTAGTGAGTCTTCATTCTTGATAAACTTGGGATGGACACACGAGACAATAAAACTTAGCACGTATCACCTGTATTGGGGATACTGTTGTTATCAGTATGCTAAATGAAGTTATGTTGGCTGCTGGGCAACATAACTTTAATTCCAGCAATCAGGAGGCAGAGGCAGGCAGAGCTCTGTGATTTTGAGACCAGCCTGGGTATTACACAGAGAAGCCCTATCTCAAAAAATAAAAAAAGTCATTGTGTTGGTGCTGGGCATGGTGGTGCTCTCCTTTACTCCCAGAAGTTTGGGAAGCAGAGGCAGGTCTCTATGTTGGAGGCCAGCCTGGTTAACAAGTTTCTAAGTTTTAGAGCAGATAAGGTCATAGAGTAAGACTATCTCTAAAGAGATAAAGTGAGAGAGAATTGGGATTTATTCAGAATTTTCAAGGTACTAATCCTGTTGTTCTCCTCCCAAAGACACATTCATAAACTGGCAATTTTTAAAAAATTTTATATTTTAAATTAGCCTTTAAATTACCAAAGAGAAGCACTATAGACTCTGCAGTTGAGGAAAGCAAAGTTAAAAGCTGTCCAGTCTGGGTGGGTGGCCACTACGAGGGTTACTGAGGCAAGATGATCCTAAATTCAGGGCCTTCTGGAGTTCAAGGTGAGCCCGAATCAAAAGAAAGGGTGGGGTCTGGAGATAGCTGCTGCGGTGGGGTGTTTGTCTACGATGTGTGAAGCCATAGGTCCACCCTCAATACCATAAAGGAAACATTTGGGCACAGTTATCCAGTTAGCGGCAGTTCTGGAAAGAGCGACTTTCTTATTTTGACTCTATAATTCGCTATTCAATGTCGGTTGCAAGACATTTGCTTGAAGCAGGTCCAGTGTGAGGTACAAAACGAAGGAAATCGGCTCGATATCAGCTATGGGTCCCAGGCATTCTATTGAATACACCTGTGGGTACAATGCCCGGTGCCCCTAAAATACTTTGGGTCGAACACTAGCAACCGGGGTAACCTGACCTGAACTTCGATTGCACAAGGCAACTCCTTACATACCGTGACCCCCACAACCCATCTGAGACACAGGGCTCAGGCCCAAGCTAGACCCGGAGGCCTCTTGTTCACCTCACCCGCTCCGATAAAAACCTCAGGCCCACAGCGTCTGTGTGCTCCTACATTCCGTGACCGACTCCGGGGTGTTCCCGCCTCTGTTCTGGCATCATCAGGTACCTCGGACGCCATCCTACAGCTCCAATTGAGCCCGTCAACAGGCCGAGCACTCACCACGGAGACCCACCCGACGGAACCGGAAGTAGCTGCTTGTAGAAGCTCAGGAATAAGTAACGTCTCTCAGTTGCCGGGTGCGAGGCTGGTCCTCAGGAAGCTGCTCAATTGGTCCATTAGAGAGGGAGCACGCTGACCAATCAGGATGCAGGATGGTGAGCCGAAGGCGCGTCGCTTCCGGCGGTTTCCCCACAGCTTCTGCGTGGGTAGCATGGGAGCGTGGGAGTTTTGTGGTGGCCTCCGCCTTCTTTGTCGCGTCTCGGCTGGGCGTGGCTTCGGGCCGCTTCAGCTCGGTAGGGTGAGACTGTCAGTGCCCCAGAGCTGGTGAGCGGGTCCGCTTCAAGGCTGCTTTGGAAGAAGCCGTCAACTCCGATTCTCAAAGGAGCTGGAGGGTTTCGAGGAACCTGAGGGAGAGTGGAAAGGCCTGGCAGCCGAGTCGTCGATTCTAGGGACTGTTCTCTCCGCTTGATGTGTTGTCCCATCGTGGGGACTTGAAGAAGACCCCTTAGCTTCCCCAGATGGCGTCCACGCGCCCCACGTCAGATGACCAGGTGAATTCTGTCGTTATTTTCCTACAGGTGCCTGGCCTCCTCGTAGCTGGGTTAGACACACAGGTTCTGACTCGTGGGTGCCTCCTCAGATACCCCTTCGCCAAGCTGTCTTCGTTCCTAGGCTTACCAACTTACTCTTCAGAATCACCAGATGGGGAGCAGAGCTCTTGGCAAGGGGTCTGTAACAGTTCTCAAAGTGTCTTGCGGGAATGCTTCTTCAAGTGGCAGATTTCTAGACTCCACACCTGTTGAATAATGATAATAACGTCCAGGTGATTTTTTTAATCACCGCAACGCGCTGATTAAAAATTAGGAGCGAACTAGATCTTGAAGTGGTGGGAGGGGCTGAGCAATCACGGTGAGGAGGAAGACAGACAAGACTGCAAAGGATGGAGGAAATTCCTGAAAACCATCTCAGGATTCTTACTGGACGGACCAGTCTTTTTTTTTTTTTTCTTTTTTCTTCTCAGCGCACCGTTACCTAACTTTCTCCCCCCCAAGAATTGTTCACTCGTTGTTTTCAGGAAAGGCTACATTCTCACGGTGTACTGTATTGGTCCTCACACCACTGTCTGAAAATTTTACGTTTATTTCTCTCCTAACCCTACTCGTAGAATCCCTCGTTGAGGAATATTTTACACCAAGCCCTTTCTTTTTGGTATGTGAAGCTCTTTTCAGCATTCCTAGAGTAACACTTGAGCTGACTGCTAGTTTCTTGTACTAACAGGGTTCTCCTGTTTTAGGGACCGCTGTTGTTTGAAGATCTGGATGTGTATTTCTCTCAAGAGGAATGTGTGAGTCTGCAGCCTGCCCAGAATATCAACAGCGGAGAAGCCTCATTGGAGCGTTTTGAGGATTTGGATTCGACAGGTAAAACAGTTTTCCTGTGTTATGGAACTTTCATCAGTTCTAGGATGAGAATTTTATGACTTGTCCACATTGGTGGTGAAGTGGGACGTGTGTGTGTGTGTGTGTGTGTGTGTGTGTGTGTGTGTGTGTAAGGATTTATATGGCTATAGAGAATTTGGATGAGAACAAGTTTTAACTTCTTCAGTGATTTTTGTTCTTGTGTGAGCATGTGTGCTAGTGCGTGTGTGCGTGCCTGAGTGTGTGTGTGTGTGTGTGTGTGTGTGTGTGTGTGTGCAGGCCAGAGGATGTCAAGTGTTCTTTCTCAGTCACTCAATACTCTATTTACTGAGTCAGGCTAGCTAGTTTGCCTTTGGGATCCCCTATTTCCACATCCTGAATGCTGCAGTAACAGGTGGACCACAACATGTACCTGTCTTTTATTGGTGCTGGGGTTCAAATCCCTGTCCTTAGTTTACACAGCGAACATTTTATCTGCTGAGCCATCTTCCGAGCCTTTAAATGATTTCTTGAAAGAAATCCAGTCTACAGTGGTGACCATGGTTTCATATACTATGTACCAATACCTTGTAATTTCCCGAAATAATTGTTAAAGTCAGTTTTACTTGGAAAACTTCATTAGCTATAGATTACTGTCATTTGCTAAAAATTGGGAACAAATTTTCTTTTAAGGGGTGTTTTGACTTTTCTCACTGAAGGGTAACCGTATGCAGCACCCTTATGCCTGAATAGACAGTATGTCCTGTGGAAGGTTGAGTACCTAAACTATTTTTCATAATTCATGACTTATATTTTCACTTTTGTCATGTTCATGTTCTTCTCCACTTCTCTTAAATGTTTGTTTTATACACTTATGTTTATAGTTATAAATGTATTATAATATAAATAAGTATATTTATAAATATGTAGTATATTTGTAATAGCTACTTTCTTTGCTGATTTTATTTGTTTTTTTGAGTCAGGGCCTCTCTGTAGCCCTGGCCGTCCTGGACTCCCTATGTAGTCCAGGTTGACCTTGAATGCACAGAGATCCACCATCTCTGCCTCCAAGTGCTAGAATTAAAGGCATGTGGACACACTAATTATAATCATATGCCATTTCTGGATCTATTTCTATTGACTGGTTTTTCTCCTTGTTATGAGTTGTGGATTCCTATTCCTTGCATGCCTGGCAAAGTTTGACTGGAGTTTTAGACGTTGATTATTTTTGTTTTGACTTGTATTTTTTAAAGATTTATTTTATTTTTATGTATGTGAATATTTTGATTCCATGTATGTGTGTGTACCGTGTGCATGCCTGTTGCCTGAGGACATCAGAAGAGAGTGTTGGATCCCATGGAACTGAAGTTACAGACAGTTGAGAGCTGTCATGTGGGTGCTGGGAATTGAACCCAGAGCCTCTGGAAGAGCAGCCAGTGCTCTTAACAACTAAATCATCTCTCCAGCCCCTACAGATGTGATTTTTAAAAGAAATAAAGAAAATCTTCAGTTTGCAATTAGTTGTATCTACAGCTATATACCTATGGGTATGTTGGGAAAAATATTTAAAAATAATTCTTTATGCTAGGTTTAGGTTTTGTTAGCCCTCCCTGAGATAAGTCAATATTTGCCTGCAGTCTATACAACACCTTTATTATCATTCTTCCACAAAGGATAAAATTTTAGAGACCCTCTAGGATATAGAACTATTTTTAATAATTTGGATGTTTATTAAAGTATAAAAATAATTGTCTTCTTTTTCTGAAAATATGTCTAGTTTCTAGTAGTTTTGACTACTCAACTCTCATTTGAGATGACGAAAAATTCCTAAAACCTAAATAAACAGAAAAACTCCATTTCTAGACACCACCTACCAAGACTGTCCTCAGTACTCATCTCACCAGACCCTTAGAGTCATTCTCTGCTCCTTCTCTTTGCAGATTGACCTGGAACCTTGCAGTCCACCCACATGGACAGACTTGATTTTTGGAAGTCAAGAGAGCCTGTTGGCTCCTGATTTTTTGTATTAATTAGTGTCTGGGTAATTAGCTAATTCGTGTTCAGTTTCTGGTCTTCAGTGTAACTACTTTAACTTGTTCTTTCTCTAGTGTTACGTAAAGGTGGTGTCTATGTTTTCCTTTGTTTTGCTTTTATTAGCAGGAGGGGAAGACAAGATTGAGACCAATCAGCAGTTAAGCCTAGAGTCTATGGAACTTGAAGAGCTGTCTCTAGAAACGTACTCCATTGCTGCACCCCTTGTCCACTACTCTGAAAAATCTGAGCATGACGTTGGAATGCATGAAAGGAAGATGTCAGGTGGAACTTTGACTTGTAAGACCAAGGTTATAAGCCTCTTGGTTACCATTGAGAACCAAACCCCATTAGTAGAATTATCTCAGTGTTTAGGAGTCAAAACACTTTCCGATATTATTGAAGTTCCTTGGGAAGAAGCCACAAATGTTGTCAAGTGTCCTGACTGTGACCAAAGCTTCAGTGATAACACATACCTTGTTTTGCATCAGAAAATCCATTCAGGAGAGAAAAAGTATAAATGTAGTACCTGTGAGAAGACCTTCAGTCACAGAGCCAACCTGAGGACACATAAGAGAATCCACACTGGTGAGAAGCCTTACAAGTGTACCAAGTGTGCTGCCAGCTTCCGGCAGCAGTCACACCTGTCCCGGCACATGAACAGCCATATAAAGGAGAAACCGTATACATGTAATGTATGTGGGAGAGGTTTTATGTGGCTCTCAGGATTGGCGGAACATCAGAAGAGTCATACTGATAAAAAATCTTATGAATGTGCTGACCGTGATCAACCATATTGTCAGGAAACAAATCTGGCTTTGCCTGAAAATACAGGCTCATCAGACATCCCATACCAGCACACCCAGTGTGAGAAGAGCTTGGAGCACCCCTCGTACCCTGCTCTCCCTGAGAAGGACCATAAGGAGGACTCTAAGAACTGCAGTATTGATGATGAAGACTTTTTTTCATTCTCCAGATTCAAACCCTTACAGTGTCTTGATTGTGACATGACCTTTCCTTGTTTCTCGGAGCTTGTTTCTCATCAAACCATTCATGACATGGAAAAACCTCATAAGTGTAAGACATGTGGAAAAACCTTTGCTTTAGATTCAGAACTTGCATCCCATGAGAAGCAGCACATCAAAGAAGAACCCTTCAGATGCACGGTGTGTGGGAAGAGCTTTCGAGCAAATCTGCATCTCATCACTCACAAACGAACCCACAGGAGAAACACCAAGTAAATACAAGCTTTGCCACTGTGTGAGCTTCTCAGTGTCTTTATGATGGGAAACCGCTTATGTGCAGCGTTATGCTAAGCAAGCACTTTACACACATTCCAGGTAATGTAGGCAGGTATTATTTATTACATCTGATTTAGAACTGGGGCGACATAATTTTATATACATAGCATATGAAGTGAGGATTTGAACTCAGTTCCAGATCAGATTTCATTTATATGAGCCAGAGAAACAGAAAACTTTAAAATTTGGCTTTTGACTGCTGGATATGGTGGTGCACACCTTTAATCCCAGCACTTGGGAGGCAGAGGCAGGTGTGGATCTCTGAGAGTCTGAGGCCAGTCTGGTCTACATAGTTCCAGGACAGCCAGAACTAAATGTGGGACCCTGTCTCAAAAACCAGAATAATTCAGTTTTTGTTAAAATGAAGGTTATTGCTACATTTTTTTTTAAAAAAATTGGTTTCTAAGAATTTTAGAAAGAGAAATTTATTTTTTGCCAGTTCTGTATATGTAGTATCTAGGAAAATGAATGTATTTATATTTGTTTTTATACTTTTCTTGTTGAAACTATTTCAGTGAAATGTTTGTATGAACTATTTTGTTTGAACTGTGAATTTCTAGTTAAGGACTCCATATAAAGTTACCAAATGGGCCACTTTTGTTTTCTTAAGTGTGTGTGGGGGTTCTTGCTGTGTAGCCCAGGCTGGCCTCAAAAATCATCATTTTCCTGTTTCCATCTCCCAAGTGCTAGGATTACTGGTATGTACCACCATATGCAGCTAGTTAACATCTGGATAACATTATTTGTGGATTTCCCATTTTCAGACCTGATGGCAGGGGCAAGCCCTGACTTCTCTAGAGTTAAACTTCGTGGGAGTACTTGCTCCTCTCTGAAGGGATCTGCCTCTAGATCGCCACTGAAGTACATCCTGGCTGGTTATGAGTAACTAGAACTACTTTTTTAAGAGAGCATGCTAAATAGTGTGGATGTATTATTTTGTTTAATCTTCAGCAGAATCCGAGAGAAAGGGCTGTCACATTTCACACATAAACAGAAGCTTTCAGAAGGTAAAGTCAATCCTTTGCTGAGCACACAGAATGTCACACTGGTGAGGTTGACATCTAAATTCAGGTGCTTTCTAATTCCTAAGGCCACATATTTTGTGACACTGCACCGTCTGTTGGTATTTGTGCCACAGGTTAACACTAGGAGACAAGGATGCTGGGAAGCCCATTATGTCCGTATTCTTATCCAAAACTGGATGTCACTGCTCTTAAAAAGCAACAGAAGACTCTCTATGGCTTCATGCTTGAAATTCTTGTTACTATATCAAACCAGAGATTTGTTTTTTTCATTTTGAGACGGGATTTCTCTGTATAGCCCTGGTTGTCCTGGAACTTCCTCTGCCACCAGGCTAGCCTCAAACTCAAGGGATCTGCCTGCCTCTGACTCCTGAGTGCTGGAAGGCGTATGCCACCACAAAGTGGCTAGAGACTATTAAATTGTAACATTTCCTGTCCATTTCCAAAGAAAAATGAAATAGGATTATTGAGTTTTTAACCAAAATAACTGATATGCCTTTAGGTACTGGTATCACAGATAAATATTAGAACAAAATATTGTCATATAATGTGGTTATTAAAAGAACCAAAGAATGTTGTAAGTATACATTCTTACAGAACTACACTTTACAACAAAATTGATTATATACCTATCATTAAAACTATCTGGTCTTTTGGCTAATATGCATTTATGATCTCATTCTGTCTAAATAGACTGTAAAAATGTAGTATTTACTAAAATGGAATTACTGCTAGGAAATTGCATGCACAAAAATAAAGCCCTCTTGAGGGCCAGTGGCTAAAATGTAGTACCTGGGAATTGTCTCTTCTACAGAAGAGCAGGTTGAGGATTTTATGTACAAAATGATGCCAGAGACAGGAAGATCACTGTTGCTGAGTGAGGAAAACTGAAGTCAGCAGCCTTGCCTCTCCTGTCGTCCCTCTCCTGGAGATCACTATTTCAACTTATCCACAGTTGAGACTGTGTGATCTGTATGTCAAAGTCAGACCTGGCTGTTCCTCTACATATATGATATAAACCATCATTCTGTCAGGGACTTGCCTTCTGGTCTCTTCAGCCCTTTGTCAGAGATGCTTTGAATTGTATAGGAAGGTACTCTGAGGTCTCCAGCTAACTCTGGGATACGGACGTTGCGAAACAGCAACAAGAGTGTTAGTTTCCAGAGCAGGGGAGTTACAGGATGGGGAATAGAACTGGCAAAGAGGCCCTTACTAATAGGGTTGGTACAGAAAGCATAAAAGAGAAATGTGTCAGAAGGTACCCGGACAAATGTGGCTGATGTAAAGATGGAAGTTGTCACGCTCTTTTTTGCTGCTAGGGAAACACAAAAGAAGGTGAGTCTGCTGCAGGGCTGCTGCACATCATTACGTGAAATGCACATTTGCTGGGGCTCAGTCACAATTTACCTCTCAGTGTTTGTAGTTATCTGTATTCTCCAAACTTTGAAGATTAGAAAAAGGTACTTTTATAAAAATCATTACTATATGTGAGAGTAATTAAGTGGCCTGTGGTATATTATTGGTGACTGGTATGCAGAAAAAAGGAAAAAACAGTTACTGTGAAATAGGCATATTTTTAGTTATTTCCTTATTCTGTACTTGTTTCTAAAAACATTAGTTGTGTGTTATTCTCAAGCTGCTCTGCACCCAAGGAATTGAAGGAAGAGCTGCTAATTTTCATGATAATGGCCTTTTCATCATCCTAACTGTGTTGCCCACAAGGATATATCCCATAAGATTGCTCTTAACCCAGGATATTAGCAAGTCATGTTAGGTGCTAATAACATATTGGACACAATCAATATAGGGATAAAAATGGAATGTATGTGTATTGCTGTGAAATGTTCAGCTAACTACATGTAGGAGGGGTGCTGACATATGAATGGTCGGCTAACTACATGTAGGAGGGGTGCTGACACTATGAATGGTCGGCTAACTACATGTAGGAGGGGTGCTGACACT
>JAQHUG010000014.1:14839-43109 GCA_028555095.1 Dicrostonyx torquatus | reverse complement strand
TGTTCTAGTAAAGCCTCATGTATCCAGACAAGTGTTCTAGTAAAGCCTCATGTATCCAGACAAGTGTTCTAATAAAGCCTCATGTATCCAGACAAGTGTTCTAATAAAGCCTCATGTATCCAGACAAGTGTTCTATTAAAGCCTCATGTATCCAGACAAGTGTTCTAGTAAAGCCTCATGTATCCAGACAAGTGTTCCGTTATATCACTGAGCTTTATATTCAGCTGCAATCATTTTCTTTTATTTCTTGCTTTTTTTGGTGAAAGGTTTAGGTTTTGATTTTTTTCTTTGATTTTTCAAGACAGGGTTTCTCTGTGGCTTTGGAGCCTGTCCTGGAACTAGCTTTTGTAGACCAGGCTGGTCTTGAACTCACAGAGATCCACCTGCCTCTGCCTCCCAAGTGCTGGGATTAAAGGTGTGCGCCACCAACACCAGGCAGGTTTTGATTTTTTTTAAAAAAGAAAGCTAACTATCATTTCTCATTATACATACCAATCCAAGTTTCCATTCCCTCCTCTCCTCCCATTCCCTCCACACACCCTCCAACACCATCTCCATCCAATCCTCAGAGAGTGTAAGGTACATTGCTTTGGGGAAGATCCCAGGCCATCCCAACTATATTTAGGTTGAACAAGGTATCCATCCAAAGAGAATAGGTTCCCCAAAAGCCAGTCCATGCAGTAGGGCTAAATCCTGGTGCCACTGCCAGTGGCTCCCCAGTCTGCCCCAGCCATGCATGCATCTGTCAACCACATTCAGAGGGACTAGTCCTATGCTTGTTTCTTCCCAGTCTGGCTGGAGTTACTGAGCTCCCATGAGCTCAGGTAGACTGTCTACGTGGGTGTCCCCATCATGGTCTTGACCTCTTTGCTCATATTCTCATTCCTCCTAGTCTTTAACTGGACTTTGGGAACTCAGCCCAGTGCTCCACTGCGGGTCTCTATTTCTGTTTCCATCAGTTGCTAGATGAAGGTTCTGTAGTGATATTTAAGATATTTATCAGTCTGACTACAGGACAAGGCCAGTTTGGGCTCCCTGTCCTCTATTGCTTAGGGTGTTAGCTAGGGTCAATCTTGTGGATTCCTGGGAAGTTCTCTAGAGCCAGGTTTCTTGCTAACCCTCTAATGGCTCCCTCGATCAAGATATCTCTTTCTTTGCTCTCATTTCTGTCTTTCCTCCATCTCGAATATCCCATTCCCTCAAGTTCTCCCCACCCCTCCCCTTCTCTGCTCCTCTTCCCTTTCCACCTTCCCTTCCTGTAGTAAATGGGGGCGGCTATGTCCTGCCGCCAAGAAGTGGGGCCATTTGTTCCCAGCGCCTGGCTCCCAGCCACAGCCGCTTGCTTATGCCTGAAATGATTACAAACAGACTGTATTCATTTAAACTCTGCCTGGCCCATCATCACCAGCCTCTTCTTGGCTAGCCCTCACATCATAAACTAACCCATTCCTAATAATCTGTGTGTCACCACAAGGTGGTGACTTACCGGAAAAGTCTAACCTGCATCCATCTGCGGCAGGAGCATCATGGCGACTGCTCACTTCCTTTCTTCCCCAGCCTTCTGTTCTCTTTTCCCCGCCTATCTAAGTCCTGCCCTATCAAAAGGCCAAGGCAGCTTCTTTATTAACCAATGAAAGTAATACAAAATACAGGAGAACACTCCCACATCACCTTCCCCCTCACCCCCATACTCCACTCCCCATTTTGTCAGGCAATCTTGTCTGTTTCCACTTTCCAGGTGAATCTATATATGTTTTTCTTAGGGATCAATTTATTACTTAGCTTCTCTAGGATCATATCCTTTGTATTTGCATGCAAAATTCAAGATGTCATTTTTTTCCTGCTGAGTAGTACTCCAATGTGTAAGTGTGCCACATTTTCTTTATCCATTCTTCGGTTGAGGGGCATCCAGGTTGTTTCTGGCTATTAAAAATAATGCTGCTATGAACATAGTTGAACAAATGTCCTTGTAGTATGATTGAGCATCTTTTGAGTATATGTCCAAGAGTGGTATTGCTGTATACTGAGGTAGGTTGATTCCCAATTTTCTGAGAAACCACCTTACTGATTTCCAAAGTGGTTGTACAAGTTTGTATTCCCACCAGCAATGGATGAGTTTTCCCCTTACTCCACATCCTCTACAGCATAAGCTATCATTGGTGTTTTTGATCTTAGCCATTCAGCCAGGTATAAGATGGTATGTCAGAGTTGTTTTGATTTGCATGACCCAAAGCCTCATGTATTCCAGGCAAGTGTTCTATTATGTCACTGAGCTGTATGCACAGCTGCAATCATTTTATTTTCTTATAATTATTTTTTCTTTAAGATTGATTGATTTCTTTTGGTTTTTCAAGACAGGGTTTCTCTGTGCAGCCATGGCTGTCTTGGAACTGGCTCTGTACACCAGACTGGCCTTGAACCCAGAGATTCACCTGCCTCTGTCTCCCAACTGCTAGGATTAAAAGTGTGTCCTAACAACCACTCAGCTGAGAATTTCTTTTTTAATTCAATTACTTACATTTTATGTACTCAGGTGTTTTATCTGGACTTATGTCTCTGCACCACATCTATGCCTACTGCCTTTGGAGGCCAGAAGAAGGCATTGAATCCCCTGAAACTGGGGTTGAAGACACTTGTGAGCCACCATGTGGGTGCAGGGAATCAAACCAGTTCTGGTGTAGTGGCATTTCGTTTGTATTTTTATAAATATAGCTTGCCTGAAGTTCAGAGATTAAAACAGCCACACTGGTCAGTTTTACAGACCAGACAGTGGTGACACACACCTTTAATCCCAGTAGCCACATTAGTTTCCCATAGAAACCAGGCGGTAGTGGTGCAGGCCTTTAATCAAAGAACTTTAGAGGATTATAAAACAGGAGAAGACAGCTCTCAGACAAGTCTCACTCTGAGATTCCTGGAGGCAGGATCGTCATTTTGGACTGAGGTCGAGGTAAGAGTCAGTGGCTGGCTATTTTGCTTTTCTGACCTTCAGGTTGAACCCCTATTTCATCTGGATTTTTATTAATTGTGCTACACTCAGGAAGAACAACTTCTTAGCTGCTAAACCATCTCTCCAGCCCTGTTAAGAGTTTCATACATTGGACAATGAAACATAATCAGATTAAGTCCTCAATAATTTTTAAAAGGACAAGAACAACTTGTCATAATGGAGGACACCTCTAATTCATGTATTTTGGAAGCTGAGACAGGAGGATTCCTGTGAGCTTAAGGCTAGCCTGGACCTACAGTGTGAGACCCCATCTTAAAATAACAACAAAAAAAGGACAAATTCACGAGGGATTCTTTACAACAGAGAACTACGATGCCCTTACTTCCCAATTATAATCAGTTAAGTTTTTCTTTCCCTGTCCTGTACCTTTTTTATTTTCCTAGCTCTACATCAGATTTAAGGGCCCCCATCCTTTTCAAAAGGAAGTTTTGCAGAACTCTGAACCCTTTAAAGAATGATTCTATTTTCTTCTTCTTCTTTCTTTCTTTCTTTCTTTCTTTCTTTCTTCCTTCCTTCCTTCCTTCCTTTCTTTCTTTCTTTCTTTCTGTCTTTCTTTCTTTCTTTCTTTCTTTTAGTTAGGGTTTTTATTGCTGTAAAGAGACACCATGACCACGGCACCTCTCATAAAGAAAGCATTTAATTGGGGTGACTCCCTTATAGTTCAGAGGTTGAGTCCATTGTCATCATTACAGGGAGCATGGTGTCATGCAGGCAGATGTGGTGGAGCTGAAAGGGCCATATCTTGTCCAGACGTTAGCAGGAAGTCAACTGACTGTCACACTGAGGGAAGCTTGAGCAAAAGAGACCTCAAAGCCCACCCCACAGCAACATTCTTGCTCCAACAAGGCCACACCTCCTAATAGGGCCTCTTCCTTTGGGAGCCATTTTCTTTCAAACCACCACATCATTCTTTCCCACAAGAAAGAGTAGTTCTTCTCAAATAAGCTTTGTTTTCTCCCTATATTTGTTGTGTTTATTTCAAAACTCAAATGAATTAACCAGGGGACATGACTCCCTGTCTCTTTAGTGTTACTACTTCCATGGGTCAGCTGCATTCTGCTTCCTAGGAGCTTTCTCCGTAAGCTCATCTCTGAGACCTTAATATGACCGAGTATGCTGAATAATATTTTGTGCCTTCAAGATGATATGGTTTGATAAAATCACCAAAATAATATGAATTGGCTAATCCAGGAAACATCCTGACTATTGCTATGGAGAGGACTGAAATATCAGGCTGTGGCTTTGATCTTAGCTAGATAAACAAATTCAGGACAGGATAATGTTGTTAGTTTTTCAGGGTAATTGGTGAATTGTGGAAGGGAAGACGTATCATGTTTGTTCCATACATCTGAAGGACAAGATAACCCAAACCAGAAAGTGTGAAAATGATCTGCGTGGAAAGTTTAATTCTTAACATAAAAAGGAGATTGAGAGCACTTAATATAATTTCACTCACTAAGCACTTAATGAGTATATGCTCTGTGACAGGTATGTGTTTCAGGTATGGAAACAAAACTGAAGATGCTTTGAAATGACTTCTGAAACCTATTTATTTCCTTTTTCCTGGTAATGTAGCTGCTAAACAATTGTTCCATATTATCCTGGTTTCTGTATGGGCACAGGGCTTATGAACTCTGGTGGGAGATGAGCATTCTTTTGGTCATTCTAGTCATGGGAAGAGCCATAGGGGTATTATGATTCCAATACCCGAGTTCCTTGAGATAAGATTTGTCCTAAACCACTTGCTGGGTTCCTGGAACAGTAGTGCTAGAAGACTAAAAATCTCAAAGCAGAGGACATGAATTATGGATGGATTACCCTTGGGATCTAAACTTTCTTGAGGAATCATAGCAAGTTCCATAATCCACTGAGCAGATGGGTAGCAAACCCGATGGCTCTGGCTATTAGCTGAAATGATTTAAATGAAGCCAAATCAAGGCACGTGGGGCTAGCATCGAAAGGCAGGTGTCTCTGCCGAAGTTTTCTCATTAATTATGACATTAGGTAGAAGGCAAATTTGGATGTTCACATACAGAAGGGGTTAATCAGGTGACAGAATGGGAAGGAAGAACAGCCTGTAGTTTGAGACTAGACAGAGAATTGGACCAAGATGATGGATGGCTAAGATATAAAGATGAATTCTATGTCCATCTGAAGTTGATAATGCAGGACCTGAATTCATGGGATTATAGTAAAATTATCCAAGAAACTTCATGCTTTTTTCCTTAGAATGTAAAAAATTCAGTAACATGGATATCAAAGATGGAGACAGTGAGATAGTTCTGTGCTAGGGCAATAACCTTCTGACCAATAACGGTTGATATGTACCCTGTTGTCTGTGGTAAATAAACATAGAATGTCTCAATGAGACTAAGCATCTTCGAAAAGTGTAGTACTGTCAGGAACATGCCTTGACTTCCTTGAGGACAAAGTTTCAAATAAGGAAGAGAATGCAGGGCAAAGAGGCAGTACGAAGTAAAGAAGATGGCTCTCTCCTCATCTGGCTTCTCTTCCTTTCCTCAGCAACCTTCCCAGTGCCCCCTTCACTTCTTTGTTCCTCAGAGTATAGATGAGGGGATTCACCATGGGTGTGACCACAGAGTAGAAGAGAGAAATGAATTTCCCTTGGTCCTGATTACTGCTCTTAGCTGGAAGCAGATACCCATAGATAGCCGAACCATAGAAGAGAAACACCACGACCAAATGGGAGAGGCATGTATTGAAGGCCTTCCGCCGTCCCTCCACGGAGCGGATCTTCATCACTGCCCGAGCAATGAAGCAGTAGGAGATCAGGATGACACTCAGTGGGACAGCAGTGAAGAAAGTACAGACACCACTGAGCACAGCCTCATTGAGACTTGTGTCTCCACAGGCCAATTTAATCATGGCGGGCACCTCACACACGAAGTTGTCCACCTTCCGGTGTCCACAAAGTGGGAGCTGCAGAGTGAAAGTTGACTGAATTACGGAGTTGCCTAAGCCACCCAACCAGCTGATAGCAGCCAGTAGCCAGCAGAGCCTTGGATTCATGACAGTCATGTAGTGCAGGGGCCAGCAAACTGCCACATATCGGTCAAACGCCATCACCACAAGCAATATACACTCAGTGGCCCCCAGCCAAAGGAAAACATAGAGTTGAGTTACACATCCACCATAGCTGATTGTCTTGTCTGGCCCCCACAGATTTTTCAGCATTTGGGGGACTGAACTGGTAGTAAAGGCCAGGTCCAGGGAAGAGAGGTTGCTGAGGAAGAAGTACATGGGTGTGTGCAGCCGGGCATCAAGACGGGAAAGCAGGATAATGGTTGAATTCCCAACCAGGGTCAACAAGTAGGAGAAGAGGATGGCTACAAAAAAGACCCTCTCCAGCTGGGGATGCTCAGATAAACCCATCAGAATGAAGCTCCCAGAGGAGCTGTTGCTGTCCACTCTCATCCCTGGCTGCTTCAGGCACTGAAAGGTGCTCTGGAAACCTGCTGAGGGAAAGGAAGGGAGAGTCAGCTACTGCTGAATCTACATCCAGAATGTTCTTCAGGCTGCACAGTTAAGGAGCCATCCAGCCTTTCCGGGCATAAGGTTTCCTGGTTGTCAGATGAGTGGGGATGCCAACAGGGTCCTAGCACAGAGATGGAGTGTCTTGTGAAGAAGGACAATGGGTAGGGTTCAGTAGTCCAGAGCAGTGGGATGACCGGCAGAGGGAGCTGGCAAGGTAGAATTAGATACAGACATTCTCAAAATGCAATTCCTGCAGGAAAGTTTTCTGTGCTCTGAGCAGGGGAAAACACACTCAGAATTTGGACAAATCTCCCCATATGTTTCTGATAAATTTGTTTCTCAGGCAGGAGAGATGGCTCAGCAGTTAAGAGCACATACTTCTTTTGTAGAGGACCCAAGTTAGGATCTCAGTACTCTCATCTCACAACAGCCTATAAATCCAGCTCCAGGAGATCTGACTTCCTCCTCTTCAGCCAAATGCATTTATGTGAACATACCATCAGTTATAAACATTATTAGTTTGGTAATTCTTGTTTTATTCCTAAAATGTTGTTTGATATGAGTGCCAAGTCACTTGATATGAGTACCAAGAGATAGATCTTACTCTAGAACTTTCTATAGAGGTTACTAGAGAAAATATTGCCATTTTGACTGATAAGTTACATGCCTTAGAAAAACTTAATTATAACAGATAATAAAGATACTCAGACAAAGGCAGAGGAATTTAACTGAGAACCAAACTCTTCATTACTTTTGTACAGTTAGACGAACAGCTCAACTTAATTTTTCTAGTCATCTTATGGGAACAACTCCCAAATGACATGTAGCTCCAGGACTGTGTAAGAGCTGACTGGATTCCTGTGGAAATCTTAGATTTCAGGCGATTTGAGGAAGCAATAATCTCATATGTTACAAATTCACCTTTTGTGAAGCAAATGTTAAATTCATGGTCACCTAGTAACGGAACCGTTCCACAAGATTGGAAAGACTTGGTTACAGCAGTATTGGAACCTGGTCCTCAATTGTAGTGGAGGGCCTGGTGGAAAGATGAGGCTAGGACCATTCAACAACAAGGTAGGACTAGAAGTATTGACTTTTCCCATGACTGACTTCTTGGAGAGGGAAATTATACTGATGTACAAAGTCAGTCTTTATATGATGATCATACCTGGGCTCTATTTTATTCAACAGCTTTGAATGCTTGGGGCATAATTGAAGAAGTCAGAAAGAATGGAGTTATCTACTAAAGTTAAACAGGGCCTACAGAAACCTTCACTATTTTTTTAAGGAAAGATTGACTTCATCTGTAACTAGAATGCTACAAAATTCATAAGCTAGACAAATACTAATTGAATATTTGGCTTTTGAAAGTGCTAATTCACAATGCAAAAGGGTAATTAGGCCATTAAAGGCAAAATCAGCATCCACAGAGGAATGAATCTGATATATATATATAGTCAATATTTAATCTCATAACCACGATGATGCATGGATTGGAAAGTTGACTTCCATACCTTGAAGAATAATCAAAATTTTGGCAAACAAGTTCATCTAAAAGGAATTGTAGACAGGGTATTCCTAGAAGCAATGTTTTTTCTGTTCTAAACAAAATGAATGCAGATCAACAAGGGACAGACAATTTAACTCTTTGTCATTGAGAATTGCCTGGGGCGGGCTCTCACAGGCCTCCATGTCTATGGTGGTTCAGTCTTTTCCTGTCATCATGGGAGAAACTCCTCCTCATAGCAATTAATGAATCTAATGTTATTGTAAAACCATACTGCTCTGGATGATAGAACACCTTTAGGAGATAAGAAATATTTCAGGAGAAACCATAATATAAATATTTTGGCAATATTTCTATAAATGATCATAGACCAAAGCTAAAAATATGCATAAATGGCATTGTAATTGAAGGTCTTGGAGACCCAGTATACCAATAAATGCAAAAGAATCTTTGCATCCAATTGGCCTCTTCTGGATGTAAATGTTAAGCTTTTGGGGATTGGAACTTTATTTCAGGTAAAACAAAGTGCAAGATGTGTTGAATATGTAGGGTTAGAAGTACAGAGAGGAAAATTTAAGCCACATATGTCTAATATAGCAATGAATTTATGCAGACATGATTTGTTACAGCAATGGAGTACCCAGATTACATTCCTCCAATCCCAGAAGCAAATCATAAAGTAACATGTGTTTCTTGGGAAAATATTAAAGGTTTTATAAAGAACAGTCCCCGACCATTCATGTAGAAGAACAGAGCACAACAGCAGCTGATCTTTCAATGGTATCAACAGCCCCACCTTAATAATGGTTAATTGACAAACCTTTCTGTTGGAACAATGGCCTTTGACATCAGGAAAATTACAGATCTTAGAACAGCTGGTGCAGGAATAGTGGAATATTCAGCATATTGAAGAATTGATCACACCTTGGCATTCTCATATACTTGTTATTAAAAAGAAACCTGGAAAATGGAGAATGTTAATAAATTTGAGATCCATAAATAAAATAATTTAGCCAATGGTCTTTCTGCAGCCTGGAATTCCCATGAGTTCTCTATTATCTAAAGTGTGGTCTATTATAGTTATTAATTTAAAAGACTGTTTCTTCATTATATCCTTACAATAAAAAAATTGAGAAAAATTTGCCTTCATGGTGCCTAATTATGATTCTCGGCTTCTTAAGAGGTATCAGGGGAAGATCCTCCCTTAAGGAATGCTAAAGCCCACCTTGTGCCAATATTTTGTATGACATTGTTGGAAATGTTTTGTGTACAGTTTCCTCAATCTATAATTTATCATTTTATGGACAATATCTTACCAGCTGATTCAAATGTAGATACTTTAGAAAAATGTTTGAAGAAGCAAAGAACATTTGGCCTTGTTGGGGATTATTAGCTGCTTCTGAAAAAATACACAAGATGGGATTCTATTAATTACCTAGGATATAAAATAGGTTTACAAAAAATTCAACCCCAAATCAGCAGAGATCAATTGTGTGCTCTGAATAACTTTCTAAAATTCCTGGAAAACATTAACTGGCTACAGCCTACAATTGGATTGGCAACTCAAAATTAAGTAATTTAATTCAATCCTTACAAGGTGACAAGGACTTAAATATTCAAGAATATCATCAGCTGTGGCTGAGGGAGAATTGATTTTGGAAGAAAAGAAGTTACAGGATGCACATACAGATTGTCTGAATTCAGAACTAGATTGTATTTTGGTTATTTTTCTGTTTACACATTCCCCTACAGAAATTTTAATGCAGAAAGAAGATAATATCTTAGAATGAGTATTTTTACCACAAGAACAGAGTAAAAAATTAAAGACCTATATAGAAAAATGTTTCTAAGTTTATTCTAAAAAAAAAAAAACAAATAAACCTGAGACTTCATCAATTAGCAGGAATAGACCCAGAAGAAATTGCAGTACCTTTTACTAATGAAGAAATTTCCTCTTTATGGGTAGAAAATGAAAATTGACAAAGAGCTTGCAGTATTTCTTGGAGAGATTAACAACAAATATCACAAAAGCAAAACAATTCAGTTTATAATGAGAACTAAGTGTATCCTTGCTCACAAAGTATGGGAAACACCAATATCTGGAGCCCCTACATTTTATACTGATGCAAACAAATTAGTAAAGGCAGGTTATAAATCAGAAAATTAGAATAATCAAACTCTAAACTATATGCTAAATAAACAGAAAGGGACAATAAAGCCTCCAATGAGAGATTACACAATGCTTTGTTAACTTCCAATTTTCTAAATGCTAATGAGAAAGGAATTACAGCTGCAGAGAGACATTGGATAATAGAAAAAAAACTATTGAATTACATCAGCCTGTATACTTTAAAGAAGTGTTGACCTCAGAATGGAAACTAAGTTATGTGTTGCCCTGGAGAAGAAAAGCTATGGATACTACCAAAATTGATACAGATTAGATTCAAGCAAGAGAGACCTCTTGATTAGAAGAGGTAATAGTTCATCAATCAAATTAGAAGAGGTGATAGTGTGACCATTCAATCTAAATTAACACATAAGACAGACAAATGCCTTTCATTTGATCAGACATAACTTGTCAAAAGGGAAACTCCCCCAAGCTTGAGTTGGGGGCAGGATTTTGTTTTTGTCTTTACAGGGGAATGAAGACATCCAACTAAGGAATCTGAAGAGCACTGGACAAATGAGGCATCTGAAGAAAAGCACAAGTCATCCAGAGAAAATGTCCCAAGAAAAAAGATTAATTGGAAAATCTGATAAATCTTCCCAAAATGTTTGTTCTTGATGTTCTATACATGTTATACAAATGGTCTTTTTGTAGCCCCAGTTAAATTCAAAATTAAAGCTGGTTTTAGAGTTGGAGAATGGTTCTCTCTTCTCTAAACCTGCATGCTTGTTAAGGGAAAATCCAAATTCTCTGTCTCATGTCAGAATAGCCACCTGATACGGGGCAGAAAAAAACCATAATAAGGGGATTATTCTATTGCCACTAATCTCATAAGTGTTTCATATTTGTGTTTGACGCTTTAAAACTTTTCTTAAGGTAAAATATTATCTATCTATATATTTTATTATTTTCAAGACAAGGTTTCTCTATATAACAGTCCTAGCTGTCCTAGAACTATCTCTATAGTCCAGGCTAGTCTTGAACTCATAGAGATCTACATATATATATATATATATATACTATATATAATTATATAATATATAAACTTTTTTGTTACGATAGTAATGGTCCTACAAAGTACTCATTCTAGAAACAGGCTTCATCTAGCTTCCTGTACATGATTTCAGGTTTGCATCTCTATCAGGTAGCTAGGAATTAAGTTTTTATACTCTGGAGGTACTTAACAAATTATGGTCCTTTAACCTCTTTAAAAGTATCTGCATATGACATTTAAAATGATTAATTTTTCTACAGTAAACTATGAACATGCCTAACAGTGACCTTTGAAGTCTCCACAATGAGGATGGGGCCCACAATAACAATTCTGCCTGGATTGTGATAATGCCACTAAGCTGACAAATGCCATCCAAAGATTGACTTTGGACTACAAACTGCTCAGGAAAACTTGAAGGTGGCTGGCTGAGATGGTCCAACTTCAGACTACTCTAGCCAGGACTTGAAATAAGCCCTGTGCTTTCTAATTACTCTGATACTGGACAACAAGTAGTACAGCTAGTTCTCCCAGGACCTGACAATTATCCCAATTTTATCAGCATCCCCTAAAATGCCATTGCCCCAGACAGCAGGAGGTAATTTTAAGAACATGAAGCCCATTTTCCCAAGAGGTGGGGTAGGCAGTTTTTGACTATTTAATGAGTTTTGGATATTTGTCTTTATTTAGAGGGTTGGATTACAAGTTGTTATTGGTAATGATCAGGAAGAAAGCTAATCAAACGACATTAGATTCAGAGATCTTGTTCTGAAAATAAAATGGGGGATATAGACACAATAGGATAAAATGGTAGATTATTGAATCTACTTTTTAAACAAAAATGAAGCTACTAGTCTTAAATATTTTATGTGATATGAATTTTTATATATTGATACAAATTTGTGGTTATTTTTGTTATACTGTATATATGTTTCTACTGTTAAGATATGTTGTATATTGATATAAATTTAAGATTAATTTTGTTAGAACATACTATATGTTTCCACTCTTGTTTAAGTATTGTACCTATATAAGATATTTAACAATGTAATGCATATTTCTCATCATTGATAGTTATTATTACAAAGTATTTAGGATAATAAGGAAGTTAAGGTTAGTAGTTAGTCCCCTATTACAATCAAACTTGTCACTTTAGGTATGTTTTCAAGGTCAAATAGTGTTATATTTTAGATAGACAGGTGACCTTCAAATACTTCAGAGATCTATGGAATATGGCATTTAAGATGTTTTAATAATAAGCCAGGAGGTGGTGGCACACACCTTTAATCCTAGCACTCGGGAGGCAGAGGCAGACGGATCTTTGTGAGTTCAAGGCCAGCCTGGTCTACAAGAGCTAGTTCCAGGATAGGCTCCAAAGCTACAGAGAAACCCTGTCTCGAAAATAAAAAATAAAGAATAGAAAAATGATCGACTGATGGGGGCTGGAGAGATGGCTCAGAGGTTAAGAGCACTGACTGCTCTTTCAGAGGTCCTGAGTTCAATTCTCAGCAACCACATGATGGCTCACAACCATCTATAATGAGATCTGATGCCCTCTTCTGGCATGCAGGCATACATGGAAAGAATGTTGTATACATAATAAATAAATAAATCTTTAAAAAATAATATAGGGTCTTTTTTATGACAATGAGACCTAGCAGCACCAATCTACTTCAGAGAAGTTGATGGGCATAGAAGAAACCTCCATATAAGTTTACAGTCTTTGTGTCTAAAGTTAGTCACTGGGCAATAAACTACCCTTGCCTCAACTACTGACAGTATGCTGTCCAAAGTGAATAAGCAGGACCAACAGAAAGTGACTCCTGAACTTTGCCAAGACAAGGCAGTACAGTCCTTCAAATATCCTGCCTCATAAAAAGTTGGTCAGATATTCTAGGCCTGCAGGTTGAAGATGGATACCCAATGTTAAAGGGGAACCTAGGACGCCTTTCTGGGCATCCAGCTGTTTCTGTCATTTTTTAGTTTTGGAAGTTGTTTGCACTGCATTTCTTGTTTACTCAGGTGATTTTATATCCTTCTAAGGACTCTGATGGAGTTGGAGACTAGGTAGTAATAGCTATAATATTCCTTGTTGCCAGTCTGTGGTGGCTCATGCTTTTAATCCCAGAACTCTGGAGGCAGAGGCAGAAGGTCAGCCTGGTCTACATAGCTAGCTAGTTCCATTACACCTATAGCTGCTACATAGAGAAATCCTGATTCAAAAAACAGAAAACAAACCTACAAAAACAATACTCTCCTTGTAAAAGAAATAGTTTTCCTTGTTAACAAATTCAGAAAACAAACTCATAAAAGAGGCGTAAAGCATGTAAGGTGGAAAGACATAAGAAGATAGTGTTGGGTTATCAGTGCCAGTCAGGACAGAATGGGAATTAGGTACAACACTTTAACTCACTAAGCTAACAGATAATAGTATATTTACATTTCAGAGTTAGACTGGCTGGCTTCAGCCTCAGGGATCCACCTGTCTCCCCCTCTCCCACACTGCACTGAAAGTGTGCTATCACACCTGGCTTCTTCCCACCCCCACAGCTGGATTTTCCTTTGGGTGCTGGGGCTTGAACTCAGGACCCCATGCTTGTGTGATGAACACTTGACCAGCTGAGCTCTCTCTCCAGTCCCAAAATATGGTCATTACTGAAGAATATAAACAAACCCTGTCTCTCTCTCCTCTCCTCTCCTCTCCTCTCCTCTCCTCTCCTCTCCTCTTCTCTCTCTCTCTCTCTCTCTGGTTACCAAATAAATGGAGTAAAAAGAAAGCAGAAGCAATCCTTGGGCCTTTGGGAAACCAAGAGTTAGGGATTCTGTCTTTCTTCTGGTCTGTGATGTGCCTGTTCCACAGGATCCTCAGCTACTGGCTCAATCAGAAGACATTATTCAGGGAAGTGTGTGGGTGTGCTTAGCTGCTTTAGTTGTAGGAGGCAAGGGCCACTCGATTAAAGACCCTAGAATTGTCGTTCTTTTTATCAACATATAGCAAAGATTATTAGTAATTCTGGTACTAGAATTCACCCAGGAGCCAAAGATAAATTTGTGAGCACATGCAGGGTGTCTGTGTGTGTGTCTGTCTGTCTGTCTGTGTGTATGCATGTGCACTTATCTGGAAGCCAGAGAACAACATTAGGTGTTGTTTTTTTTCAAATACCTTTTGCCTTATTTTTTGAGACCTGGGACTTACTTACTGATTAGGTTATTTTTTGCCAATCATCAAGTACCAGGGACCCTCCTGTCTACTCGTCCAGTGCCAGAATTACTAGTGGGCATCCCCACGCTGGCTCTTCTTCACAGGGTTCTGGAGCTAATCTCAGGTCTTCATGTTTGTGTAGTGAGCACTTTACTCACTGAGTTCTTTCTCCAGCCTTAGGGAAGGAATTGTTGTTAGAACTGCTTCTGAGGTGAGCAGCTGAGCCTTTCTACCAAGTCAGGGATGGCAGGGTGTCAGGGTGACTTCCACGTCACCTTCATACCTACATCCAACAGTAGGAAAAGGATGGCTTTTCCTTTCCTTCTAAGAGAACTGAGGGCTTGTTATCCTGATTCTCTGTTTGGAAGTTCTTCCTGAGGCTTCTCCTCCTACCCTCCTCTAGCTGAAACATCACATGCTCCATGGTGGAGCTTCTCAGACTGTGTGACTGTCACCCCTCCTTCCAGTCTCTTCTCTGTCCCCCCTGAGCAGTCTCAGTCTTGAGATAATCAGACAAAACGGAGCAGGAAAGACTGTTGCTGTAGTGGAGAAGTTGCTGAAGTTCGAGAGGAAGCACCAGACCGGCTGGATTCCTGGCCTGAGTTAGACAAAGTCTCAGAGTAAGAAGGTGTACCTCCAGGGCACCCCTTAACTGTTCTTCAGGGCCCTTTTTCTCCCCCTTATAGGGTATTTTCCCTTGTGTCCTGGTTTCCTCCAAATTTGGGAGTTTTTTTAAATTTGTTTTTGAGATAGTCTTATGTAGCACAGACTGTCCACACAATATCATGTAGCCAACGCTGGCTCTGATTAAGTCCTTCTGCTTCTACCTCCCAGAACAGGGATTATAGATACGGACTCCTATGCCTAGCTCTAATCTGGCAGTGTTAAATTAATTCAGGCTTATTTGTAATTAGGAATAGCCTTGAAAGGATGTACTGCGGGTCGTCTTTGCTCTGTTATTGAGACAAAGTCTTTTCTGTGGTGTGTGTGAGTGTGTGTGTGTGTGTGTGTGTGTGTGTGTGTTTGAGACAGGGTTTCTCTGTGTAGCCCTGGCTGTCCTGGAACTCACTATGTAGACCAGGCTGCCTTCCAAGTGCTGGGACTAAAGGTGTGCACCAACATGCACAGTTGAGGCAAGGTCTTACATAGCCCAGTTTGGGCTAAAAGTCTCGATATCATCATGGATGGCCTCGAATTCTTGCTCCACCTTCTGAATGCTCGGCTCACAGGCATGAACCACCATGTGTGGTTTTACGCAGTGCTGGGACTTGTGCCTACTTCATGCTAAGCAGACATTCTCCCAACAGATCTACATCCTAGACCTGGATGTGCCATTTATGGTATACTTTAGACACAGAAGCATAAGTTATAGGACCCTGTTGGAATAGATAAAATTTATAGGAAGGGCATACATGAAACACAGATGATCCTGGTCTTTGCCTGTATGTAAATTTTGAGGGGAAGTTAAATGAAGCCCTGTTGGAAAGCTCCGCCCATCCCCACTCCTCCCATTCCAGAGCTTGCCCCCTGAGAAAGCCTGGCACCTGGCACCTGGCAGCTCCTTCCCTGAACTGCCCAAGACCCCACCCATAGATCTGCCACAAATTCTCTTGCTGTCTCTGCTGCCTTCCTGAGAGTCACCTGAGTTGCTTCACTCTGCTCTGTTTATTAAATCTGGATTTATTAATTCGGTTTGATTTGGCTTATGACTTTGGTGGAGGAACACAACAACCAAGAATCCAATACTTATCAGCACCATTAAAATTTATTCTACTGTGGATAAAATCCTTGGTGTTAACAGGATTGCTCAGTGGGTAGAGGGGCTTACCTGAGTTTGATCCCTAAGACTCACAGGGTAGAAAAAATCTACACCTGCAAGCTGTGCTCTGACTTATGCAGCACACAGTAGAATGTGTTCCCCCCAATAAGTAAGTAAGCGAGCAAGCAAAAGTTGGGGCTAAAGAGATGGCTCAGTGGTTAAGAGGATTGTCTGTATTAGTGATCAGGCAGCAGTATTGGCTTGCCCTTGGGGTCCTGATAGGATATGTCCTCAGCTGCAATCACTAAGAGCATCCTCTGTGACTTTCACTAATTTTCCTTTTAAAAGATGGACCTTGCCGACCTCCTGTCTCTTTCTGTTTCTCTGCCTGTCTCTCTCCATCTTTCTCTCTGCCTTTCTCTTTCTTTCTGCTGCTCCTGTCCCCAGAGGTCTTCCACCTCCTCTCCCTCCTTTTCCGTTACCTTTTTCCTAATATAAAACTCCTCCACGTGAGCTCTATCACATGGCATCTTTATTGCGCGCACCAGTTTTTAAATGATAACACTGCATTCCTCACCAGGAAAGGCTCTCCTGCCAGTGGGTAGTAGAGGTATTCCGAGACCCTGGGACCTGGTCCACCTAAGACAGCCTCTCTTCTCCAACTAACAGATCACTGGGCCTCTCCATCTAACACTGGCAGGATTTGTGAGCCCCCTCTTCTCCACCTCTGGCCATTTCCCATGAGTGAGGACTCATCTCCAGCTTGGTTTCCTCACATTTTAGCCTTGGTAAGCCCTGGTACAGGCAACCATGGCTCTCTCAGGCTCGGAGCCCTTGCCCCTGCTTTGTGTTTGATGGATCACTGAGCAGTCTGTCTTCTTGAAATCAACCCTTTCTGAATTCCTGAGACTCTAGGAATTACAGACCATTGGGTCTCACTTATCTGCCTCACTCATGGGAATTTTGGCATCGTCTATACCTCTGACTTTTTCACTCAGTGCCTGGTTTAAGGGCTACTAATCTCATCTGCCTTTGCAATCAGATAAATCGGATCTGGCCCAATTATCCCTTAGATATCGCTTTCTGATCCGCTCTCTTTCACCTTCAAAATCTGCTTTCTTGTTCACTGGTGGCTTTACCTTCCATTCAATACCAACAATTGTGTCTCTGGCGGGGTTATCCACCTCTGTCCATTCCCCTGATGTGAGATTTTCTTTCTCAAGCATAGTTCTTTTCTTGTTTTCTGGCTTTTATTGAAGTCCTGCTACCAGGAAACCTTGTCTCTCTTGGGCTTAGAGCCCTCAGTCACTTTTCTTGAATGAGGAAATACTGAAACTACTGTGCTCACTTAGTTGATCCTCCCTGGTCTCTGGGATGCCAGTGTGTTTAGGGCTATGGATCTTTCTCTTTCTTCCTCTGTCTCATCCTTGGGAACTGTGTCCTACCCCTCCTCGCTCCCACTGGGATATCTTTTGGAGACACACTGACCACTCCTTTTAAAAAATCTGGCCTCAGTATTCCTTGGACCAGACAGTCAGGGAACAGAGAAAGAATTCTCCACTTTCTTTTTCCAAACCTGTTTAAGTCTGTCTGCTCTCCCTCTCTAAATGTCTGTCTGCTTGCAGCAACGTGCGGGTCAAAGGGAGAAGGCAGCTTCGTTTTGCCCAGCACACACTGCTTTTCCCTTTAATGTACTGAACTCCTGTTTAATTCTGCATGTATGTTTCTTGTGAGCTCCAGGGAGTCGACTTGAATCTACTTCAAACAGTGTCTTGCCAGGTCCCAGAGGCACTGGACAGCCCCACAGAGCCTGTACAGGGAAGTGAAATAGCCAGATATTTCTGTACTTAGCCAGCACCCCAGCTTTCCCAGGTCCCCCAACATGGTTAACACCATCCCAGGTCATCATGAAGCAGTCTCAAGAAGACAGAGTCTTCATCCTTGCCTCAACGACTACCACTCTCTAACCCCTCATCGTTTTATAATAAACAAAAGGCAGGAATGTTAGCATTGAGACAACTGCACTAGCCTGCCCTTAGCGTCCTGACGGGATAGGGCCTCAGCTGCAGCCACTAAGACTCCTCCTGTGCATATTTGCTCCGTTCCCTTTTAAAAGGTGGACCTTGCACACCCACCTCCTGTCTCTCTCTCTGCTTCTCTGCCCCCTCCCTCTCTCTGCCCCTTTCCTCTCTTCTGCATCTCCTGTCCCCAGGGGCTGGACTCCCCCTCTATTCCATTCCATTTCCCCCAATAAAACAAACTGTCCATGTAAGCTCTGTCACATGGCATCTTTCTCTCTCACTCTGCTTTTTAAAATGTAACAGTCGGCTCTTCCAAAAGACCTGGGTTCAATTCCCAGCACCTACATGGTGGCTCACAACCATTTGTTAATACTGATACAGAGGATCTAACATCCTTTTCTGGCCTCTATAGGCACAAGGTACGCATATACTGTACTTACTTACATGCAAGCAAAACACTCATACATAAAATAAATATAAAGTTTTAAAAATCCTATTTGAGGGGACCATGAGGTATCTATCCCCTGTAGCAGTCCTAAGGAACACGGGGTTTTTAAGGGCTAAGTCCACAACAGTGCACGGGATAACTAGGAACATTCAACATTGCAAACTCAGGATGCAGGCGGCAGGTAACAGGTCCCCAGGTTAAACCGCAGTTTGCAGAGGGTGTCCCAAAGAGAAACAGGCCTGAGGATTGACCCCTGAGCCTGTCTGCTGTGTGCTGCCTGAGCACTTCCTTCTTCAGAGGGTTGTGCCTGACTTGTCATTTGGAAGGGGATATGGAGAATGTACTTTTGAGAGAAGAGAGAGAAGGAAGAACAGTCCTGGAAGGGAAGTCTGATGCTGAGGTTTTGTTAGGTGCTAAGGGAGGGTTTTGTTTGCCCTTTGTCCTGTGAAAGGCTTCACTATTATATTGGGGTTTTAAAGACCCAAGCTTGCTGAGGGGTGCCTTCCTGCTTTATCACAATAGTAGACCAAGAATTAGGAGAAGGTGTGATTGGACATTCTGAGATTCCAGTTGTTGACATAGCAGAAATTCTTTTTGCTCAGCTGCAGGCCTTCCAGGAGGTGCTGTCCCCTGCCTCCTGGAAGGAGTCTTTGCTGCCAGAGGACTCTAAATCTAGGGCCAGGTTTTTTTTTCTTGTTGTTTTTTTTTGTTGTTGTTGTTGTTGTTTTTCCGAGACAGGGTTTCTCTGTGGCTTTGGAGCGTGTCCTGGAACTAGCTCTTGTAGACCAGGCTGGTCTCGAACTCACAGAGATCCACCTGTCTCTGCCTCCCGAGTGCTGGGATTAAAGGTGTGCGCCACCACCGCCCCAGCCTAGGGCTGGGTTTTACAGTCAGACAGGGACTTTGATTACCTATGTCTGGTTGTTTATTTTTTCCCTGTTATTTGTTTTTGTTTGTTTGTTTGTTTGTTTTGTATTTTTGACACAGGGTTCTCTGTTTTGCTTGGATCCTGTCCTGGAACTCCCTCTGTAGACCAGGTTTGCCTCGAACTCACAGAGATTCTCCTGCCTCTGCATCCATCCCAAGTGCTGGGATTCCACCACTGCCTGGCTTGTTTTGCTTTTTTATTTCTATTATTTTTCATTTTCTGTCCCAGTTGTCTATAGATGAGTTTTGCTAAAGGGTTTTGAACAGAACCAAGTTAAAATTTTCCTTTTCAGCCCAAATATTTTCTTTCTTGTCTCTCCTCCTAGTTGGCAGAGGTGATGCAGCTCTATACCGTAGCCTCTCTCCTAAGGAAACAATGCAGCATATTTAAAAGCCTTTGACACTCTTGCTCTCTCTTCTGGTTTCTCCTGTACTCTGTCCCCTCCCCTTTTGTCTCTCCTCTCCTCTCTTATACTCTGGATTCTCCAATAATAAACGATGAGGGATTGTCTGCAGAACTCTACCTGTGACTTCCGGATCCCTCATTCTTCTGCCTGGTGCTCAGTGGATGCAGAGGACCAGCCTGTGAGTTCAGAGTACTGTGGGCTGTCCACTGTGCTCCTATACAGAGTCCTTGGCTTTTAACCTGACACTGGTCCTGACCTTCTGAGCGGCCTGGTTCTGCCACCCAGAGGCCTGACTCATGGGGCTGACACTGAAGGACCCAAGAGACAGGCAGCCTCAGTCCCTTCTTATCCATACCACCCCCACCCCAGGCAATTAGCACATAGGGCCTGTGTGGCCAGAACACAGGAAAGAGATGTCCCTGAAGAGCCAAATTAGTCTTTTGTCTGACCTCTCTCTCCAAACACAGAGAACTAATTGAGCTCCAAAGAATAACTGTTTCCTATAAATAATTACTGATTACATAGAGTTAGTTTTTGTTTTCTTTTTTTTTTTTTGGTTCAATGTCCTTAAAATACTATATATGGCAAAGGGATGCCGAGGTCCTACCTCATTGACAGAGAAACAGATAAAGCATAAAGTAATTGCATGTCTTTGCTGGTATTAAGTCACTGCAGCCCAGTGAAGACTTTCTTACTAGGCACCAACAAGTCTTCCTCTCCGTGATGCTGAAAGATCCTCAAGGTGCAGATCTTCAATGGAGTGCCCCCAGACTCAATAACCAGGCTGTCAGCTGCAACAAGCAAGAGGTTTATTTCTCAATTGTACAATTGGGTGCTGCAGCCCTCGGGAGACAGCACCCCGAGCATCACAACAAACAAGCTTTTAAAGGCAAAAACCACAAGTTTAGCATGAATTATCATATAACATCCAGGATTGGGCTAGACTATCGAACCAGGGTTACAAGGGCAAAATTAACATAGTCCCACCTACACAGTCTGTACAAACCATGTTTTTCTCAACTGAGTGCTCCAGCTGCAACCTGTTTGCAACCAGTTAGTTTCCTAGTGGGTGGGGATAGGGGAACTGACTAGGGCTCGAGTAACAGACAAACATGTTTATCTCAGTGCCTTCCTCTATGGGTGTCCTTAATTTTTAGGGTTGGGGTCTTTCATCCCCCCCCCTGTTTTTATGTCATGGTTTTAATCTTGAAACCATCCGATCAGATTATATTCCTGACTCTTGTTGTTTTAGAATTTGGTATTGCTGGGTCAATACTAGAGCTTGCACGGTAGACAACCTATCTTTTATAAATTGCAGTAAATGATTTAAAATGCAAGGACCAAAGGTAAGTTAAAATAAAAATAAAAGCAAGGGACCCATGATGGTTGATATAAGGGTGGTCATCCAGGGAGATCTCTCGAACCATCCCTATTGAGATTCCCATTCCTTTTGCCTTTTGGCGAGTCTTTCCCTTAATTTTACCATGGAGTCTTTGACTACCCCAGAAATGTCTGTATAAAAACAACATTCCTCACCCAAGGCCGCATATAATCCTCCTTCTTTAAGGAATAACAGATCTAAGCCCCTCCTGTTCTGTAAAACCACCTCGCTAAGGGAGGTCAAGGACTCCTCGAGCAAGGAGATTGCTCCTTCAAGTGCCTTGATGTCTTGAGTTATGGCTTCCTGTAATTGAGCTTTTTGGTGATTTCCTTGTATTAATGCCACAGCCCCTGAACTTACTCCAGCGACTATTCCGCCATCTCCTAGCAGAATAGCCAAGGTCATAGTCACTGGTTCTCTTTTTATCCTGTCCTTATGTTCATAAACATCCAGGAGGGTTCCCTCAGGGTGGTAAAGGATTTTAGGCATAAGTTGTATTAGGACACAATAATCCTCAGTTAAATTTAGCACAGAGGCAGATACACAGGGAGTCAATCCTGTATTACAAGCCCACCAAGTTCCATCCGGAGGGACTAGATAGTAGTCACCTGAGCTGACCTGCAAGTTGGTGTTACATAGGGGCTGGTGACTGGGAGGTACCTTGCCTAAACATAGGCCCTGTCCTTCTACCGGTGTAGACTAGGTTGTTTGCAGGCATCAAGGGTTATGGCAACATTTGTAATGTTGCCTGAAATAGCTACACCCTCATAGTATGGTGGGCTGGCTGTTAAGCAGAGCCAGCAGGCTTGAGTTAATTCTGGGTGGGAAGCATTGAGGGCTAGGTAGGCTCCATTGACCAAATTCATTACTCTGTCCCCCGTCCCAGGGGGCACTGACAGTGAGATTGGCACCAGGGAGGTAGGGGTTTGGTTGGTTTTGACATCTAAGGTTGAGCTAGGTGTTGTACGTATGGGGGCCTGAGGACGCTTGAGTGGGGTGGGGCTCCTTTGCTCTGGAAGTACGGGATTCGGCCCTATAACTTGAGGCTTGATAGGTTTTAACTGTATGGTAAAGCTGGCACCTAGATCCTGTTTCATTAACCTGTTTGGGAAAAACCATCTGATACCCCATGTTCTTCCTTGTATCTATGACATAGTTGCGTCCTGCCCTTATCCCAAAGCTGTGAAGGTAATGTTCAGGGGTAGACAAGTGGGGGTGGTCTTGCAGGTCCCTTGTTCATTCTGGATGCATTGTCTAGGGGAAGCGTAATTTTTGTAGACGGTAATCCAGTCCCAAGAAGAGCTAGGTCTCCAATAAGCATCTCCAGTGGTCTCACATCCACAAGCAGTACAATATAGAGATTCAAAAGCCCCGCATTTCCTGGCTAAGCCCCGATCTCTGCCATCCCACGGACAAACATAGAAATCTAGGTTTCCCAATTGGTATCACCTCATTGGGTCTCCACATCCAAATTGTTCCCCAGGAGAGAATCACGCGCCAGCGTTTAGGGGTAATTGAATGTCCCAGGTTTCCAGTCCAGTGGCTAGCTGGCAGAAGTCAGGTAAGGGAGGGCCACCAGGTTCCCAAAGGGGCTTGCTTAGTGATTGACCATATAATTTCTCCCGTTTGGGATGAGACCTGCCAAGTCAATTGTTGGACTCGGTGGGGGCTTTCCTTGTTAATGTTCCCCTGAGACCAAGTTTGTCCCCAAAAGCAAACAAGCAATAATATTACGAATGGACAAGTCTTATCTTTAGCGGGTTTTGTGAACGCTGGAGTTTCCATTCTGGTGCCCGCTCAGGGGAAGAGTCACTCCTAGGTGCTGCTTTCACATGTGAGGCGTGGACCCAAGCAGCTATCCTGTCTACCTTGAGTGCTGTTGGAGTGGTGAGAAGCACAGTGTATGGTCCCTTCCAGCAAGGTTTGAGGTTCTTAGTCTGGTGCCTTCAGACGAGGACAGAGTCTCCGATCTGAAACGGGTGTGGGCAGGATGGCAGCCCAGTGTCCTTATAGGCAGCTGCTAAGGGCTTCCAGATTTCAAGCTGCACCAACTGCAAGGCTTGCAGATGGGCCTGCATGGAGGGGGAGGTGGCATAAGCAGATATATCAGAGTCAAAGAAAGTTATTGCTGGTGGTGGGCTGCCATAGATTATTTCAAAGGGAGTTAACCCATGTGGCCCGGGAGTGTTCCTGGCCCGATACAGGGCTAGTGGTAGGAGTTGGACCCAGTCTCTAGTGCCAGTCTCCAGCGTCAATTTAGTTAAGGCCTCTTTAATTGTTCTATTCATTCTTTCTACCTGACCTGAGCTTTGGGGTCTGTAGGCACAATGCAACTTCCAATTTATCCCCAGTAACTTGGCCACCAGCTGACTTAGCTGGGAGACAAACGCGGGCCCGTTATCTGACCCCAGAACCCTGGGTAGACCATACCTGGGGAAAACTTCTTCCAACAGTTTTTTTTGTTTTGTTTTGTTTTGTTTTGTTTTTTAACCACAACTTGAGCAGTTTCTTTCTTCATTGGGAATGCTTCTGGCCATCTGGAAAAGGTGTCTATAAAAACTAACAGATACCTGTTATTATAAAGTCCGGGTTTTATTTCGGTGAAATCAATTTCCCAGTGGACTCCAGGTCTGTGTCCCTTCATGCGAGTTCCTTTGTGGAGAGATGTCTTCCCAGCATTGACTGGTCAGTGATTTGGTGAATCAATAAGTCTCTTTTTGGTATATGGTAGAAGGCGTCTTCCCACTCTAATAGGACTGACATTTTCTTAGCGCTCAGGTGGGTAAGCTTATGCAAACAGAATAATAGTTCCTTAGCCATTTTCTGTGGCAAGATGGTTTTTCCTCGGTATAGCCATCGACAATGGTCATGGTCATAATCTGCCCCAAGATTTTGGGTAATGTTCAAATCAGTCTCATCATAATCATAGGGGCCAGAGTCCGCATTCCCCTTAGTCTCAGGAGCAGCGACAGTCAGTATTTGTGGCCCCAGAGCCGCTTGCTTAGCAGTTTTGTCTGCTAAGCAGTTTCCTTTGGCAACTAATGAGTCTCCTTTCTGGTGGCCCAGGCAATGAATTATGCTCAGTTTCTTAGGTAAAAATAGGGCTTTTAATTAGAGTCTTTAACCAGGGTGGCAATAACAGCCACCATTCGGAGACAGGGTGGCCATCCGGCAGCAACATTGTCCAGTTTCTTAGATACAGAGGCAACTGGCCTCCTCCAAGGACCCAGTCTCTGAGTCAAAACACCCTTGGCTATTCCCTGTCTCTCATCGACAAACAGTTCAAATGGCTTGGTCACATCTGGCAGTCCCAGCGCCGGGGCGCTGAGGAGTGCCTTTTTAATTTTTGAGAAGGCTTCCTCCTGCTCAGGGCCCCAAGTGAATAGGGTGCCTTGCTTGCTCAGGGGGTACAATGGAGCTGCCATCTCTGCAAATCCTGGGATCCAGAGTCTGCAGAATCCGGCAGTGCCTAAAACTCTCGATCTGTTGAGGGTTTTGGGGGGCTCAGATTAGGGCTACCGCCTGTTTGCAGGCCTCAGTTAACCATCTCTGTCCATTTTCCAACTTGTATCCCAAATAGGTGACTCCAGTCTTACAAATTTGAGCCTTTTTTGCTGAAGCTTGGTACCCTAATCCACTCAGAGTTCTTAATAAGTCTTTAGTACCCTGTATGCATCTATCTTTATCTGGGGCTGCCAAGAGCAGGTCATCTACATATTGCAGAAGCATCAGGTGAGGGTGTAATCTGCGGTACATGGCCAAGTCCTGATGTAGGGCCTCATCAAATAAAGTGGGGCTGTTCTTAAAACCCTGAGGCAGTCTAGTCCATGTTAATTGTCCTGATATTCCTTCTTCAGGGTCATTCCATTCAAAGGCAAAGAGGGGCTGACTCTGAGGGCTCAGTTTCAGGCAGAAAAATGCATCCTTTAAGTCCAACACTGTATACCAGACATGGGTGGGAGGTAAGGTGCTCAACAAGTTATAAGGATTTGGCACCGTAGGATGGATATCTTCCACCCACTTATTAACCTCTCTTAAGTCCTGTACTGGCTGATAGTCCCCCATCCCTGGCTTCTTCACAGGGAGTAATGGCATATTCCAGGGGGACCTACAAGGCTTCAGGATGCCCAATTTAAGCAGACGCCGTATGTGAGGACGGATACCCTGACGAGCTTCATCTAGCATGGGATATTGTTTTATAGAAACAGGCTGGGCTGTGGGTTTTAGAGTCACTAGGATGGGCGCTTGGTGTGTGGCCAGCCCCATCCTGCCTGTTTCTGCCCATGCCTGAGGATAGTCCTTAAGCCAGATGGGGTCTATTCCAAGAGAGACTTCCTCTTCTGAAAACAGTCTATGTTCATCCTCTAACTTCAAGGTTAATATTTGGAGGGGTTTCCCTGTAGGCCCCAAGATGGAAGCTCCTTGTTTATGAAATTGAATTTGGGTTCCTACCTTAGTGAGGAGGTCTCGTCCAATCAGTGGGTATGGGCAATCAGGAACATGAAGGAACGAATGGATGACGGTACCTGAGGCCAAGTGCACCTTTCTTTCAGTTGTCCATTTGTAGAGCTTCCCTCCAGTCACTCCTTGCACCCGGGCAGATTTCTTACTCAGTGGTCCTCGAGTGTCGGTGAGGACTGAGTGTTGAGCTCCCTTGTCAACTAGAAAGGTGACAGGGTGCCCCCCTATGCTTAGAGTTATTCGGAGCTGGGGCTGGGGGAGCTCCTGGCCCTGACTTCCTTAATCTTCTTCCAAGGCCAGGATCCTAGGCTTCTGATCCAGCCTAGGTCCCCGAGGGCGCTTTGGACAATCCTTGACCCAATGTCCTTTTCCTTTGCAGTAGGCACATTGGTCCCAGTCTACCCGGGGGCGCAAATTGTCTCCAGATCTGCCTCTCCTCCCTGTCTCTGGCCTAGGCTGTACTACGGTGGCCAAAATTCTGCTTAATTCTTTGGATCTTTCCTTGTCCCTCTCTTTTTCTTTTTCTTCCTGTTCTTTTCTTATTGTGTCCTCCTTCTCCTCCTGCAACTTTCTGATTCTTTCTTCCCTTTCTTCTGGTGTCTCTCTTTTATTATATATCTTTTCTGCCTCTTTCATTAAGTCCTGTAGGGTGTAATATTGCAACCCTTCCAATCTCTGTAACTTATTCCTAATATCTGGAGCCAACTGTCCTATGAATGCCATGGACACGTTTCCCTTATGATACGAACTATTGGGATCAAAGGGGGTATACATACGGTAGGCCTCCATAAGGCGCTCCAGGAAGGCTGCTGCTGTCTCCTCGGGACCTTGTGTAACTGCTCTTACCTGAGCCAAATTTGTGGAACGTCTCCCTGCAGCTTTGAGGCCTGCAAGGAGAATCTGGCGATAGAGACAGAGTTGCTCCCTACTGTTTGGTCAGGTGAGAGGGAATGCTGCATTAATCTCATTTGGAAGTTGAGTCGGGGCCCCGTTGTCACCCGAAACATTTTTCCTGGCCTCTAAGATGACTCTGTGTCTCTCCTCCAATGTTAGTAAGGCCTGCAAAAGTTGCTGACAATCATCCCAAGTGGGCTGATGAGTTAGGAGGATAGACTCAATGAGCCCAGTGAGTGCCACTGGCTCTTTGGAAAATGGGGGGTTATGAGTCTTCCAGTTGTAGAGGTCTGAGGCTGAGAATGGCCAGTATTGAAAGATTTGTTCCTCTGGCCCGCCTGTAGCCTTCAAGAGAAAAACCTGGCTCCTAACCCCCCTTTCCTCCCACCTCCCTCTCAAGCGAGAAGCAACCGGTGAAGGCTCCATCAGTTCACTTGCCCCCTTTCAGGGGGAGGTACTGTCTGGGGATGGTGGCTGTCTGGCAGCAGGAAGAGGCGCAGCTGCCACCTCCATTGCAGGTGCCTGCTGGTGTCCGGGTGACTGGTAAGGTGGGGGAATCTTCTGCAAGGAGATCTATAAGGACTTCCTCATTCCCCAGCAGCACTGGCTTTGGCTTTGAGGTTTCTTTGAGGATAGAGAGAAGAACAGGGAGGACAGAAACCAAGGGGCAGTGGTGGTGGTTCTGAGGGTGTGGGGGTAAGAGGTTGGGGTAGGGTCTTCTTGGTAATGAAGGGCGCAACCCAGGACAGCGGGTAATATACCAGGCTTTCCCAGGTCACAATGTAAGCCACCTGGTCAGGATGTCCATGGGGGCTAGGACTGAGCACTTTCTCTTTAACCTGTACAATAATATCAATGTTAAAAGTCCCGACCTGTGGCCATCCCACGTTGAAGGCTGGCCATTCGGAACTGCAGAGAGTTTTCCATTTCTTCCTTTTGACTTCGACTGACTGATTGCTGGCTCAGTCCTGAACTTCTTTCCAATGATCTAGATCAAACTTAAGGGGGTGGTTATTGTTTGTCCCATTTCAGAAACAAGAAAGACAAAATACAATGATGGTAAGACAAAACACAGACAGACAACACAGGCCAGAAGCCGCGCGGTACGGAATCGGCATAAAGCTGAAAACAAAGATTCAGATGGAAGCAGAGAAGAAAATCCCCATACTCCGGGAAAGAGGACGGCCTGCTCGTCCCCCCTCACCCAAACAATCCCTGGAGTGTCTTCCAGGATTAAGAGTCAGAGAGTTCTCGGTTTGTCAACCCCCCTCATGACTGCAATACAGAAACTGCACGGAACAAATAGATGCTGGCCAGACTTACAGACTTACCTCCTGAGGGATTCTGGGATTGAGCCAGGGGTCTCCAATCCAGGTGCCCCCTCCAAATGAAAGACCCTCAAGGTGGAGGTCTTCAATGGAGTGCCCCCAGACTCAATAACCAGGCCGTCAGCTGCAACAAGCAAGAGGTTTATGTGGCAGTTTTATTTAAGACACACAAGTTTAATAGGGACCAAAATACACACAGATTACTATACCAGAAAGAGCTCCTCCGAAGAAGCAGGCAGGTTGGTGATCTGCGCAGAGAGAGTGCTTTCCAC
>JAQHUG010000013.1:15960883-15993353 GCA_028555095.1 Dicrostonyx torquatus | reverse complement strand
TTCCCTCCTCCAAAAAGGACTGAGACCCTCTCTTGTCGGAGCTTGTTCCAACGAGTCAACCTGGTTACCTGGAGCGGGGTGCAAGGCTAAGGAAATGTCAGATAAAAGAAACTTGAGAGAGAAAGACAGGGGAGATTCAGGAGGACTGCCAGTCAATACCACACAGCCACAAATTTATTTCTCAGCCACCATATTATACTAATTACAGGCATAACGCAAATCACAGAACAGCATAGTCAGTTAACCACCTCCCCGCACCATCCTTGAGAAACACAACGGAAGTAGCCTCATTACCTATCCCGTGAGTCCTGCTAGCAGCAAACGGTTTTAATTTTTTAACTGGATGTGCCTTTGGCTAGCATTCAACAGTCTTTGTCTTAATAGATGTGTTCTTTCTCATGGGCTTAATCAGAACATTCTCATAGTTCTCAAGGATACTGGAGCAGGCAGAACAGGCAAGCTTGAACTCAAATGACTTTTAAGTCAGAATAGATGCCAGGGGAAACTGAGTCACTTATGGGCTACCACACTCCTTGCGCCCCACCTTACTACTTCCTCAGTCCTCCAAATCCTCTGTGGTTAATTTTGGTTGGTTACTAGCTAGCTCTTCTCTCTGATTCAGAGCAAACTTTTATAGGAGGTCCTTTTGTTTATGTATTGCTTTTATTGGTTAATCAATAAAGAAACTGCTTGGCCTGATAGAGCAGAACTTAGGAAGGCAGAGAAGACAGAGCTGAATCCTGGGAGAAAGAAAGCAGAGTCAGGGAGAGCCACCATGCATGGAGCTGCCAGGTCAGGCATGCTGAATCTCTCCCTGTAAGCGACGACCTTGTGGTGATACACAGATTATTAAAAATGGGTTAAATCAAGATGTGAGAGTTAGCCAATAAGAGGCTAGAGATAATGGGCCAGGCAGTGATTTAATTAATATAATTTCTGTGTGGTTATCTCAGGTGTAAGCTATCCAGGCGGTCGGGACAAACAAAGATACCCGCTCTCCATGTAACAAACTTTATTGTCAGAATTCTATCAAAATATCATACAACATTTACCACTTTCTGTCTAAATAAAAGAAAGGTTATAAGTCTAACATAGTACAGCTATATACAATAAATACAGTAACTGTATACAATATATACAATAAATATAGTAACTGTATACAAATATATACAATAAATACAGTAACTGTATACAATATATACAATAAATACAGTAACTGTATACAATATATACAATAAATACAGTAACTGTATACAGACATATACAATAAATACAGTAACTGTATACAAACATATACAATAAATACAGTAACTGTATACAAACATATACAATAAATACAGTAACTGTATACGATATATACAATAAATACAGTAACTGTATACAAATATATACAGGTAAGAATTACAATAACAATGGTATCCCATTTGCACTTGGCACATTTAGAGAAAATACCCCGTTATCTGTCCTATCTTGATGAGTCCTAATTCACTTTCTATCCTAACTTGTATCACCAACCCAAAACTATCTTTTTGTGTCTCTCTCTACCTTATACACTTTACACCTCTTTTGCTATTTTTTCTGAATTTGTAACAAGGAAAACTATAACTATGTAGTCTTCAACGTCACCAGAGACCTGAGAAGGATATAATTCTACCTGAGGAAAGGGAAGTGGAGAGCAAACAGCTTCCAAAACAGAAATGACAGAGATACCTGGCTGCCTGAACAGTTAACCAAGGTTCCTCTGGAATGCTGGGGCATCCATCTTTGGCCAAAGGCCTAGAACATCTGACAAACCTTTCCATGAGTCAGAAATTTTGAAGGACTATCTTGCCATGTCTTGGCGAATTTCAGCAGTTGCTTTCTTTTGTGTCATGCTTGTCCAACCTGGATCACACTGTCTGCAATCAAGGCAAGGGCAGCTTCTTGCCCAGTGGCTAACGTTTGTCACAAAGAAAGCAAACTTTCTTGTCTTGTGTATGGAGTTTCTTTGATGCCCATCATCATCTTCTCTGAAGTAGATAGGTGCTGCCAGCAGACATGTCTCATTGCCATAAAAATATCTTATATCATTCAAACATCTTAAATGTCATATTCTATAGATCTCTGAATCATTTGAAGACCACCTATCTAAAATATATCTCTCTGACTTTGAAAACATTCCTAGTGTGATTACAAGTTTGATTGTAATAGGTGACCAACTACTAACCTGAATTTCTTTATTATCCTAAATAATTTGTAATAATAACTTTCAAGGGGTAGAAATTTACATTGCATCGTCAAATGAGTTGCATAGGGTACAATACCTTAAACAAGAGTAGAAATGTATATACAATATGTTCCAACAAAAATGATCTTAAATTTCTATCAATACACAAAAATATATTTAAAGAGAAACATATATAAAGTATAACAAAAATAACCTCAAATTTATATCGATATACAAAAATCTGTACCAATGTAAAATACTTAAGACTAGTAGCTACTATTTTTAGCTTAAAAGTAGATTCAATAACCTACCCTTTTATGCTATCATTTCTATATCCTCCTCTTTTCTTTTCAGAATGAGATCCCTGAATCTAATCTCTTGTCTTTAGCTTTTCCTCTGACCATTTCCATAACAACTTGTAACCAACCTCCCTAAATGACAAATACCCATAACCCACTAAACGACCTGCCTCGTGAGAATGTGGGCCTAGTGTTCTTAAAATACTTTTGGTTGTCTACAGGAAATGGCATCTTTAGGGAACCCTGAGAAAACTGAAATAGCGGTGTAGTCCTGGTAAGTATAGGGCTGATCTGAAGTCCTGGCAGAAGTAGTCTGTGAGGCTGAACCACCTCAGCTAGCCACCTTGAAATAGTCCTGAGGAGTTTGTAGTAAGGAGCTGATCTTTGTATAGTGTTTGTCAGCTTTGTGGCGTTACCATAGTACAGGTGAAATCGCTGTTGTGGGGCCTTTGAAAGATCAGCAGTTTTTGTGCCTTGTTCATGTATAATCTGAGTGGCTAGTTACTTTTGTTTATAATATCTTTTTATATTTCCCCCCCAAACCAACATTAGTTTATGGTTTGTTCTGAGATTAGAGAGATGTCAACCTAGGTATTCTATTGCCATACATATCATATCCCCATAAATTCACTGCTGTGTTAGTCACAAATGGCTTTAATTTTCCTCTCTGTTCTTTAAGCTCTCTATATCTGACCCATCTCAAATTTTGTTTTATTTGAGATAAAAAAGTTCCAATCCCTAAAAATTGAACATTCACCTCCTGAAGAGGACATTTTTTTGGTGCAATTATTGCTACATCTGCACCTTTTCTTCCTAACCCTCAATTACAATGTATTTATTAATATTTTTTAACTTTAGAATTTGGTCATTTATAGAAGTTTGTCAAAATATGTTTCATGGTTTCTTCTGAAAATTTTATTTTAGGTTTTAAAGCTGCTCTGTCATCCAGAACATTATGATTTTCCATAATATGCATTAAGTCTTTTGATTGATCTATGGAGGAGTTTTTCCAATGATGACAGGAAGTAATCGAACCAAATTTGATACAGGGGTGGGAAAGGCCCCCTACCACATTTCCCGATGCAAAGGGTTACCTTGCCTGCCACATGTTGATCTGCATCCATGAGTTCAATATGTGCCTTTGTCACACCTGTATATTTCAGAAGGCTGGGGCCTTCTGCTTGAATTTTCTCTAGCAAAACCATTGTTCCTAGGAACACATTTGCCTAAAATCCCTTTGTAGATGACCTAGTTTACCACAACTAAAATATATGACCTTTTGATATTTCTTAAAATTTTTAGAAGTCCCTTCTCCTATCTGAGTATCATCATAAACATGAGACTCGATATCAGCAGTATTTTTGATCCATTCATCTATGGGTGCTGATCTTGCCTTTAAAGGGCTGATCACCCCTTTGCATTCTGCATTAGCATTTTCAAAAGACAAAGATTCAATTAATATTTGTCTAACTTTTGCATATGTTATCATTCTGTTTGCAGCTGGTCAGTCTTTGTAAGAAATCAGTGAAGACTTCTTTTGTGCCTTGTATGATTTTAGTAAATGTCTCAGTCCTCTTTCCTGACTCTTCAATCTTTTTCCAAGCATTAAAAGTTGCAGTATGACATAGTGCCAAGGTGTAATCATCTAATGTAATCTGTCTTTCCATATCAGTATAACGGCCCTCACTGAGCATCTGATTTTGGGAACTCTCATGCCCTCTGACCCTGCCTTATTGTTCAATGATGCTAACTTTGTCTCTCCAATCAGGTTCTCTATTATAACTGAGGAATAACCTCCAATAGCGAGTGCTGTAACTAGATCTTCCCAGTCTTGTGGAATAATTCTGTTCTGAGTGCCTCTTGAGTTTATCATCTGTCTCACAAAAGATGAATGTACACCATATCAATATCTTCAAATCTAACATTTCTGTAGGACCCCAGTTAACTTACGGATAGCCTTGGGGATGCCTGTCATCTGGTGTCATTTTTGAATGGTAACTAGATAAATCAAGACTGGTTTTCTAATAATCTTGAGGCACTACTCTTCAGTTTCATAATGCAGTGTTGTTGGAGTTTCTGCTCTAAACTCCTCTGTCAGTGTGTGAATGGTTTTCTTAGTTGCATTAGTAGATCTTTTTAAGGACTGTATCTTACCAGTCAAGTTTTATATTTGGCTCCAATAGCAAGCAACTTTTTTAGTTATAAAACACGAATTAGCAAATTGATGATTATAATTAACATTATGTAAATTCCCATTAGGATAATTATCCCTTCATTTAGTTATTGCATTTTCAAAGTGTCTATTGTGGGATCACACCAAAACCTAACTCTTTCCATTGTAATATGGTTTCCCAGTTTTAAAGTGGGAAAAAAAAATCTTTTTTAAAATACCAATTCTACCCTTTAAGAATGCTGAGTCATCTCACCAAACCTGCTGACAATGGCAGTGAAGTGTGGGCTATCACTGCGCAGCACAGTTGGGGATGCACAGCCTGGCTGAGGGCAGCTATGCATGTCACTGTGAGTTGGGAGTGTGTGCTGGTTGTAACAACAGTAGGAGCCTGAGCAGGTGTAGGGCAGTTATCCTAGTGTGGCAGCAACCAAGGAGAGGGCTCCAGAGGAAGCCTGCAACCCATGGGGAAAAGGACTCAGGTATCTGAAAAACAGACACAGAGGATCATGTAGAAGAAGCCTCTGTGGCAGGAACTGCCTGAAGGCAGAGGGTAACTCCAGTGTTTGGAGCCCAGGCACCTGTGGAGTTTGGGTGCTATGGCATTTGGGCAGCAGCTAGAGACCATTGTGGAGAGGGCTTGGAGCAGGAAAGGAAAAGCCAGCTGGCAGCACAGCAACTCGAGTGGTCATGGCTCTAGCCAGTGCAGCCCTGGTCAGGGCAGCTCCAGTGCCTGCAAAGCCGAGGGTGTCCTGCTATCTTGCGCTTTTGTGCCCCACGTTGGGTGCCAGGAGAAGGTTTAAACTAATTATTCTTTATCAATACAAAATAAGAAGTCAGGTATTGGGGTAAGGACCTGAATACTCCAAGAAGCCCCCAATGACCTCCTACCTCCAAAAACGGCTGAGATCCTCTATAGACCCCACCTATTACCTCCTCAGCTCTCCAAAATTCTATGGTTAATTCTGGTCAGCCATTGGCTAATTCTGCCCTCTAATTTTATTGTCAGAATGCAATCAAACTATTACACAACTCTCTCTTTCAAAAATAAAAAGCAAAATAAAATTATGCTATTTGCAGGAAAATGGATGAAACCAGAGATCATGTTAAGTGAACAAGCAGGACTCAGAAAGACAAATAGCACATTTTTGTCTTATAGATAATATGGATTTAAAAATGTTAAAGTATGTATATAATATGTGTGTGATATGAAAGCAGAAGGGGAACTATTTAGGAGAGGAGGGCAGTGAGACAATATGTACAATTAATGATGTGTATACATGAAAATGTCACACAAAGGAAATGCAGTACCTTGTATGCTAACTAAATATTGGGGTAATATTCTTCTTAGTCTTTTTTTAACACCTAATTTTTATTAGTTCTTTGTGAATTTTATACAGTGGATTTTGTTCTAGATCTTCTCTCCCACAGCTCCTCTGAGATCCAAACCTTTCTTGCTTACTCAACTTTGTCTTTTTTTTATCACCCATAAAATCCAGCATTTGCTGCCCAACGTTCTTGAATATGTGACCTCCCACTGGAGTATGGTCAGCCTACCACGGGCTACACTCTTAACCTGGAGAGAGGTGGGACTTTCTCTCTAGCTCTCCTCTCCATGTTTGGATTTGATCTGGCTTGAGCTTGCATAAGGTTTGTGCGTGATTTCATAACTACCATGTAGCTGCCCTAATGTGGCCTGTGGACACTTTTTCCTGTATTCGTTCTTCTCCTCTGGGAGTTAGAGGGAGAGAAGGAGGTCTGTGTGGCTTTCTACCTCTGGTTTTTCTCCTTCTCTTTTTGCTTATATCTTCCTTGCCTCAACTCCTTCAGATGTTGGGGTCACCAGAATGAGTCCCTCAATTGTTGGGCTTCTCTTTACTTTTACTAATTTTTTTTCAATTTGCTTACCAAAAGAACAGGTTTCCCTAAGTAAGGTCTGAGGCAATCTGGCCATTTCCACAGGAAGTGGCATACTGCTAAGAGCTAAGAACAAACCTCTTAATAACTAGCTATATATTGTTTGCCATGTTCTTAGTTTTTAGAGAAATACAAAGTTCCATGCAGATTTGAAACATGACATTTAGTTAAATTTATGTAAAGGCATAAACTTCTATATAACAGAAGGACAAAATACAAAAACTGTGATAGGTAAAAAAAGATATGAGGAAATGCAAGATAAAATATGACAGCATACTGCTTGCATCCCTACTTCTGGTAGTTATCCAAAATATTAAGTGTGTTCCTTATAATTACAACAAAAAATAAACATTAATTTCTAGAAGTAAATAGTAGCATACAACTCAGTGCTCACAGAAATTAGAAGATCATGTCAGGATCTAAAGTTTTTAATATTGAGTTAATCAGAATCTCAGTCAACTACAGCTGTTATAAAAAACTTATCACTGACCAGTTGCCTTAATCGACATACTTTCTTCTTAACAGTTATGGAAAGACAGGAGGTCTGAGATCAATATGCTGGTAATACTCTACTGAGGACTCATGTACTGACGGCACATGGTTTCTTTCCAGTGCAGTCTCACATAGCAGAGAGCACAGGGATGGTAATTAAACATTTATTTGCCTCTAGTGTCATTCATTGAAGCTTCAAGTTCATGACCTACTTATTACCTCTAAATCCCCACATCCTAGTGCCATCACTTGAGGACAGAGGATTTCAACTATGAATCTTGGGGTGACACTCCGGTATCACAGAGAATGTTTTTTTCCTTTTTATCCCTACTGGAAGGAGTTTCCCAATAATATATGTATCTGTTCAGAGTACAGAAATATTACTGTGTAGGTATGTACAGAGTCATGTTTTATACTCTTGGCCTTGAATTTTGAGAGATATATAAAAAATATTGCTATCCAGATACTATGGTATTTCTATACCAACTGGTCAGGGGGGGAAACCTGGTCATCAGCCTACTGCTAGAGCAGCAGGGTGTGTCTGGGAAGAGCTGAGGACAACTGACACTAAAAGTGTAAGTTCAGAGCTGAATAATGCACACATTACTTCGAAGTATTTAAGTTTCCTGTGTGCACATACAGATATGGCTGGTGAATGTGAAGACTACGAGCTAGAAGGTGGTGAAGACAGGACAAAGAAACATTCCTGTCAGTGTTTTCCTCCTCTGCCAAATTAAGAAAGGGTTGCTTCTCCACACTGAAACTTGAAGGTGATGGTTTTGAAATGTTCCTGTGAAAACTATCACCAGAGTATTACTGTAACCCCATGGCGTTTCTTAAAACCATGCTAGGAGTTTTATAAAGTTTATCTAAGTTATTATAAAAATAAGTATGACTGAGATGGTCTAGTCAAGCTATATAGGGTCAAAACAAATCCTAAAGACAATGTCGTAAAGGGCTGTGGTAGTTTGAATGTAATGGCCCCCATAAGCTCACAGGGAGTGGCATTATTAGTAGGTGTAACCTTGTGGAGGAAGTGTTTCATTCTTCTTCCAATCCTTAAAAGAGATACCATGACTACAGCAACTTTTATAAAGGAAAAATATTTAATTGGGGTGGCTTTAATTTTCATATTTAGTCCATTATCATCATGGTGAAACATGGTGGCGTGAAGACAGACATGGTGTTGTAGAATATTCTTTTTATAAACTGTGAAGATGTATCTTTGCTAAGGGGCCTTCTGATTGGTTTGATAAAAAGTTGAATGGCCAATAGCTGTGCAGGAAGTAGTTAGGCAGGACTTCTGGGCAGAGAGCGAGGAAGAGATGTGAGGGAACATAAGGGGAAACAGGAAGTACAACATGGAAGAGAGGTGAAAAGCCATGAGGTAAAACGTAGATTAATATAAGTGAACTAATTTAAGCTATAAGGGCTAGTGGGACAAGCCTAAGCTATAGGCAGAGGTTTCATGATAATAAGCCTCCGTGTCATTTTCTGTGAGCTGGTGGCCCAAAGAAAAATTCATCTACAGACATGGTGCTGGAGAAGGAGCTAAGAGTCCAACATCTTGACCCACAGGCAGCAGGAAGTGGCTCTAAGACACTGGGCATAGCTTGAACATACGAGACCTCAGAGTCTATCCCGACAGTGGCCTACATCCTTCCAACAAAGGAAATCTCCTCTTCATTCTCTGGTTTCTTGCATATTTGTTATAGTGACAGGAAGCTGGTAAAGAACCACAGACAGTGTAAGGGTCCAGGAAGACACTGGATCTTACTCAGAATTGAATTGGAACTTGATAACAGAGCACTGTGGAGTCATTATCACATCCATTTTAATCTATTAGAATCCCTGAACCAACAGTTCTTGATGTCACTCTTAAAAAGCACCACAAAGCAATCCTATCCTTTATTGATAGTCAAGGATTTGTATAATCTGTATGGTATTTGAACACCACATGTAGGGATACTTCATTTGTATTTTAATAAAGCTTGCCTGAAGTTCAGAGGGTAAAACAGCCACACTGGTCAGCCTTCGAGAGCAGGCAGTAGTGACACACACCTTTAATCCCTGTAGCCACACTAGTTTGCCATAGAAACCAGGCAGTGGTGGTGCACGCCTTTAATCCCAGCCCTAGAGAAGAATATAAAATGGGAGGAGACAGCTCTTAGTCAGTCTCGTTCTGAGGATTCCTGGAGACAGGATCACCATTTTGGACTGAGGTAGAGGTAAGAGTCAGTATCTGTCTGTTTTCTTTTTCCGACCTTTAGGTTGAATCCAGTATCTGCCTCTGGGTTTTTTATTAATCGTGCTACAATCACATATTATGACACAGTCCCACCAACTCAACTGACCTAAAAGCCTCCTCTGCGTCATCAAGTCACATATACCTGTTGCATCCTGTTTTCTCAGTGGGCCTCATCTGTCTGCTGTTGTGGACTGTCTACAGACAAAAGCCCTCTTTCTGCTTCTGAGTCCAACCCACATGAGTTTCTCTGTCAGACAGTTTCATTTGTCCAGCACCCTTTCTCTAATAAGCAGACATTCTGGGTAGCTATAGAGGCTGAGTATAACCAATAACTCTGAGATGAGAACGGGTTCTCGCTTACCTTCTTATAAGAACTCAAATGTCACATTCATCATAAGAACTCAAATGTCACATTCATCATTCTTGCAGGCAAATGATACCTAGATCAGACCCTTGTGATATTCCATTTCAAAATTTTATTTAAAACTTTTTGTCAGAGACCAGCTTTGACAAGTATACCACTTACCAGGGTAGGGGCATGGGAATTAGAAAAAGTGAGCGAGAATGAAAATGTAAGTAAAAATAATAAATCAGAAACACAGAATAGTGCCAGGAGGGGGTTCCAACAAATACTGAAATCTGCCTGCATTTAATTTTCTATACACTTTTATACCCCAATACAAAAAGGAGAAGACAAAAGACCGCTTTAGCACAATGCAAACGACAAATCTAACAGTTACTTGTTTCAATACTTTAGACATTGATTAATTCTTGAGAAAAGCATTCTGTTGTTTAGGCAGTGAACCCACCCAAGACCTAGTATCCTGAAGGTAGCCACTCCCTAGGTCAAACTTCTGAATTTAAAAGGAGCAGAAGTATGCTTGAATTTTCTGACCTTTGATCAGGGTGGTGCGGATCTATCTGTATGTGCCATCTTAATGTTCAAACACCAAATAACCACACCCCAGGTCAGGGTGCGTGTGCAGCCACACTTGTTAACAACGTGGAGCAAGCGGAAACTTCCTGACCTTCAGACAAGGTGGACATAGGCTCACATCTTATGTGTGAATGCTTTGTTTGTATGTGTAAGTGCATATTACACGCATGCTTGGTGCCCTAGATCAGACGAGGGCACTGGATACCCTGGAACTGAAGGTGTGGATGACTGTGAGCCTTTTATCCCTCTAGAGGTGCACAGGACCACCCGGATGGTGTCTGTGTGCTGCTCCCCGGGGCCCTAAATCTAAAGCTTATGTTCTTTGTATCTTCCCTGCTCTTTTTATTAAAATTGCTATTATCTGGATGTTAAATAGAATGGTTAACCCTTTCTCCCATTTTTCCTTTGTCTTTTTAACTCTACTTTCTTGTTGATTTACTGTTTCTTTGTTTAACTCTTTTGTCGATTGAAAACTATTTTAAAATTCATTTATTCATAACAGCTTAAAGTGGCGAGTACCTTACCTCACTTAAGGAATTGCTGGTTTTCTTTAGTATGACCCTCGTCTGGGCACAGTGGTACATCCCTGTGTAACTCACACTTGACAGGCAGAGGTAGGATAGCCATGAGTTCAGGGCTAACCTGAATTACACTGAGAGACGTCTCAAGAACAATGAATGTCTTAGTCCCTTGACCTGTAAGTGTCCACCCTCTTCGGGTTTCTTTTTGAGGTCTAGCCTGTCAATGCTGACTCCTCATTTTAAAGCAGGGCTACAAAGACCTCCCTCTTTTATCCTGGGATGTGGATGACTCTGACTCTGTCCTCAGACTGCACCGTTGTTCTGAAATCCCCTAGTAAGTCTTTTCTTTGGAGCTTGTAAAATTTACTAGAGAAGAACACTGCCATCCTCTTCTGGAAGCTGTGGTTCTTAATCATGCACAAACATCATAGTCACTCAGAGGGCTTGCTGAAAGAAATTGCTGAAAGAGTATACAGCTGAGTGCAAAACTGGAGATTTCGGCATCCAGAGAGTACACAGTCTGATGAGGAATCTTTGTCAGCCAATTATCTTTAAGGGGTTGGACTAAGTTAGGGCATGGCTTTCTGGTTACCTCGAGAAAAACGCCACAGGGCCCAGGTGCTCTCCTCTCTCTCTCTCTCTCTCCCTCTCTCTCTCTCTCTCTCTCTGGTTCCTGCTCTACACATCTGAGATTGGACTTCTCATTCCTGTTTTGTGAGTTTGTGCCTTATAATAAAAAACATAACAGATTTATCTTTTAACTAGCTTGTTTTTTTTTCTTGGCCTAAGATAAAGTTGGTGCCCAATGTGGGGCTCAAACCCATGACCCTGAGATTAAGAGTTTCATGCTCTACCAACTGAGTTAGCCAGATAATTTAGTGTGAACTTCTTCACACTAATAGTAACAGTGGGTAATAAAGTAAATATTTGTGAGCTATTTTATTTATGGACAATTTATATTCATATAGTTTTTGTATATTGATACAAGTTCAAATTATATTTGTAGTTTCTGTTTACAATATTTGTACACCTATGCAAAGTTATTTTGTCAAATTGTATACATGCATGTTTCTACCTCTGTTTAAGACATTTTCATATTGATACAATTTTTAGGATATATTTTCATATTGCATTATATATTATTCTTACCTGTGATCTAGAAACTTTTATTGTTTACATTTTAAGGTAATTGCCCTCATTTGTTATATATTTGTTTACAGATTATTTAATATTCTGACATGAAGTCTTAAGTCTTTAAGTTATATAGGTATTAAGAATTATAGGTTAAAGTCATCCATGTTTGTCATACTTATAGTTAGACTAATCAGTTTATTTAGATACATAGAGATTGTATTCTGTCTAGATAGATAATCTTCAACCACTTCAAGGATCTGTAGAACACAGCATTTAAATAACTTAGGGTCTGCTGACATGAGACATGATTGCTGCTGACGGCATCAATGAATTCCTGAGAAAATATTGAATACCAAAGACACTCCACTTGGAGTTTGTTTTTTTCTTGGCACAATTGGCCTTTGGGCATGGAACTGCTCATGCCTCAACCACTGACAAAGTATATGGTATCTGGAATGGATAAGCAGGACACACATACACACACACACGACTGCCAAAGCTTGCCAAGATAGGGTAAGGTGGTTTTAAAAAATTTCCTGTCTCTAAAAATGGTCTGTCAATTTTGCTAGGCCTTAGCCAAAGTTGGTTGCTTCAACATTGCAAGTAAGACTTTGGGTGAGTACTCAGGTAGCCAATTGTTTCTGTCACATACTGCTTGTTTTGGAAGCTGCTTGATTGCACTTCCTGTCTACTCAAGTCATATTATCTCCCTTCTCAGGCCTTTGATGGGGTTGAAGATTAGATAGTAATTTTATACTTGATATCTGTTCCTATTGCATGTAGTCTTGTATTGGGTTTGGATCACTCTTATTTAGACAAAAGGGGGAGTTGATGGGGAATCTTCATCAGCCAATTATCTTTAAGAGGTGAGACCAACTTAGGACATGGTTTTCTGGGTATCCATGTGGCACAGGTGCTCACTCTCTGGTTCCTGCTCTACACAGCTGAACTTAGACTTCTCATTCCTTTTTTGTGAGTTTGCCCCTGATAATTAAAAAAAAACCATATATGACTGATCTATCTTTTAGCTAGCCTGTTTTTTTTCTTGACCCAAGATATTTCAACCACAGTGCTTAACTTCTATCTTCCACACATCACTTCATCCACAGCACTGCCCTCTCCTCTTCATTTCCTGAGAAATAAAGTAAAAGTCAGTGGGACAGCTATTGGGGAAAGGTGCTTGCCTGACAGTTGGATGACCTGAGTTCAATTGCAAAAACAATCCTGAAAGGTATCCTCTGACCTCTGAGTGCATACTGTGGAATGCATACACACATGATAAACACAAATAAACAAAATCAAAATGTTTCCCACGGTTGCAAGAAACTATTTCCAACTAAGCTGGAGGATGGGATCTCAGGACTTGTGCATGGAGGTAGGAGAAGGGTTCAAGTGAACACACTCATGCTGTGTGGAGGCCAGAGGAGGATGTCAGGTACACTTCCCTATAGTTCTCTGCCTTGTGTCCTTGAGACACGGTCTCTCATTGGGCCTAGGACTTGATATTTTTCAGCAAGGCTGGTTGGCAAGTAAGCCCCAGCTATCTTCCTGTCTGTCTGTAGCCTGCATTAGCACTGGGGATGCAGTGCAAGTCCATGCCATGCCTGGCTGTTATGTAAGCACTACTGGTCCAATCTAAGGTTCTCATGTGCACCGGGCATTTGGATTTCAGCATTTCCTAAGTGTGTACTCAGTCTGCCCCTCTGCTGGTGAGGGGCCCTTTTACAGTTTGCTAAATTAACTACTCCTCGGTCATCTATTCACCAGCTGTCAACTACAAAACATCATCTTCTCTTCTTCAGATATTTTAAAAAATTATCTATAGTCAGGATCTCACTACATACAGGATGACCTCAGATACTATTTTTTGTCTTACTCTGTAGGTCTTTAAAATACTTTTCTCTCAGTCGAGTGGACACTGAGGGAAGGAGTAGTTTGATGTACTCACCTGCAATTGACATTAGAGTAGTAATTAGTGTTCAAAACCCACGTCCTCGGATTCTACATCTCAGAGTATAAAATGACTAGGATCCTCTAGAAAGAAAATTAAGTCATTACTCAGGTGCCTGTGTTGGTCGGTTCTCTTGTTTCAAACTTGGGGAAAGACACTAATTACATCTGCCCAGGGAATTCTCTTCAGAGCTTTAATTTAACTCAGCCATGTAAGTCATTGGTCTGCAATACAAGCCACACACCTAAAATTCTAGTGACTCAAAGCAAGAGTCAGCAGTCAATGAGCTTGCTTCATGTGTAAAGACTGTCACTACCAGCCGGGCGGTGGTGGCACACGCCTTTAATCCCAGCACTCGGGAGGCAGAGGCAGGCAGATCTCTGTGAGTTCAAGACCAGCCTGGTCTACAAGAACTAGTTCCAGACAGGCCCCAATGCTACACAGAAAGCCTGTCTTAAAAAAAAAAAAACCCGAAACCAAAATGAATGTCATTACCAGGCACAGCTTAGATCTCAGCACTCAAGATGCAGAGGCAGGCAGATCTTTGTGAGTTTGAGTCAGCCTGGGCTACATAATGAGATCTGTCTTTAAAAAGAAAAAAACAAGAGTTCCACTAGCTTATTGTCCTACCCCAGCATTCCATGCTGTTTTCTAACAAACAATAACAAGAACAGGCTGATTAAATAACTAAGCATACACTATCAGGATTATGAGCCAGGTTTTATGTATACTGTCTCTAGAGTTGATATAATCTAAGAAAATGGATATTGTATTGTTGGTTCGTTATCATTAGAAGATGAACTCAGGAGTTATAGGCCAAGGCCGGAAGGAAAGGTAGAGGAAGAAGAGGACTCAGGGTTGTCTCGTTGGACTGTGACCACAAAATCAATGTGAATAAGATAGAGTGAATGCAAATGTATATATTGACGATGAGCTCAAAGTCCAAGTTGACTTTGTAATGTAATATATCTTATTTGATTTTAACTTTCTTAGGGATTGTACAACTTAGTAATTCATATAGCATCTATCAGAAAAACTTCAACAAGTACTTATTAATGAATATCACAATATATTTAAAGGTTTAATGAATCTGTTTAAGAAAAAGTTCATCAAGATCATTATAGATACAAATAGTTAGTCATCAGATGGATTTCTGGTCAAGGGCAATTACAGAAAATCTTTTGGAGGCATAGAAACCTTACGTAACCTTGCCTGTATCTTCTAAAATAAAGCAATCAACAGGTTGGCTTCCCAAAGATTCCTGGATCTGGGTTCTTGCCTTATGTTCTTGGCTTGGCATTCTTCTCTAATTGGACATAAACCTAATGAATGTTACCCTAAATGGCAATATCTGATAAATCAACAATTCATGAATAAATCCTTGAGAACCAATAACAAACACTGAATAAAAGGATGTTGGCTGAAAGTTTGGAAAAATTATTAATTAAGCTCTTTTAAGGTTAGTAAAACTAGAAATAAAATGAAGTAATAAATAAAAATAGAGTCAGCCATATTAAAATTATGTAATCTTGAGAAAGTATAAGTTACAAAGAGGTATTTATTTGGGAAAAATCGTAGAGAGAAGTAAAGAAGAAAAAAAAGAAAGTTTTTTATTTCTTGAGACAGGGTTTTTGACTATGTAGCCCTGGCTAACCCTGCACTCCCACTCCTCCTGCCACAACCTCCAGAAAGACAGGATCACAGGCACAAGCCATCATGTCCTCCTGGGCCAGTCTTTTACAAAGGTTTGTCTTGCCAGAAGTTGAGCATCAAAACCAATTAAATAGATTTTTTTGCTAAGTGTGATACTAGATAGGTTTTGTTGACTCATCTTTATTCCATGTGGTACTAGAGAAATCCAGCAGATGGCGCTCACATATCTGTCTAAATATGGAGCTGACTTAAAAACAGAATTGCTTAAACTGTATTTCAGATCACAAAGACTGAACCAAGCCACAGAAGCAAATGCATTTTTGAAAGATCCTATTCACAGAGAAACAATACTCTAATGCACATTTCTAGCTTGCGACCAGCTTACAATGTTCACTTTCCACTCCAGCAGCTGGTAGAAAGAGGCTTTCATCACCATTATCCGTCAATCAACAGCTTGATAATGGAAAGCTGTAAGTGACCACTGAGAGACTTACAAACTTTTTCTATGATGGGATGAGGGATCATTAATTTCTTCTAGTTCATTTTATAGGCTATTCTACACAGATAGGTTCCAGAATTAACAACTATGCCAATTTCAGGGAAGTAAATAGATCCAGAAATAGTGAGAAATAAAAAGATTGAGCAACTCAACCAAGAAAACCAACAACGAATGAATTCAGTGTAATTAAAGAATCTATTTATATTTGACTCATTAATATACATGGTTGAAACAATAAAACTAATTCAAATCACATTTTAACACACATCACATTTTGAATGTGCGTTAAACTGAATACTCCCTACATGCCAGATGGACACTGCTCTGTGTCCTGAGGGAAAAACTGGTGTGCAAGACAATGGCCCTCATAAAACTCAGGGTTTAGATAATTACAGAAAAGAAAAATGAGAAAGACATTAAGACTGGACACAAAGTATAAAAGTTAAATGAGCGTACTGTGTTAAAACTTCTGAGAGACTACTAAAGGGGCCCTTTATTCTTGAACATGGTGTCTGGAGTTATAAAGTAACAGCTCCATTACTTTAGTCAAATCTGAGGAAAGGCTGGACATCAGGGCAGAAGCAGTGAGAAGAGAGACAGCAACAACATTTGAACTTCAGAATCAGTTCCCAGGAGGGCCTCACACCCTATAGCCCACCATCTTCTAAGCACTGAGCACAGAGCCTGTAGGCGGCATTTCATGATTTACCAGAGCAAACAGATCACAATCTGAGACTGTCTAAATGAAGGTGTCTCTGAGGAGTAATAGTTTTCTGACATTGACTGACAGAAGCAGGAATGAGGTGGGAGAAGCACTCGATTCACAGAACAGCTCTTAAGGGGCACAAAAGGTTCATCGGAGGGGCCGCTTGTTGGCTCCCAACTGCTTAGCCCCAAAACAACCACACAGAAACTGTATTCATGAAACCACTGCTTGGTCCATTAGCTCTAGCTTCTTATTGGCTAACTCCTACATATTAATTTAACCCATTTCTATTAATCTATATATCACCACAAGGCTGTGGTTTACCGGGTAAAATTCCAAGCATCTGTCTCTGGTGGCTCCATGGCTTCTCTCTGACTCTGCCCTTCTTTTCCCCAGCACACAGCCTAGTTTTCTCCGCCTAGTTCTGTTCTTCCCTGCCATAGGCTCAAAGCAGTTCTTTATCCATTAACTAAGCAACACATGGACAGAAGGATCTCCCACACCATTTACCTTTTTCTGTTTAAAGAAAAAGGAAGGCTTTAACTTTAACATAGTAAAATTACATATAACAAAATAATTATCAAGCAAAAATTACAGTTACCATATTTATATCTATATTCTATCTATTCTTCAACTCCATCAAAACACTCCAGAAGGATATAAGATTACCTAAGTTAACAAGAAGTGCATTGAAAGCAATTTCCAAGTATCTAGAAATGACAGAAACATCTTGCTACCTGGACAGTCACCGAAGTTCTTCTGTAACACTGGGGCACCCATCTTCAGACCACAGGCCCATACTATCCCGCAGAATTGTCCACGAAGCAGGAACTTTCAAAGACAGTTCCACCTACACTGGCAGTTTGTCAGTCACTCTCTTCTGAGTCCTGCAGAATGTCTGGCAGACTCTTTCATGAATCAGGAACCCCAAATTATGGTCTCACTTTAGGCAAGCTCAACAGTCATTTCAATGCAAATCCTGCATGTCCAAGTCATCAAGCAGTCCAGACAAGAGCAGTTCCTTGCCCAAATGGCTAACAAACTCCATCAAAAGCCTATTCGATGCCCATCGTCCTCTTGAAGTAATTGGTTCTGTCCTGACGGTCATGAAAAGTCCTAAGTTGTTAAACCATTTTACATGCCATATTCTGAAGGTCTCTGAAAGATCTGAAGAATGCCTATCCATCTGAAATACATCTCTGTACAGCTCGAAAATCTAACTAACATAACTACAAGCTTGGCTATCATAGATGATTAGCTATTAACCTATATTTCTTAATTATACAGTACATTTTTAATGAGCTATACAAACACAATACCTTAACAACAGCAGAAATATACATGCAACAAAATTTATCTTAAATTTGCATCAATAAAGCAAAATCCATACCAATGCAAATCTCTATAGTATATTCCCCCTTTACATGTAAAGAAACATTTATAAACAATACTTGGGAATATTGGCATAGTTGTCTCCATACTGCTTCCTGTTGTTTATTTGGCAAAGTATTTTCTTTTTGGAGGTGTTCACAGCAACCTTTCTAGGGGACTTGGTGCATCAACCCATATTAGTCTGGAAGGAATCCACAGGTTCTCATCCTCTATGGAAACAAAAGAAGAAATTCTTTTCCAAAGCAACATATCCTTAGATCCATATTTTTAAATCAAAATACCTTTAAGATATATATGTGGGTTTAGCTTAGCATCCCATACAATGAAATGTCTCTCTGTACTTAGCTCCTTCAAAATCAAAAATTCTAAGAAAACAATAATATAATAATAATCCAAACTTTCTGTGAATTTTGAATCTTTATGTGGATTATTTTTCTTTACTCCTTGAATCTATGGCTGTCTGTACTCTGTCTCTTTAAAGACTTTGCTTTATTTTTTATAAACCATTTACTTCCTTTTATAACTGTCTATATTCTTTTTCTTCTCTCTCCCAAGCCTACATACATTTATCCAACACTGTCACCTATTTAGAGGTCTTTTATGTCTGAATCGGTCTGATTGTGAATCTGTAATTCTTTACTATCCAGGAGCACTTCTTAAAAAGTTAAGATGCGGCATTACTATGGTATATATGGTACTTTCTGCTTGCCCCGCCCAGTCAATCATGGTGAAGCCGCTCCTGCCTCTGACAGCCATGCCCACAGCCCCATTCTCTGGCACACAGCCAGTCCATGCTGCCATTAAGCAAGCTGCAGCAGTCTGCTCACAAACCCCACAGAAATGTTCTGTAGCCAGACCTCCTGCCTGAAGGAGTCAGAGTTTGCACTGGCAGCATGGCCCAGAAAGCCGGCATTTCAAAATGGCGTGGCTGTTTTCCTGCTACCACTGAATCAGGAAAACTTTTCTTAAAGGAGCTGCAGCAATCAGCCAGCTGAAAAAAAAATGCGGCTAACCTTTGTTTTTGTGTGTCTAGAGTTTCTTTCCAAGCCCTCTCATGTTTTACATGGATTTAGTCCACTACATCGGGCACTAATTTGTTGGAAAAGAGGCCTCTTGTTGGTTCCTGGCCACTTAATCACACAGAAACTGTGTTCATTAAATCACTGCTTGGCCCATTAGCTGTAGCTTCTTACTGGGTAACTCCTACATATTAATTTAACACATTTCTATTAATCTTTGTATCAGCATGAGGCTGGGGCTTACTGGGTAAAATTCCCAGAGTCTGTCTCTGGCTGAGGCTCCATAGCTTCTCTCTGACTCTGCCCTTCTTTCTCCTAGCATATAATCTAGCTTTCCCCACCTAGTTCTGTTCTTCCCTTCCACAGGCCCAAAGCAGTTCTTCATCCATTAACCAGTAAAAGATACACATAGACAGAAGGACCTCCCACACCACAGGCTGGGCCAATTTGGAGAACACAGAGCAAGCCCATATAGGTGAAAAGGAACATGCAAGCGGGGAGGGACAGGAGCAGAACCGGGAAAGGCAACAGAAGCAAGAACAGAGAGAAGAGCAGAATGGGGAGATTGGAAAAGAGAAAGAGTGCCGGAGTACTCAGGTGATTCCAGTTATTACCTTACATCTCATCACCACTGGGCAGGACTAACTCACATGGCCACAAAAAGTCTAGCAAAGAAATATGGACAGGTATTGTTTTCCAGAGATTCCTAGAGGGTGAGTTTCCAGGAAGGATTCAAGCCTGCTGTATATGGAGGGACTTTTCTCATCAAGGACTGTAAGAAGACATTCTCAATTAACTGTAGCTCCCATTTACTGATTTCGGTTAATCAGAGTTTGATTTAAATAATTTTCAAATTTCTCTGATAATAGCTGTTGGGTAGATTTTTAATTCCAAGCAAATTTTCAAAAGCAATGTTCTCTAAGGTATATTATCACGGACTGGAGTCTGAACAATAAAAGTGTAGATAAAAAGCCAAACACAGCTTTTTGTGACCTCACACAAATCAGGTAACCAATCAAAACCCCAGTTCTGTCTGCAAGCCTGCCATACATGTTTGTATCCATATGGCTCCCAACAGTGAGCTTTGACTCCACAGGGTAAAGATGTTCTTGTGAATACTACCTCCGTGTTCTACAAGTTCTGGTTGGCACTGGATTTAGAACTTCTGTGACACTAACTCTATGTGAACCCCCCACCCCATGTCATTCACACTCTAGGGGTTTCTTATCCCACAAAAACTGTTTCAACAATGACAATGTAATGATGACTTTAGCCATCACAGAGCTGGACCCAGAAATAGTCATATTTCTACACACTAGATGGAGAGTAAGAAAGTTTTATTTTAACAAGGTTTTATTTACGAGCTAATTAGAATACCAATTTATTACAAGTATCAAAATAATGAACTAAGGATTATTAGAGGCGTGGAGCTCTTCTGGCTACAAAGAGAAAACAAAAGCATTTCTTCTTGCTCCACGGGCCTCAAAACAGCTCCCCGTGTCAGGCATTGCTATTAATTTCACATTCCACTTGCTCTCTGCTTTCCTGGACTATAAACTCTAGTGCTGCTGATTTTATAAAGGCTTTTGAAAGATAAATCTGCTGTGTATCAGAAGCAGTTGTTTAAACGAGCGTTCGATTCCGACAGCTTTGCTCTTGGTACTTTCTGTCGCAGCAGCCGGAGAGCCCTCTACTATCAAGCAGTCTTTCTGTGCTGTGCTTCCTTCTTCCTCCTTTCAAAGCAAGAGTGCTCTTGTAACACATGCTGCCTGCACAGTTCTTCCTTATGTTTAATAAATGTGAGCCAAGGAACAATAACAAAATCTTGCTTCTCTTTTATTGGGGAAGAGAAGTACTTAATACAATTTCTGTCATCAATTATTAGTCAGTTTTGTGTCAGCACTATTTATTTCAAACCTTAGTGAATTAAATAAGAAAATAAAGCTTAATTCCTAATATTAGATGAAGAAAAAGCAGAACAAAACAAAGCCATTTAACATTAAAATACAATGTTCAGAAAGAACAGTTACCTAACTATGCATTGCTACCTCAAGTATTTTCAAAGAGATCTCTGCTATATTTTTGCATTAAAAAATAAAAAGTAAAATAAAATCTTCTGTCTGGAGATAAGAGGGCCACAAACCTCCAAAACTTAATCCTTGCTTCAGGCCAATGACATAAAAATATTTTTCATTTTCAGTTTGCATCCTGAAAAACAATTCTCTTGACAGAAAATGTTCTGAACTAGATTTTGAGAGGCAAATTTAAGTTTTCTCAAAAGACAAGGAGTGAAGAGAAGTAAAGAAGACAGAGGAGTAAAGAGATGTAAACAAAACAAACAAAAACATCAAAGTCCACCTAAAATAGATCAACTCCAAATGCTGAAAGCCTTTCTAGTGAGTGCAGCAACTTCAAACTCCAAACTGATCCTACAGCAGTTGAATAAAGAACACCTTATCCTGGTGACTCGTGACTAAAACCGTCTTCTTCATCTCTCGTCATGTCCCTTAACTGCTACTGGCTTCTGGACTGCACATAAACGATTTATTCATCACAGCGTGGCAGAGTTATTTATGATTGATTGGTGCAAAATAGAAAGAGACATTGTCCTCAGCCAAAGCTGACAACAGGGCTGGTCCAGTGTGTGCTGTCCGTCCATCTGCGGCCATCCAGGATGCCCCTATGCTAAGAGACTCAATAGACTGCTCACAGCAGAGCTCCACTGCACAGGGAGGAAACAGCGCCAGCTTGCTGTGTTTCCTGTGTTCTAATTCATTAGACTACAATGACCTCAACCTTCTTCTATGCTTTTAAAATCTCATCATGGTTTTACAAGTTCAAGAAAAGACAGGCAGGCAGGCAAATGCTCTTTAATCCTTGTTTCTTTTACAGAAGAAAAGATGCTGTGGACAAAACAATGTGCAGGCAGCCATGTCTGGCTGTACAACTCTCAAAGCTTCCCTTTCTCTGAACCTCCCTCCCTGTCGACAGTAAGGTCAGAGAAGAGAGAAAGGAATGTCCACTAGGACCATGCCCACAGCCTATGATTTTATTGGTATTTTACCGCTAGCCAAATGGCCCCATCCATCAACAGGAGAATATGAAGCAACTGATACATTCTATCACAGTCCCCGTGGAGAGGCCAGACTTAGAAACCGTGTTCTGAACTATACATTCTAACACAGCCCCAGCGGAGAGGTGAGATTTAAGAATTGCTTCTTTAAAAATGTAGGGTAGCATTAAAGAGGCTACTGGGCCAGGCCGCGGGTGCAGTGTGTGGACTGTTTGGGTTAGTGGTACTTTGCTCATAACTAAATGCACAGCCAAGCTAGTGAACACACACTCATGTACAAACTACCTTTCTCTGCAGCCACTGTCTTACTCCAGAGTAATCAAATTCAGTCCGAGACATATTTCCACCCTGACAATTTCAGCTGATTTTGCTTCCGAGAGTGATATGACTACAAATATGCAAAAGGAGAAGAGATCCGCAGCTGGAGAGCTGGGTTCAGCTTAGACAGAGCAGCTGCCGGCTGTCGCTTCCTTTGCTCCTCACACCCAATCCCAAGCGCTCAGAGGCCAGGGCCACAGTGCTCTCCACCATCCCTTTGATGACACCAACAGTGACTTCAACCTTGAGTTACGTACCTCATTTCATTTTGAATGATGGAAACACCAAACCCTCAGTCCTCCTAGGTTCAGCTCACATCATTCTTGATTCTATCACCGAATAGTCACCTACACATTCCACACGACAGAAGGACAATCGTATCGGTGCAGTGGATTCTGTGCAGGTACCATGGTGTGGAAAGGGGACAAGAGGGCACTCCCTAGGCCGTTAGTGTCACAGTCTAAGGCCAGTCATGAGCAAGAGTGACTGAGAGTGGAAAGCCGTGTCTGCATGAATTTACGCAGCACGTGAATGTTCTATAAGAGCTATGAGACCTAAGATCTGGGCACATAAACAGACCAGAATAAGACAGAATCAAGCCAGAACTGATTCCAATCACCAGTCCTACGCTCTATTTGTACTGTACAGAAAATAAACTGCAATTCCCTGGCAGAAGTGACGTCATCTGAGCACAGGAGTCAGCTCTCTCCTTCCACCACGTAGGTCTCAGGGATTGATCTCAGGTCACCTGGCTTGACGGGAAACAGGTTTATGTGCTGCACCATCACACTGGCCCCAAAGGCAAGTGTTTGAAATTTGCTGCTTTTTCAAAACCAAGAGTGTACAACACACACACACACACACAAAAAAAAAACCCAGCTGTGACAAGGTATGACTTGCTTTGAAACTAAGACGCCAGCACTCTTACTTCTCTGAGCGTGCGGCACTAAACAAATCCAGCAGCAGCTGTAAAGCATGGGCTCCAACAGTAACAGAACCACTCTCAGACACATCCCGCTCCTGCCTAGCCCAGCCCAGGCTCTGACTGCACAGCACTGACAGACTTTCTGACACAACTGAAAATATCCTCTCTAGGAGTCAAGGGAGAGTACATGATGCTGCCCCTCCCGTCCTCCCAACCAACACTGTCATCAGGAGGAGACGTGGCAGGCAGGAGTCACCGCCATAGTCTGCAGGTGGCCTGGCTTTAAAGCTCTGGAGACACACGGAGGAATGGAAAGCCCCAGATGATCACTGTCGACAGACACTTTATAATTGGAAAAGAATGGAAAAAAAGATTAAAATCAAAGTAAGCACTTTCGCCTGGCAGAAATGACATGGACAAAACTGCGTCAATAACCTTAACACTTGTGTCCCCGTGTGTTCCCAGGACCTGGGGTAAGCTACAATAAAGAAGGACACATACTGGTCAGAAAACACAGACTGGCATCAAGAACCCTGGAGTATGGTATCTTCTCCTTTAGAAAGCACACAAGGGCCTCTTAAGTAGCAGATATACATAAACCATCTCTTGACGTCAGCACTTGGACTATCCTGAATCTTTTGTTCACATGGGGATCTGCCACGCAGGTGCCACTCGGAGTTGACTCTAAGATGCCATGGTCAAGTGTAGGGTGGGTCATCAACTCCAGGAAGTCACTTGTCCTGAAGACAATTCTGTGCCAGTGTCTGGAAGACAAGCATGCAGCGCATAGTCTAAGGGAAAGTGAATTCTTATGTGCAATGATCAAGCCCAGCGCCTTGCACATGCTAGGTGAGGGTGCAACAATCCAGCTACACATCCAGTCCAAACTCATTTCTTAAAGGGAACTCATGAAATTGACTTGTTTTTAACACAGCAATAATCCTCAGGATTTCTGACTCAGGTTTCCCAAAGTTCTTACTGAACCAAATATAATTGTAACAGTTTGCAAAAAATAAGCATGCTGCAAAGGGTAGTGCATCAAATTAAAATTGTATTTAGCATTCCCTACACGTCTGTATTTAGATACATTATACAAACACTGTGCTCATTTGTAAGTTAGTTAGACAGTGCTTGCACACAACCTGAAAACGTCTAAAAGGCCTACGATCACGGGGTCTGGCAGGAAGGGCAGGGTTAGATCAGGGTTAGATGTCGTAAGGGCTTAGCAGATTCCTCTAGCGGGACTGTCTCTGTCAAATGTGTTAGCACTCAGGGAGACGTTGTCCTGCTCTCTGGTGACAAGCTCAGGGAGCTCAGAACACATCATGGTTTATACCCCAGCTTGACTTTCACTTGCTTGCTCTGGGGTCTGTGGAGGTCCAACCCTAGTTCCAGGGTGTGCATGCCAGCAAATCCTGCTACAGCAGGTAAGACAAGGCTGCGGGGAAGGAGAACGAGCAGTGTGGGCTTACCGACTCCAGAGACTCTATCTCTGTCTGGAGCGCTTTGCACATGCTCTCCATTTCATCTTCGTCATAGAGTTCCAGCTCCTGTTTCAGTCTGATTGAAAGGAGAATCGCTCATTAGTTTGATACTACCCTTTTACAATACCTTATTACATACAGAGTGGCAGGTTTGTAGCCTCAGAAATATGAGTATCAGAGTCAGGTTAAAAACAGGAATATTTAGGAAATTTAACCCTCTTGGATTCTATAGGAACTATATAAAAATTGTAGAGGAAACCTCTCGTGAGGAAAGGTAGACAATAAAGCAGAGATAAACCTCAGTAATGCAGAAAGTCAGTATGGGCCAATGACAAGTGCAGAACCAGCTCTCTACCGAGACGCTGAATGCACAGCGACTCACTTGACTTCTCTGATCCTGACTCAAAACTTAAGTTAAAATATTACTTGTGACAGCTGCTTTTACTGTAAAATTAAAGATAACATACAATAATTATATAATTAAATTTATCAGACTGAGAATTAAATATCAGTGTTTATTTTACCAACCGTGTATTTAAATCTTGGAATAATTTATTGAATAAGAAGGTTACGTTTTGTCTGAATTCATTGTGGAATGTAGGGAAGAAATTCTCTTTCATCTCAGGTATAATGGTGAATATTTTTATCCCCCCCCCCACAAAGAAAAGCATCACCAAATCCCTGAGCTGTGGGAGGTAAGACTCCAGAGCCTGATGTGGCTGGCTCCTGTGCAGCAGCCCTGAGGGCAGACACTACAAGGATGTTGTCATGAAGCTAAGCACTCAGCACCAAGAGGACCCGCAAAGAGAAGGACTTAGATTAGAGCCACAGACACTCTCTTTGAGGGGAGCCTTAACACATTTAGAATCATTGACCTTCACCAGATGGAGAAGACATAACAAGCTTACAGTAAAAATAAAATCACCAAGCACACTAGTAAGACAATCCAGTACAAGTCACCAGAGACAATAAGCTGACTACACCCACAGCCTTGAAAGAACTACACATGGACAAGGAAAACACACACAAAATGGGCACAAAAACCCCTCTGACTCTTAACAGGCTCTTTATAAAAGCTTTCCAGTGTCAACTGTGTCAACGAGTAGGGACACACCAAGGGAACACGGGGACAGCCAGGAAAGAAGGTTCTAGGCCAGGGCACACAGGCGGCAGAGGCAGGCAGAGCTCTGTGTGCCAGGACGCCAGAGCTACGCAGTAAGGAAGATCAACAAGGAGAGGAGAGGGGGGGAAAGAAACTGGGGCTTTAGTGCCCTAGTAGAGAACAGTTCATTCGTGTGTGTGTGTGTGTGTGTGTGTGTGTGTGTGTGTGTGTGTGCGCGCGCGCGCGCTTCTAACCCATATCTTTTTAGGTTTGGGGTAGAAAACATATATACCCAATTTATTCTTTAATATGAAAATCTCTTATTTTTTAGCTCACATGTTATAGCTATTTACATTTAGTGTAGTTGCTTATATGGTGGGATTCAAAATGCAGATTTTTCTCTTTGTTTTTGTTTATGCTGTAGGTTCCTCATTCCTTCCCTTTCCTTTCACTCTATAACAGAGTTGCTTATTATCTCCTATATAGACATTTTCTTATTAGACTTACTTTAAAAAAATTTATACAGCTTACACGTTTTATAACATATATTCAATGCTGTCTTATCAAATAATACAATACAACTGTACTTAAAGGGAAGAATGTTACAGAAATATATTTTCAATTTCCCCTCAATTTTTTTATTCTATTATCATCACAATTTCCGATTTATTATAAATCTAAAATGTAGTGCTAATATTTTTCTTTGCTATTTATCTTGTAAAGTGAGTTACAATCACAGGGACCTTTGCCCTACTGTTTCTGGAGTAAGTCCTTCCCATCTGGAGTCACACCCTTCCTCCTGAGATGTGCGCAATCATCTTCGTTTTCAGTGTGGGGTGTAAGAGCAAGGATCCAATCAGCTCATATTTACCTAAAACTACACTTGTACTTTAAGTGTGAGATGTCGTTACTGTCTTCTGGTTACATCATTTCAGGTAAGAGGCCTCACTCCTTTCTTCTCTCCTTTTAGCTAATGTGTCTTTTGTCCTTCCTGCATGTTTCCTCTTTATGTCTGTGTCTCAGAGGTTTAAGTGTCATTGTGAATAGAAGTTGGATTTCTCGGTGTTGTCTGAGCTTTTTGTAGCATGTTTTAGAGTATTTTTGTAAAATGTTCTGCTATGACTCTCACATATGCAACACTATGGGTGGATCTCAAGTGTACCAGGTTTAATTGTTCAGATGGACTCCAGAGGCTGTGTGGCGTATCATCCTGTTCACACAATGTGTGGGAAACAATAACTGGGGTCGTCAGTTTGACCGGAGAAATCTTCTTAAAGAACAGGAGCCCCTCCCACCTTTTCTTTCCTCAGAGCACAGCCCAGATCCAGGAACCACCAGAGTCCAGGCCCTTCCAAGAACTCCTTCCGAGTTTCTTAGCAAATGACTGATATCTCGCTCTGGGACTCTCCAAACCCTCCACTTCACAATCCAAGTCGTGAAAGTCCTTATGACTTCTCAGTTCTGTTAAGCACACTGAGCGTTGAAACCCTGTTGATAGGCATCAGCTGCTAGGCCTTTCTGAGCTCTCTGGATCACAGTTTCCACCAGGATGTCCTCAGGATTTCAAGGCAGATCAGAATTCCCCAGTGGCTGTCTGAATTCCCAATTAACCAGAGGGCTATACAATGTCTCGTTTTGCCCTGAACGGGGGTGCTTAGATTTTGTCAAATTCTCCACATTCCCAGATTGGGATCCCAAATAAATAGACTTTATTATCATCAGTAATGATGAAGATGACTTTTTTTCAAATAGAAAGCCATAAAAATGTTAATAATTCTCAGTTAAATCCACTAAATGTGATCACAATGAAAACAAACATGTTTTATCCCTCGTGGTATGAGGCAGATTGATCTTTAGGTTCATTTTAAAAAAAAACATACAAAAAAATTCAAAAAACCTCTTAAATTTAGAAAAACAAATGCCAACTAATAAATCCTACTGTTAACCTTTGATAACTCAACAGTGCAGCATTGCACACAAATGGAGCAGGGGTACAGGAGACTGACAGGGACTAAAGCAAATGGACAGCTGGTGTGTGATGAAGGCAGCACCTCAGCTCCCTGGGGTAAGAAGATGGCTTTTCGATAAATCATGCTGGTACAACGGGGCAACAACCTGCAAATGGATGCAAAACTAAATGGATCTCAAAGGCAAAACTGGATCTATACTTTACAGCACAGCCACTCTAGATGGATGAAATATTTATATGTTAAAAGGCATACAAGACAAGGTAAACTGCTGCATCTGATAGGTGTGGGCAGGGCTTTAACTACAGTTCAAATACAAATGTGATTTAATTTAAAAGAAAAAATTACACTGTGTTAAAATTTTTCTGTAGACCACATGTATAAAAACTAACTGGAAATATAGTCTAGACGAAGTCTGTACTATAGACATCACAAATAAAGGCCAAATCTCTCTACAGAAAAAGACGTTTTCCAAAGAAGGTAAGATCAGCACTCAACAGACAGTGGGTGGCGCTAAAGAGGCAGCTCACAGAATGACAGGCGGATGGTTCTCAGAGCTACTTCACAGTGACAGAACTTGCCAAGGTTCGACCCGAGGACCCTGGCTCTCTCCTGACGGGTGGAGCTTCACTACTTGACTGCAAATACTTTTCACGAGGCAACGAAGAAATAAATGTGCTCAACTGTTAGCTAAGATAGATTCGGAACACTGCAACCTCGACTGGGGAGAATGAAACACAACTAATTTGTCCATGTCCTTGAGCCCTGCCTTTTTACATCTAGTAATATAAAGTTCAAGACAACATAAACACAAACATGATATGTAAATCAAAGTACTAAAACACAATCTTCCTGTCCATTCACATGGAATTGGTTAAAGAGACCGTAACATATTCGTTACAATCGTTATCCAACCACAGGAATGAAGATAATCTCTTTCAACAAATGAGTTGATCCTAGCATGCACTATAAATGATACGCAGTACAATGCAAAAGATTACATAAACTGTGCTGTGTTTGTTTATCTATTTAATTCTGCAAAAAAAAACACAGAAGGATAAGCCAGAAGCTAATGGAAATGGTTAAGTGCTTCAGTGAAGTGGATGGAAAGATGGGAATGAAGGAGAGAGACCCCTCTATCTGTCTCTCTTCACATTAACTTTCCAATCATCCTGATGCTTTCAATCCATCCGGTAAAGTTCAACCAACACAGCCAAGGGGAAGAGCCACTAGCGCCTGACATAAAACAACACTTGAGTTAGAGGCTGGGACGTGATTTGGTAGTAGAGCACTTGCTTGGTGCAAGCAGGACCCTGGTTTCTATCCTAAGCAATCCTGGGAGCATATACAAGACCTAAAACAGATTAATAAAGCAAAGACACTAATTCAAGACATGACTAGAAATTCAGTAGAGACAAAGATTCTGAAGAAAAAAATATGGAAGGGAAAACCTCAATAAATTAAACAAAAAATTCAAAGGTGGTGTATACCTTTAATCCCATCACTTGAGAGCAGAGGCAGGGGGATTTTCAGGCATTTGAAGTCAGTCTACTCTCCATATGAGTTCCAGGCCAGCCAGCCCTGCATGCTGAGTGCAGTCTGTTCTCAGGGCAGATGGTCCTGGGCTGTACAAGGAGGGTAGCTGAGCATGAGCCTGAGGAAGCCAGCATACAGTGCTCCTCCAAAGTTTCTGTTTCAAGTTCCTGCCCTGACTTCTATCAGTGATAAACTGGACCCAGAAGTGTAATCCAGATAACTCTGTTTCTCCCTAAGCCACTTTTGGTCAGAGTTCATTACAGCAGCAGATATGAAAACAGGACAGTGTGTTTCTCTGTTAATTCCCACATTATTTTCTGAAACTGAACACCTTCTGGCACTAGTCTGAGCCTATACCCCCAGCAATTAATGACTGGGCCATCTCCCATCTCCCTGGGCTGTCTTTTCTACTTTCTATGAATTTTTTGTAGTTTGATTTTCGAATATATTTCTCTGTATTAATTTATATGGACACTATCCTAAAGCTATTTTGCTTCTAGTGCTAAAGGAAAAATTCTTCTTTCGTATACAATGCTGTAGGAACTCCTTCAGCCCACTTGGGCATGGCCTCCGATGGTATAAATGCCGACAGAAGGCATGCGCTTGCTCTCTCTTCTGGCTGCCCCCATTCGTGCAGAGGACTGTGATCTAAATAAAGAACCCTTCATTATACTCAGTTCTGAGCTTATGCAGGATCATGTTTTACTGCCCATCTTCACCTTGTGCCCAACACGAATCCCAGCTCCATGCCTACCAGGTGGACCAGCCTAAAAGGTCTGCAGACCAGCAAGTCACCCACCTCTGCCTGCCTGGCTTGATTTCACCTACTAAGTGTTTTTATTTTATTTTATTTTTTTTGCAAAAACTCTACCACAGTGGAGCTAAGCACAGCGACTTAGAAATTTCCCAGGCACATGCATGCTTCCTCCTGCCTCTCACCCCACAACTTTCCCTGCTGTACAGAGACTTGTGTGGTGCATGCGCAGCTCCCAGTTTTCATTCCCTGCTTGCAAGCTCTGGGCTTCTGGATCAAAAAAAAAACCCTCTCCATCATGGAATTGATTTAATTGCTCTTAAGCAAAAAGCAAAGCGTGTTTGTCAGTATTTAATCAGACACCAGCGTGCTGAACCGCAGCAGAGCCACGCTGTCCTGCTGCTGCTGACCGCATCTCACTGCCATGTGGTTGCAACCACAACAGCTGCTGGCCAATAAAGATTATTACACCAACAACAATTTACCAAAAATTCATAAAAAGGTAATTATTTGATTAATAAACAAATCAATAAACTTGAAAGTTATATAATTGCATATAATATTACCATACAGGAATTTAATAACCTTTTTGCTTTTACTATGGATGGTATTCTGCAAGGCTTATATGGTTTTCCTGATACATCCAATTAATTGGCTTTTGGGACTTAGCTTTCTTTTCCATATTATATCCTTAAAAATGGATTGATAACAGAGCCAAGAATCAGGCACTTTTAGAAATGATATAGTCTTTATAGATTAATAATGAACAGCTAGCTGGCAGGATTAATACCACCAAAATCAAAATTTAGATGAAAAAATTAATACTATTGGAAATTATAACATTAATTTTTCAGACAAAATTCAATTCATGTCAAAGGGTACTGAGAAATTATCTAAATAAACTCATATGGTTAAATTTGACAATCAAAATCTGTTTAAAAATTCTGATGGGTTAGAGTATCTCTCCAGGAAGGCAATCTGCATGTTATCCAAATAATGTCCAAGGATGAGATGTTATCTTTAGAGAAAAAAATTCATATCTTGGAGTCATATGTGCAAAATGAGGATCAGAGGCTAGGCGCTTCATAAGATCACTAGAAATATCTATAGGCCATGAGATTCAGGATTTAGAAAAGGACAATAGTAAAAAGATTAGGACAATTGAGGAAACTATAAGAGCTGATGAGTAGAAAGAGAAGGTAAAAGGACAGGATTCAGTATCAGAGATGGCTGACCCAGGGCTTTAGCTTCCTACCCTGTAATCATCTCTATAAAACATCAAGTTCTAAATGCTCAGAAGGATGCAAAGAATGTAGACAGAAAGCTATAGATGTGAATGATCTAAAAGAAATTAAGCAGTAGCATCTTACGGTTTGCATTAACCATTTGTTAACCATTTGTTTGAGATGGTGAAGACATGGGCTTCCAGCAAAACACAATTGGCTTGAATTAGTTTCAGCAGTCTTGGAAATTGGGCCACAACTACTATGGAAATGTTAGGAGAAGAGGCAAAATTTTACAACAGCAGGGAAAAGCAAAAGGATTTGAGGCTTCCCAAGATCAAATTCTTGGTGAGGGCACTTATGCTGACCCACAAGCTCAAGCTCTTTATAATGAACAAATCTTGTCCCTATGCCACAAAGCAGCATTATATGCTTTGGACAGGATTCAAGAACTAGGAGAATGAATTGAATCATATGCCAGGGTTAAACAGGGCCAGAGAGAACCCTTTACTGACTTGTTACAAAGATTAACTAAGGCTGTACAAGTAGGAGTAACAGATCCAGAAGCTGGATGAGTACTTATTGAATCTCTGGCTTTTGAAAACGCCAACTTAGAATGCAAAAAGATACTCGAGCCTTTAAAGATTAGATCAGCACCAATGGATGAATGAATCCTGCATACAATGAACATTGAAACATTTGACTATAATACTGAATCTTGGATAGGAGAAGCAATTTCAAAGAATGAAGAAACACCAAAACACCAAATGTCTTAATTGTGGCAGAATAGGACATCTGAGAAGGGATTGCAGACAAGGAATTCTTAGAAATAACGTCTCCTTTGGGAATGGTAAAAATAGAAGGTCTCGGTCTCCTGGTTTATGTAGACAATCTGGTAAAGGCTGATACTGGACTAATGAATGTAGATCAACAAAAGACAGACA